>CM040471.1:5629620-5652221 GCA_022758105.1 Pangasianodon gigas | reverse complement strand
GTGATTGCATAAGTATTCACACCCATTAGTCCTAAATTAGTTCCAGTGGAACCAATTGCCATCAGAAGTCTCAATATTATGCTGTCAGTGATCTCTATATAAATGCAGGACAAAGTTTTGGAAAAGTATAAATCAGAGTTTGGTTTTAAAAAAAAAAACAAACATTGAGAATATGGCACAACTGTGACTTTGCCTAGAGGAGACCATCCACCAAAAGTCAGTGACCGGGTAAAGAAGGAATTAGTCAGAGAAGCAAGCTTGAAGCCATGTGTAACTCTGAATATGATGCTCTCACCACCATGCGTCACAGCAGGGATAGTGTTTTCAGGATGATGAGAATTGTTATAAAGCCCAGCTTTGTGGAGTGTCCAGGTAATGGTTGTTCTTCTGCCATCTGAGCTGGCCTCTTCATTGCTTCTACAACTAGTATAGCTTGTAATTTTCTCTGTATTTCATTCATCTCCTGCTCCACACTTTCTCTATGCGATGCATGTCTACAGGTAAAAGCAGGCATATCATATTTTTAATGCACTGCATAATGACAATGAAGAGAAATATTACTGAGCTCGAGGCAGCAATAGCGGTTTCGATGTTACATCTAAGGAATGCTTTTACTACACCTGCAATTACAGTAAGTAAATGTCTATAAGTGCTCATTTACGGGATGTGAAGAGAGCTATTATAAACACATAACCTATCAGTAAGAATGTTATACCTGTATAATCTACACTCATTTCCTGTGGGGGAAAAGAATCACGGTGGTTTATTGTGTGAGCACATCGTGTAGGAGCCCGTAACCACACAGTGTGAGTCTGCAACTCGGGCTGCTGACTCAATCACTGTAAACAATCTGGATGCAATTTAGAAGTAAAGAACAGTTGTTGGCTGATGTGGCTGTGCCTGCTTAAGGCTTGGCCCTGCTTCGGATCTGATGGTTGGTTTCTCAACACACACACAAGCTAATTTGTATGAGAAGTTTATAATTAAGGTCAAGGTTAGCAGTTGCAGCCTTTCTTACAACTTCATTTACACAAACTCCAACAACGTTGTTCTAACTCAGCGGATGCTCCACATAATATAAGCTTAATAATAAATGGACTAAAAACGTGTTATTTAACAAAGAAAAACATATAATCATTGTTATGGTGAAGGATTCTGGGAGGATACATTTAAGTTTTCCGAAACAAGGAAAGGCAAACTTATTAACCTCAATAGGGAGAAAAACAGGGACTGTTTTTCTAAATAATAAATAAATGACCGTTTATAACTGCTGGTAATACTCTAATTAGTATTGAGTCATGTAAGCACCACAATCCGATTGCCCGATTCACATTAAGACAATATTCTGATTCCCCAAATTTCAATTCCCACCCCTGGAATATGCCTGTTTTAATCAGAAATTTGTTGCATGTAAACACCGTATTCAGAAAATCCACTGAAAGGAGATATATGCGTGTGCTCAGTCTGCAAGGAATTGTGGGTGCTAACAGATCCTTAGCTGTAGGCTAGGTGTTTAGGACTGGCAACTCAGGCATACTTACAACAACCATGTTTACAGGAATATTCTGATGCCTGTATGCATATAAACATTGTATTTGGAATACAGACCTTAAACCTGAATATAAACCTTAAATGGAATTTGATGTGCATGCAAACGTAGCCAGTGTTAGTGATAACAGGAACTAACTTATTTCTCAGACTTTCCAAAACATTAAATGTAACCAGATGAACAAAACTTTATCATGTGACATTCTGTAATTAAAAAAATGTAATCATTGGGAAATTGCCGTGGTATAAGAGGAATAAAACGCTTAAGGATGCACTGTTATTGGAAATCTTGGAGGTGATAACAGTAACTTTGCTTACTGTCAATAATCATCACTGATTATTTTCTTATATCCTATACCCAGCATGCTCCCATGGCTTTTATTCCTTACTTAACTAAAAAGTAAGTTAACATGTTTGTTTGTTGATGTTTGTTTAAATGTTAATGAAATGTAATACACAAATGCGTTGACTAAAGTTTATTCAATCCATGAGTAAAATAAAGTCCACAGAAATGAGCATGAATAAAACGATAGCATCTTCCTAAATGTTGATAATTTATTGAACTTTAGTCTCCAGGTGTAAATACTGGAACTTGCTTCAGAGTCAATTCTGAATTCTCCCTAGGTAACAACCGCAAATATGTTCATTAACATGTTGTTCATTGTGGGTTTCATTTTGCTCATTATGAAAATTGGGTCATTATTTGCTTTATTGTTTTTTCATAATAAAAAAGTCCATGTGCTAGTTACTTTGTTCATGTAAAATTGTGTATTAATGCTGATGTTAACCTGGCTAAAGTTCATGTTAAATAGTATGTTAAATAATATCTGTTAAGGGAAGACTAATGTAAAGCGTTACCAGAATCTTATGATTTTTGCCTTAAACCAGCTCAGGTTTCTTGTGAGGCCAGAAGAGAGGCATGGTTTCATGAAGCTGTGGCCAGGTTTAGGTCTGTTAGATCCATCAGGACGTTTGTGAAATGACCTGTTGCAAAGGCCAAACTCTGCAGCAAAGAATTTAAAATCTGATTTTCACCACCTGTTGAAGCACGGAGAAAGAAAGGAAAAGAAAGAACGAGAAAGCCAAAGAATCAGGTTGTGTGAGAGCGGTGAAAGTATGACTGGAGTGAAAAGCATTTATTGTGTTCACCTTATCAATCCCAGTGCCATCGATGTATCACTCCTTCCTCATACACAACCACTGCTAATCTAGCCTTCTGGTTTTTCCGTGATCACACATGGGCAATGTTTAACTCTCACAGCAGTAGCCTGATAAACCATTACGACAAAATAAAAGCAGCTATGTGATTAGTGGTACAAGGAAACCAGATCTGTGTAAACTCTTGGGTTTGAAGGTCACTGTGGTCACACGAAGAAAGAAAAAAATACCCACTAATTTTCCTGTATGTTCACACATTTAATAAAAATTCATTGGGCTCTAGTAAATGATCATGGCACATGCACAAAAAAAAGGATGGCATGAAAAAACATGGAAACTCGGACATCAGTACGCACAGTGGTGGCTGGTTTATAGGAGCAGTGATGCAGAGCCCCACTATATAAATATATATATATGTGTGTGTATATATTATATATATATATATATATATATATATATATATATATATATATATATATATATATATATATATATATAGCAGCCATTCACCAAATGTTTATCTTCATAAAGTCCTCATGCAGAACTCCATATATTTTAAATTCTGTTGAAATACTAATTACTTCTTTTGAGTGACATCCATCCTAGATGTTGAGGAACCATGTGGCAGCCTGTTCACTTCCCCACTTAGCTTCTATAGAGTTATTATTGCACCTTATGGTCAAAAATGGGAATTATAACAAGCTGTAAAAAAGGTCCACTGGGGCAAAATTCATGCTGTCCCATGATCAGGTAGGAGCAGCGGACAGGGACCTTAATGACGGCTTAATTGATCAACACCTTCTGACCAATCAGAATCAAGAATTCAGCAGTGCTGTGGTATAAAGTACAGTGTATTTTTTTTTAAATCTACTAGGCATTATTCAGTAATTATTATGAAACTGAAAGGAAAAGGTTTGTAGTTAATAGAGGGAGGAATATAAGTCTGGATATTGATAGGAAATCGACAGAGCAGAAGGTTAGATTGGCACATATGGTTTAAATTAGCCTTTATTTATACTGTACACATTTCTGTGCCAGACTACACAAATGGAGATTTGTAGCAGTGTACTGGATATTTTGTGTCTGGTGTACGCTACTGAATGTATTGTATTCTTTATCATGGGTTTGTCCTTACTGTTGCAATAGATCGTGACTCACCATTTCCCAGAAATGTTATAGCTCCAAGAGAAAAAAAAGCAAGAAAATTCAGGGTAATCGTGGCAGATTCAGACTTGGAGAATATAATAGAGAAAATAGTTTACATAAAGTTTACCATGCTGTGAGTGAGAGCAGGACACAAGTGTGTAAACTCAGCATGTGTTGTATTATGGGCAATCCAAGAATCATCATCATAGTCCATGGTGTGGATCAATACACACACAGGCAGCAACAAACTAAAGTAATGCATGATTGGAAAATGAGAAAACAGACGAGGGTCAAAACCAGGATGAACGAAGACGTACAAAATGCAGAAACACAGCTTGAACTTAATAAAGCATGATAAGACTTCTCAGCAAAACACAGAAACAGCAGGGTATGAATAGACAAGCTAATTGAGGGTTAAGAGTGAATAGGTGAACACAGTGGGTAACAAACCAATGACAAGACAGGGGCGGAGACAGGACCAAAACCAAAACAAACAAAGGCACATGTCAAAACAAATAAAAGCACAGAGAATTAATGACAAGCACAATCAGCTTGCAAGCAGGAATCCATAACAGTAAGACTGTCATGGATTCCACCTTTGCATCACGGTTCCCATGGCGACAAGTGCCATGTTGGTTTCTGTTTTGGTCTTGTCTCCAGCTCCCATTTCGTCATTATCATCTTACCTGATTGTATGCACCTGTTTTGTATTAGTTCATGATTAGTTTGCCTACTTATACCCTCTTTTGTCTTTGTTTGTTTTTGCGAAGTCTTACCATTCATTTTGTACTGCTAAGTTCTTATCCGTATTCCTGTGTTCCCATGATTCCTGTTTTTGACCATGTTTGTGTTTTTTCTTTTGTTTTATGAATATGGATTTGGCACTTTCGATGCTGCCTGCTTGTGATCTGACTTGTGCTACTGACTATAGCAATGATTTTTGGATTACGTTTAATAAAACACACACCAAGTTCACCCACTTGCATCCTGCCTTACAAGGTCTATGTGTTGATATATATATATATATATATAAGAAAATAGGCAGAGGGAGGCTATATTTAACTAAGAAAATTCTCAAATAATTGAAACCTAGAAGTAATCCAGTGCAGTGTCTGTCTTGCTCCATGGCTCTCAATCCCATTCAGACTGCCAGGAAGGAGACGTGTTGTAGCGTCTAATGGCAGAAGGTAAAAAACAACTTCACATCTCTCTGTCTGGAACAGCGTGTTACTGAAAGTGCTCGGCTATTTACCGAGGCACAGTTTACCGAGTATCCTTCATTCTCCCATGACTGTGAATAGTTTTATTTTTTTGCCTAATTTTATATAAAGAACTTCAAGATTTTGGACCCAAAATGAAAAGTGTTATATGAATAAGAAAGAGAATCAGAGAATAAGAAAGTGTAGTAATGATTTGAGCAGGGTTTCAGAGTTCATCCTTAATCATTGTGCTCTGTTTGGGACAGACTTAAAATGGAACCATAGTCATTTTTTTTTTCCAACATGAATCTTCTCTATTCAGTATGAAAAAGGAAACATTTAGTTTTTGGTGACTCACTCTACTAAATTACCTTCATGTCTTATTTACACTCATACCTGTTTACACACCTGCTGGTATGTCACATCCAGAGCCTCGTCAAAACCACACCTGGAGCACAAACCCCCTGTCTCCGAGCCTGTCTGGCCATTACTTCACTCCCAATCACCAAACAACTTGTCAGCTGTTGCTCATTGAGGACTCTTATTAGAAGGACTGTACTGTATACACAAGCCACAATCACACACACATTGCACAGTTTTGCCATTGTTTTTCTTTGTGTGTTTCTGTAACCCGTGCATGTTCGACTTTGACTCTTCGACAATTTAAATTTGTTGTAATGAATGAATAGTAATGAATAGTAGAGGTCCGGTCAATACTTAACATTATTTAGGTATAGAAATGCACGAGTGACCATGAATCTGTTAACGGTATATTCTGGATTAAGGTAAGCTGTATATAGCTAGCTACATTTTTTTCACACTTGGCTAGCTAGCTCGTTTGTTTAAATCACAGTTGCCAATGAACATGGCACCAATAAACTAGCTAGCTATTGTTAGCAACAATCAGGTCATGTGTAGGGTGCGATGAAAACTGTCACTTTATAATATTATTAACGTATATATACAGTTATCTCACTTATCTGTAGGAGGAACAGCTCCTACACACTTTTCTGGCTTTTCTGTCAAAAACATTTCATGTTTTAGCCAGTGGTTTTTGAGTAGTCAGTTCTTTGAAATGCTAGCTATAGCTATAGACGTATGTGCTGTGTCTTAAAATGCTCACGCTCATCCTGGTGAATAGCACACAGCCATTTCTTTCTAACAAGCGCATTGGCAAGAAATGAGTGAAAGCTCAGTACAGATGTTTGCTTGAATTATTTGTGCATTTAGTGACACTGCAGTGGTTACGAACGCATTCATAAACACGGAAGTGTGGAAAAGGTCTGCGTTTGTGTCCAACCACCTCAGCCTTCATTGTTAGGAATGTTCCCAGGTGTGAGAAGTGGTTTTGGATGTCATTACTGTTCCCCAAATTCAAGCTTGGACATTTCAAATATTAATATTATTTTTATCTGTCTCGGCTGCCCAAAGTCAATTTGACCCATGGACAGTACAGCTATTACTAAGTAGCAAACAAAATACAAGGTTTAAAGGGTTCAGGATTATCTACAACAGTGCCAAGTGTTTCAATTCAACCTATTTCCTTACACAGCATCCCACGGCTTCATGAACAGGAACTGTGTGAAGTGGATTTTATATTCTTCATATCCTTTTACCCTCAGCATGTGAATAATTATTAGGCCTGTGAGCTGGACTTTGTTGTCCATCTATAACTCTTAATGTCCTTGTGTTTGTGTGCATGACTCACCACTGGCCTAGTAAAGCACCTCAGGCTGCAACGTTATAGGTCTTTAATCAAAATACGATGTTTTCTACCATCTTAACTAGTGCCAGAACTTCATGTAAGTCAAGACACATCTTGAATTAGTGCTTCCAGGCATAGAACATCTTGTCTGTATCTTATTTTGTGTAATAGGAAGAAAATATTTGATTGTTACTTTAGTTTATATTAGTGGTTGTTACATTCAGACAAAGGAGTCCATGTCAGAGAACATTTTTTTTTATCTATAACTAATTGGACTGTCTCGTTCAGTCTCGTTCAGTCTGGTTCAGTCTCGTTCAGTCTGGTTCAGTCTGGTTTTAATTTATTGCTCTCACCAAACGGCACTGCCAGCTCTTTGCCTTTGCTCGAGTGTCTTAAACTCATAAAAAGAGTTACACCTCTTTCCTAGAACCTGGCGCAAGAAACCGGCGAGGTTTTTTTTTTTTTTTTTGCAACTGAAATGAAATTCACACAGTAGGAAATTCAGTGTCATTTCAGTGCAACATTGCAGCCAGTTAATCACAAAAGACCCTTCTGTACAGTTTAAGCACATATGTGTGTGTGTGTGTGTGTGTGTGTGTGAGAGAGAGAGAAAGCCCAATTTTAGTGGACATCTGTGCAATATCAATGTTTCAAGGAAGTATTAATCTTTCTGCAATGAAAAACCCTTTTAAAATGAAAATGCACCAAATATGAAAACGCCGGGTGCATATGAGAAACGTTCCAAGCAGAAATATTAATAATCCAAACCAGACCAGATTTTACATAATACAAATATAACAGATGACAACTTTTAACTGTTTTTATAGTTTTTTTATGTCAAATTTGTAACAATTTGTAATCTTTTTACATGAATTTTTCTCTTTACCCAAATACATATTTTTTAAAAGACTTTTTAAAACCTCTCTAGGTAAAGTGAAAACAGGAACTAACTTGTTTTATGGATGTTCCACAACATTAAATTTAACTATAAATGGATAAAAGTATGACATGTTCTTTACTAATAAAAAAAAAAGACTTAAGGATGTGCTGTTATTCACAAATAATCAACTTCAGGGTGATAAATCATTTCTAACATTGGTTAATCTAAAAAAAATTAATAATAAACCTTTCACAACTTCTGTGTTTTTTTTTTTTAGTACATATCACACTAATGCACAAGCATCACAGCTACTGAATGTGAGATTTCCATCACAATTTCCAACTCTTTCACTTTATTTCCCAATAATACAAATACAGATGTCATTTTAGTCATTGTTCCTTTTAAAACACAAAAATTGAGTCACAGCTTTGTGACTGAAACTCCTGATGTCATGTCAATGCCAGAAACGGCGTTGCTTCCCACACCAGGTAACACAGAGCGGCCTACAAACATGGCCGCCCACTACAACTCCCAGACCACAAAACGGCCTACAAACATGGCTGCCGAAGACTTACAGCACCAACAGCAGTCACGAACCCTCTCACATTCACGTTCACATTCATTCTGATTGCACACACCTGGACTCTCTTACACAATCACAGCCACAGTATATAAGGACACTCATCACTACAGTTCAGCATACGCTCAGTGTCACATATCTGTCCATACCAAGCCTTATGTTCTCTAGTTCTCTAGTTATTGTGTTTATGGTTACAGCTGCATTTCTGGTTTCTGGTTTATGTCTTTGTCTTTTGCCAAAATGACTCTGTTCGCATATCGCCTGACTTCCGCCTGTTTCCTGGCTCTGATTCTGCTCTATGTTTTGGATTCGTTTGCCTGTGCTAAAACGAAGAATCTTTATCTGCAACTGTCACCGTCTCCGCCACCTGACACCTGAACCCTCTTTCAAAGTTTTTAAATCTTTTTGTTTAAAAACTTGAGGTGCTGTCATTTTTTTATATACACATGACTATTTGTGTGTCATTTGTGTGTGTTGATTCAGTGGAGCAGTCTACTGATCAGAAGGTTGTAAAAAAAGTTCGAATCCCAGCACCGCAAAGCTGCCACTGTTGGGCTCTTAAACTAAGACTCTTAAACGGCTCAGTTGCATCCTGTCTCAACTGTAAGTCATTTTGGATAAAAGAGTCAGCAAAAATGAGCGAATGTAAGTGTTGTACACACTACAGAAAACGGTAAAATGATAATAATGCAGTATATCTGTCTGGAAGCTCCCAAACGATACGAAAAGACTTCAGTTCTTAAGGCAGCAATCTGCTACAATATGATACGATTCAATTTATAACCTGTGATCCATAAATGACCAACTTTGTTCAGAATCTGGGGTAGGGCTACCTTTAATTTACAAATGATGACGTAGAGAAGGACTATTTTAAGTTTTGTTAAAGTTACGAGTTACATAACTAGCCTACTAAATTATTGACACATCAGTTTAAAAATCGGAATGATTTTTTTACACACCAGTTGTCTGTCCTTTAATCAATAAAATAATCAATTTATAATCGATAATAATTGATTTGTGATAGTTGCCTTGATTCATTTCAGTCGTTGCCTTTTAAATCGATGTATCTGATCCACATGATCAGACTGTTACACCATTAGTATAAAAGTTCATTCAGTTATTCATCTTCAGTAAATGCTTTATCCTGTTCAGGGTCTCAGTGGATCCAAAACCTATCAAGGCAGAAATACAGCCTGAATGGTACGCCATCCATCACAGAGCACCAAGAGTGTAAAGATTTCAAAGTGATAGCGTACTGCCGTAAAAAAAAGGTGTCTTGTACCAATGACTTATGGAAAATGTTTCTTTAGTCATTTAGAAACATGTTTTATGTTTAGTCTTTCACAATTGTTATTGCACACTAGGTGCAATAACAATTGTGAAAGACTAAACATAAAACACATTTCCTAATGCTCTCCCTATGTCTATTTCCTCTGTATTTTCTCCCACGTTTCAAAAAAGGTGAATCGGCAGCTCTAAACTGCCCTTACGTGTGAATGAGTGTGTGAGTGTGTGTATTTGGTGCCCTGTGATGGACTGGTGTCCCATCTGGGGTGTATTCCTGCCTCGCACCCGCTGATCCCGGGATAGACTCCGGATCCACCTTGACCCTGACCGGAATAAAGTGCTTATTGAACATGAATCAATAACACCTTTCTCAGCAAATTTGCCATATCTGCTGTTTTCTCTCACAACTGGCCTATTTTGATGATTTTTTTCAGTGGTTTAAGAGTTGTGTGTTTGGCATGCAATAGAATAATCAAGATGCTCAGGTTTTGCATTTTGGCCTTGATCTGGTTTTAATGAACATTGGGTTTAGACTTTGCGTTAGTCTTGAATGGCCACTTGCTTTGTTATATATGCAGATCTGGCAACCTTTCCACCGCTAGCTAATCACACTCAGCTAAGTCAACAATATAATGAGTGCCATCTCAACCACAGTGCCTGTGAAATGCACAAAAGACAACAACACACATGAGAACAAGGTAAATCACTAACATACAGCACAGGAACGTAGCACACTTTAGTTAAATTAGGTTGCTCAGTTTCTCTGCTGCATTTTCAGTTTTCAGTCATTGCAATCAATGGTGCTCGAGAAATGTAATAAATAATAGTAATAATAATAATAATTTCCTTCTATGATAAAGGGGCATGAGTGATGTCTTGGAGGGAGTATAAAAACAAAATGAATGCTAATGACGCTGAGAAACGTTTTGTGAAGTGCAGACAAGGTTTCGTTTTGTTTCTTTGTCTGTTGAAAGGAAGGGTGTGTGAGAGTACGAATGGGTTTTCTTTGGAAGCATGTCAGATTTTCCTTGGATACGTACTAATCAGACAGGAAAATATGTCTTTACACAAGTATCATGAGTATCAAGTATGTCTGGAGCCCTTGTTCAATGCGCCTCATTTATCAACCTTTAATAAAGTTGTGTGTAAATGTTCTTCTAAGCCAAACCGAACTAAAAAAAAAAAAAAAACCTGCCTGATTTACAAAAGCTTCTGTAACATTGATTTTATTTCTTACAGGTATATGTTGATAAATACCAATCAGCCATAAATTGCCAGGTGAGTTCACAGATTCAGCTGATTTACATTTAACCACGGCCATGAAACTTAAACTCAAAGCTCACAAAGAGCTGAAAATGACAAAATGATGACTAAACCATGAAAGAGCACCTCCTAATCACGCTCGCAATAAATCTTCCACTAATGCAGCTCAGCCATTACAGGACGTCGGTTACCATAGACCCACACGAACCCTTTCTCCTTTTATAGGGTGCCATTACTTTTGTCCTAATTGAATGGCTAGTATTTTTTATTTGTTTGTTTTAATCTATGATTTTGTTTTGGATCACTTTCTTTCTTTCAAATCACTAATATGAATACATTTTAATTATTTTCACAAAATTGAGTTTCACAAAATTTTCTTTAAATTTGTGTATTTAAAATAAATAACCGATTCAAACTAGACAGTGAAGTCTGTAAGTAAAATCGCAGTAACTCATCACTAATTATAATTATACAATTTGAAGCTGATCAATCGAGGTTCATATTAGTGAGTCTTCTTATGCATGATTTACACAAAGCTCAGGCGTTCTCTAAGGATTCAAATGTTTTTCCAAACTAACCAGAATACCTTGTGTACATGCTACTGCAAATGATTTACGAATAAATCTGATACGAATAAAAGTTCGTATCCAGACACCCAAGTGGGAGATTGCGAGTTTGAATCCTGATGATGCCACAGGTAGCCAAGAGAGTAAAAATTTGCTGGTGGGAGAGATGGTATACTCTCTGTCCCCCTGTCAATCACAGTGACACTAGCCAATCATGGGTGTTAGTGAGCTCATGTATGCGGAAGAGGGCAGATAGCGCTTTCCTCCGAGTGTATTACAGTGCCCTGTGATGCAGAAAACATGCGGTTGGCTAGCTTCTCACAGGAAGCACATGTTAGCCTTCACCTTTCCTGGTTAGCAGCTGTTGTATGATAGGGAAGTGGGCGGGCTGGTGGGTGGGAACTGGCCGGTGACCACATTAGGGAGGAAAATGGGGAAAAATCTGAAAAAAAAACCCAAAACAAACAAAGAAATGGTTCACCTCCAGCGTGATAAATGAGGTGCCATGTGTGTATGTGTGTGTGTGTGTGTGTGTGGGCTGGGGGGAGTTGTATACCGATAGTATGACAAGTATGGACATTCTTGGTCTTTTCTCATTTCATGTAACACCTGAAGGCAGAATTTGAGCAAAAATCATCTGTACAGTTTAAGCAGTTTGTGCAGGAACATCTGAAAACACAAGAATTTCCTAAACCATCCTCTGGTGAGACCTTTCTGGAAAAACATTACTGATAACAATAAAAGCAGATGCTCCCAACCCCGATACATCCGATTGTGTAATGCTGAGAAATCCAAGCACTTCCTCTGGTTTTTTTTTTTCATGATTAGGAGAAGCATTAGGCAACGTGTGAGGAATGCTTGAATCCAGAGATATAAACTTAGTCAGAACAGAGAGGGCCAGTGAAAGGGGGAGAAGAGCCATCTTCATCCTGGTGTCTTGACACTCAGAATTATGTACAGATACACACTCCATTCCAAGGCAGAAAGGAGAACATTCTGTCCTGAATCGCTCAGTTTCTTCTACCACAACTCTCAAACCCAGCACATGTCTGATTCTGCAAGAGCAAAGTGGGCCGGTGGTGCGAAAGTGAGCTCATGCTTTCATTTACACGCTAAAACTAACAATCAACTCAACACGCTGAGTTTATCTTGATGGCGTGCACACGTTCCTCTTCTCTCCATCATTTACTGCAAATCAGCATTCCCATCAGCTTATTGTTACCAGACTAACAGTTCCTCCTGATTTTTATCACGACCTCCTCGCTGCTTTTTCCAGTGTGTAGAGAAGAAAAAAAGGTCAGCTGTCTCTCATTCATCTTGAGTTGTTCTTCTCAGCCCTTTCATCCCCAAACCACTGCAGGGTTAACCACAGCAACGAGCAAGACATCTCTATGCTTACTCTATACTTACACCACTGGCATCCTAAACCCTAAACTCCAGCAAACTGCAAGGAATCGGTGCAGTCGTCAAATCAATCCTGTCTTTAAAGTACCGCAGTTCAACTCACAATCCACCAGAACACACAAAGTTCATTTTAAAGTACAACCAAACATGTGATGTTGAATTCTCTAATCTGATTGGACAGCAGCAGTTTCTAAAACATTATCGTTTCTATAGTAACAGCTCATTCACAGGGACTTGTACGGCATACGCTCCACATAAGCAGATTAAAAAACTTATAATCATTGATATGGTGATGTTTTCTGTAAAGAGACGTTTATGTAACATTTATGGAAGGAGTCTCCAGTGTCAGTGCTTTGTAACAGTCAGAGGTAAAGCTGTATATGCTTCTTAAGTTTTCTGACATCTTCAAGACGGAGGAGTTTACGCTTTGAGGTTTCTCAGTAAAATGACAAGCTGTCTTTTTCTTTTTTTTGTCTTATTAACTTCAAGAGAGAGAGAGAAAAAGAGAAGCTGGTGAGGAAACTACTATTTATAGCCACTATAATGGAAGAGATAACAGGAACTAACTAGTTTTGCAGACATTCCACAACATTAAATGTAATATACTGTACAGTATAAAATAAAATTAAGATGTTTTATGATGTCTTGTTCTTAATCATTTATTCGTTGTAAAATTGCTGTGGTATAAGAGCAATAAAACAGTTTGTGGATCTGCTGTTATTGTATAATAATCAACATTGTGGTGGTAACAGTAACTTATTAAATCATAACAGACTTATTACTTTCGTATTCAATCCCTACACTGATCAGAAATGTGTTCATTCAGCAACAGGTTTGTAGGCATCATTAATTTATCTGTCTTGAAAAATTATGAAACATTATATAAAACATCGCAGTAGTCTTCATTCATAGAGGAAAGTAACACTTTTAAGCAAAATGTATTGAAATCACTCTCATGGCTGGATCGAGAAGCTGTTGCAAGGTTGTGATGGACTTTAACAGGAAACATGGAAAGCATTTCACACACGACACTGTTGCCAAACTTATTAACAAACTCAGAAAGACTGGAAGTGTTGCGGACCAGCCAAGAAGAGGACGTCCACGAGCATCCACTCACGAAGCCACAACCGATGTGGTGCTGGCAAACATAGTCCCCTGTGTATGGAGACTTTTGGGACACCCTGTATATATACATACATATATGTATATACATGTATATATATATATGTATATATCATATAGCAGGTGGAGGAAATAAAATAAGGAAAGTCAGGAAGAACAAGACAGCATGGTTTTTAGAATATGTTTCCCTTTACCTTTTCACCATGTTGATGTAAACTGCGTGGAAAGCAATTCCCAGATCGTTACCGATTCAGACCACACACATATTTGTTTGCTGAAACGTCACTTTTTTGGCTTCTGTGACTGGGAAGTTTTTGAGTTTTAGCCTTTCATTTAACTGAAACTAATCCCAGGGAATGTCACATAATACTGACCTGACACACTACAGGATGGTCCAAAATGCAAAACGGGGGAATTTGGCAAGAAGATCAGGCTGTATCGTAATCAACCATCATAAAAAGGTTGTGCTTTTGCATATGCATGCGCTCGTCTTTTTATTGTGTGTATCTCTGTGAAAAGAAAAAAGCTTGGACGTCCTCTATACATCTATAAGGCTTACAAACTTTTTTTTAAAAGCAGAACTCCACCCAATGAAATGGTGGCCTTTCCAGCAGGCAGAGTCCCAGAGCTCAGCCAAATAAAAGGTCAGCCATCTTTTTACTTCATCCGTTCAATAGTGTAGTGTAGTGTGTGTGTGTGTGTGTGTGTGTGTGTTTCTCTCTGATGGCTGTTCAGAGTCCCTGGTAACACTGATTGCCAGGCGAAACACTTTCTTTGTATGTGTGAGGCCTGGGAATTTCGCCATTTCTTGACTTGTATTTATCTAAAACTAAAGTGTGTGTGGTGTGTATGGGTGTGTGTGTGTGTGTGTGAGAAAGAGAGAGAGAGAGAGAGACCTACTACACTCTCCTTCTTTGTCTCTATTTATTTTGGGTGCCAAGAGTCGTCTAATCTCCATTGTTAGCAGAGACTTGATTTGTGTTTTTGTGAATCCATCCAGGGAAGCTTGTTTTGTGACTGAACTTCTACATTTTTTGTTTTGAGGCACAACAATTCCCTCAAATCTGCAGATAAACTATCTAATCTCTGTATCAACCTCTGCAGGAAATAAAATGTCTTTGCCCTGCTTTTACATGAACTCCACCTGACATTTCCAATCGTCCTGCAAAGTTCCATGACATAAATGTTAATAATTCTTTACTGCTTGGAAATTGGACATTTTGCCAAAATTCCTGGACGAGTCGAGTCGGGAATGGGGAATGATTAGAAACACAGCAGAGACGGCTTCCACGTCTGCTCTCGCTAGAGAGAGAAAACTTTTTCCAGTGTGCAGTACTTTCACATTATCTCAGTACCACATCACTGTTAAATTCTCGATTCTGATTGGGCAGAAAGTGTTTGGATTTATATTAGGTTTAGATTTACATGCTCATTCTAATACTTTACCAACAGCTTACACAAGGACGTGTATGAAAGACACTCCACATAATCTGAATCTAATAAGAAACATATTAAAAATGTGTAATTATGATGACATCACCTCAAACATCAAACATAGATTCACTCTAATTTAGGGTCAGGGAAAGTACACTATGTAGCCAAAAGTCAGTGCTGAAATAAAAGCCGCTATAAAGGTTCACGAAAGGCTTGTAGGTGTCATTTTGGAACAAGAAATGTTATTAAATGTTCATAAAAGGCTTATGTAGGTGTCATTTTGGAACAAGCAATGTTATTAAATGTTCATAAAAGGCTTATGTAGGTGTCATTTTGGAACAAGAAATGTTAATAAATGTTCATAAAAGGCTTATGTAGGTGTCATTTTGGAACAAGAAATGTTCATAAAAGGCTTATGTTGATGTACTGTAGCAATATGTTGGAATAAAAGCCTGTATAAAATGCTCATGAAGGATAAATACGCTCTTTAAAAAAAAGGCCCAATCTAGACCCCTTAAGGGTTTTCTGGTTGTCTCTCTACGTACAGGTGAACTTCCACCACACATCGCTTTGAGATGAAGAGATGAAGTGAGATGAAGTGAGGGCTAACTCCAACATGTCGAAGAAAGAAAAAAGTCTGCTTTTTTTCAGTGCTCATTTCAGGACATAAGTAAAAGCATTTCAACTATCCGAGTTTCTCTCTCTTTCTCTCTCGCTCTCTCTCTCTCTCTCTCTCTCTGTCTCTGTGTGTATGTCTGTGTATTTGTGTGTGTGTGTGTGTTCAATTTCCCTCTGTGACACCTGCCAATTCGATGGTTCTAACCACAAAAGTGCTAGTTGATTTAACCCACAGATTTATCTCTCCCATCATCCTCCATGTTTCATCCATCTCCCAGCTGTGTCTCTTTGTACATGTACACGTGTCTGTGAGTTTAGTGGGGTGACTCTGTGTGTGTGTGTGTGTGTGTGTGTGTTCAAGGTTGTTCATCTACAGTTGGCTCCATCCATCCTAACACAGCTGGTGTGGAGCAGAAGGTAATGAACCTCTCTCCTCTTTACCTGCTAATGCTAAGTGCAGTGTGTGAAGTGATGGATTGCTTTTTTACACAAGCACACTCTTGGCTTTTCTCCTCATTCGATCATGGTTGGGAGTCTTCATGCTGTTTTCTTTTGATACATATTTGAAACATCTGCTTTTGCTCTTCTTTCTATCCCTTTTCCTCTGCTCGCTTCTTGGATAAGCGTGGTGAGTTACTGTTGGTTGGATTCGTGCTCAGAAGGAGGTTTTAGCATGAGGAAGCAGGCTGAAGAAGTCAGACTGAAATAAACCAAGAACAAACATGTTGGACATATTTAATCCACAAATTTTATGATCTATTTTTCTGTTCTTTTGTTTGTCACCTCCAGAATTACTGGCACCCTTCTTTTCCTGCAAAACATTTGTTTCAAACTTATCTGCACCCTTACAATTAATATTTGGTGACGCCTCCTTTAGACAGAATCATAACTATGAATCTTTTCCTGTAATGTCTAAAAAGGTTTAGAGACACTCGTAAAGGATCTTCCTCCATGCTTAATTTTGTGTAAGTCCCACTTGTGCCGCCAAAACAGCTCTGACCCGTCGAGGCATGGACTCCACTAGATCCCTGAAGGTGTGCTGTGGTATCTGGCACCAAGACGTTAGCAGCAGATCCTTAAGTCCTGTAAGTTGCGAGGTGGGGCCTCCATGGATCAGACTTGTTTGTCCAGCACATCCTA
Organism: Pangasianodon gigas; assembly: GCA_022758105.1. Taxonomy (NCBI): domain Eukaryota; kingdom Metazoa; phylum Chordata; class Actinopteri; order Siluriformes; family Pangasiidae; genus Pangasianodon; species Pangasianodon gigas. The sequence goes on along the minus strand of CM040471.1, from coordinate 5,635,171 downwards.
CAGATGTTCAATTGGATTGAGATCTGGGGAATTTGGAGGCCAAGTCAACACCTTGAACTCTGTCATGTTCCTCAAACCATTCCTGAACAATTTTTGCAGTGTGGCAGGGCGCATTATCCTGCCGAAAGAGGCCACTGCCATTAGGGAATACCGTTGCCATGAAGGAGTGTACTTGCAACAATGTTTAGGTAGGTGGTACGTGTCAAAGTAACATCCACATGAATGCCAGGACCCAAGGTTTCCCAGCAGAACATTGCCCAGAGCATCACACTGCCTCCGCCAGCTCGGCTTCTTCCCATAGTGCATCCTGGTGCCATCTCTTCCCCAGGTAAGCGACACACACACACCCAGCCGTCCACATGATGTAAAAGAAAACAACACATCAGCTTTGAGAACTGACTGTTCCCTTGCTGCCTAATATATCCCACTCCTTGACAGGTGCCACTGTAACGAGATAATCAAATGTTATTCACTTCAGCTGTCAGTGGTTTTAATGTTATGGCTGATCGGTGTATATTCTAGGGTTTGTGCGAGTGAAACTGAAAGTTCCATCAAGCAACTAAGACTGAGTCCTGTAATCTCAACCTCCTGGCAGATCCAACCAGGACATGGGCATGTAAATATCCGAGTACTTACCTTCTTCAATTTAGACCACAGGATTTAAACAGGGTTCAAATCCAGAGACTGACATTGATTTTGACAACAATTTCCGCCTTGTAGAGCATAACCTCATGGTAGAGGCAACCAGGTTTTGTGGTTAAAACGTCCTGGTATTTACTGTCTTCAATTCAGACCTCATGGTTTTAACAGGGTTCAAATCCAGAGAGTGACATTGATTTTGGATACTACAACAATTACTGCTTTCTCAGTCTTAACCTCATGGCAGAGGCAAACTTTTTGGATAAAATATCCTGGTGCTTAACAGAATTCATGATTTCATGAATCTTTACAAAATCTCTTTTGTAAAGTCAGTTATCCGCCATCACATTGTACAGTGTGTTTGGAGACTTTTCCTTGTATACAATCCCCTTTATTTATTATTCTTTTACAATTACAATTATAGTTCCAATCTACAGTGCCAGTGATTTTTTTTTTTAAACACGAGGGGTTTCTTATGTTTTATTAGAGCAATGTTTTGTTAGGGCAAAAGTTAAATAAAAGCTGAATCAGTGTGGAACTTATTAACTTCTAACTCTCAGATCCTAATGCGACTCTAAATGAATGAGTTATTAAAGAGTGCTTGGAGAGGGAAGCCGTTAATCTTGTAAATAAAACACTCAGAGACAGCACTATTATTAACTGTAAAACATAAATATGTGGTGTGACTGAAGTTCCTAAGTAGACTGATAAACATTTTGGCTTTTTCAGATTAGATTAGATCTAGATTGTTCCAATAATAAAGTCATTTCTAACACCCTTTCATTCATTAAACATTTACAAATAAAGACAGATTGAAATGAGGTCATTTAAACAAAAATGGTGAAAAATAAGGTGGCGCTTATTGTGCTTCATGTTTAACTCTTTCTCTTTTTTTTATGTCCATTACCTCACTTGTGTAGTTTCCTTTGTAATTAAAGCTTTGTTTTTTGCCACACTGATGAATGATGATGGGCAACAATGGAGTTTCTTGATACTGAGTGCAATAAATAAAACATAGATTTGCTAACGGAGCATGATCTACACCTTCATGAACATGTTTGTGTTTGTTAACTGGCAAAATTCAGAACTGAGGCTGCTGAAAAAGTTGAGTAAAAAGTGAATAATCAACATTTAGTAACATGATATAGATGGAAAAAAAACAGACAGTGCAGAAATATTTTGTTAACTTTTAAACAAAAAGTTGGTTTGTTAAAGCAATAAGCTATGAGACATAAAGTCGCTGTAATGTACACATTTGCGTGGCTTATTGCTTTTATAAAACAGCAACAAAATCAATGTGATAAAATACTGATTGTATGATTATTCAATAAATAATGTCATTCATTATTAATAATATTCATGATAAAGAATTTATCTGCCATGCAATGTAGTGTGTTGAACAGTAAGCTCTGGCTGCTAAGCAACATAACAAGAATTGGCTGGTTATTGGTAACTAATGCCTTACAGCTGGTTCAATATTTCTTAGGGGTGCCAATATTTTTGCCACACATATATATAGAGAAAATACTCATTTGTAAACATTCCTATAAGTATTATTTGTGCACAGGAGTTTTACAATTTGTTTGAATGAAAGTTTGGAGTAATTTTTTTGTGCTTTGTTACTCTGCTGAGACGAGGCAGGAAGGTAAGATAATAATTATAGCATGCCAAAATCACCATCAAAGTCCAGACGGAGAGCCAAAACACCAAACACCACACACACACACACACACACACACACACAAATCCCCCTGGCAGCCTTGGCGTCCTATTAAAGAATAATCGTGTCTGAACGAGATCCACCTCCTGCTCAGAAGGAGAAGAAGAAAGCGTCTCCGTCTCTCTCTTACACACAGACACATTGTGTAACCTGATCTGACGAGAGATGTTCAGCGTAATACCAGCAGCACTCTTTTGATGACTGTGTATTTCCCTGTCTAGGGCGTCTGGCTGAGATCAGTGTTGCCAGCTCTTGGAAAGTAGCTAATGCAGCCACAAAGAGTCGCTAAACATCGCCAAATGACGCCATAGACTAATTTGCATATTCATTGAATCATCTTGATCATTTGCATATCAAAAGATGTTATTACAAAGAAGGAAGACTTTAGAATAGAATACAGTTATATTAGAGTACAGAGTAATAGATAATAACTTATTTCTTATAGAGAGAAGTCATAGACAAAATGAAGCAGTGGTAGTGAGGAGTCAGGAAGTGGACATGATGGAAACAGTAATGGATGGAACAACTCACTTTTATTACTGTAAATATAACAATAATAGAGTTTAAAACAATGAACAAAAGAAGTGAGAGGGTGGGACAAACACTGGTGATCAGTGATTGGTCTTTGGGAAACGATGGTGATTAGTGATTAGGAACAACAGTGATCAGTGATTGGTTGTTGGGAACAACAGTGATCAGTGATTGGTCTTTGGAAACAACAATGATCAGTGATTGGTCTTTGGGAATAAGAATGATCAGTGATTGGTCTTTGGGAATAAGAATGATCAGTGATTGGTCGTTGGGAACAATAGTGATCCGTGATTGGTCTTTGGGAACAACAGTGATCAGTGATTGGTCATTTGGAACAACAATGAACAGTGATTGGTTGTTGTGAACAACAGTGATCAGTGATTGGTCTTTGGGAACAACAGTGATCAGTGATTGGTCTTTGGGAACAACAGTGATCAGTGATTGGTTGTTGTGAACAACAGTGATCAGTGATTGGTCTTTGGGAACAACAGTGATCAGTGATTGGTTGTTGTGAACAACAATGATCAGTGATTGGTCTTTGGGAACAACAGTGATCAGTGATTGGTCATTTGGAACAACAATGATCAGCGATTGGTCTTTGAGAACAACAGTGATCAGTGATTGGTCTTTGGAAACAACAATGATCAGTGATTGGTCTTTGGGAATAAGAATGATCAGTGATTGGGACAACAGTGATCAGTGATTGGTCTTTGGGAAACGATGGTGATTAGTGATTAGGAACAACAGTGATCAGTGATTGGTTGTTGGGAACAACAGTGATCAGTGATTGGTCTTTGGAAACAACAATGATCAGTGATTGGTCTTTGGAAACAACAATGATCAGTGATTGGTCTTTGGGAATGAGAATGATCAGTGATTGGTCTTTGGGAATAAGAATGATCAGTGATTGGGACAACAGTGATCAGTGATTGGTCGTTGGGAACAATAGTGATCCGTGATTGGTCTTTGGGAACAATAGTGATCAGTGATTGGTCATTTGGAACAACAATGAACAGTGATTGGTCTTTGGGAACAACAGTGATCAGTGATTGGTCATTTGGAACAACAGTGATCAGTGATTGGTTGTTGGGAACAACAGGGATCAGTGATTGGTTGTTGTGAACAACAGTGATCAGTGATTGGTCTTTGGAAACAACAATGATCAGTGATTGGGACAACAGTGATCAGTGATTGGTCGTTGGGAACAATAGTGATCCGTGATTGGTCTTTGGAAACAACAGTGATCAGTGATTGGTCTTTGGGAATAAGAATGATCAGTGATTGGGACAACAGTGATCAGTGATTGGTTGTTGTGAACAACAGTGATCAGTGATTGGTCTTTGGGAACAACAGTGATGAGTGATTGGTCTTTGGGAACAACAGTGATCAGTGATTGGTTGTTGTGAACAACAGTGATCAGTGATTGGTCTTTGGGAACAACAGTGATCAGTGATTGGTTGTTGTGAACAACAGTGATCAGTGATTGGTCTTTGGGAACAACAGTGATCAGTGATTGGTCATTTGGAACAACAATGATCAGTGATTGGTCTTTGGGAACAACAGTGATCAGTGATTGGTCTTTGGGAACAACAGTGGCCAGGGATTGGTCATTTGAAATCAATTGTGATTAGTCACTGGGAGCAATAATGATCAGGCATTGGTGGTTGGGAAAAATGGTGATCACTGATTGGTTGTTGGCTTTACAAACTGGTGGTATAACCAACAGATGTGATGTGAGCTGGAGAGCCGTATCAAGTGCAGAAACGTCTGCTAAAAAAGTCACCGTATTTGTCGCTAGACTCTGTTTTGAAATAAAGTCACTAAAGGGGTCTAAAAAGTCGCCAGATCTAGGCACAAAGTGACCAATTTGCAAACACTGGGTGAGACAGGAATCATGAGATGACTCAGGGTATACACACTGCGGTAAACCTCCAATTGCGCAAAAACCTGTGAAATTTACAAATTGATGCGACTCAGCTGGAGAACATATAACAAAGTGTTTTGAAAAAGCTGCGTCATGAACCCAGACTGTTAAGAGGCCTGTTTTCCACTTGGCTTATGAATCTGCCACAGCGAAATGACTGAGGAAAAAACAAGCCCATGGTTCAGGCTGGTTAGGTAACGTCTGTTCCAGAGGAAACACCACGTCCTCCAGCAGATTGTCTCCATCAGGGAAAGAACACCAGGCCAATGTGAGAGCAACATTTCAGGATTCTGCATTTGTGTGTTAAATAGACTCTCTACAATACAGCCACCCCGTGGTCTCCTGTCACACAGTCAATCAGAACCATGGAAACAGGAAGTCAGGCACTGAAGACTTCCTGTGGAGATTCGTTTCAGCTATTTATGATCAACCACAAAACCGTTCTAAATGATGGATCGGAATGCTTGTAAAGACCGCGTGTCAGCTTTTTAAAGGGACACCTGAATGCTTGGGGGGTTCCAATAATTTTTCATCAATAATATTCAGGGATAGGATCTTGCAGGAAGCACAAGAGCAAGTTCACCTTTGACCTTTTTAGCTTTAATTGACCTCATTTTTTGTTTGTTTTCACTTTTAGGCTCGAAACAGACAAACCTGGCTGACAAACCTGGCTGACAAACCTGAAACTGATTGGGGGGGTAAGAAGCTGTCCTTTTTTTTTTTTTTTTTTTTTTTAA
>CM040471.1:5604939-5629520 GCA_022758105.1 Pangasianodon gigas | reverse complement strand
AAATAATTCAAACAATCAACACCTGCATTGACAAATGATGATCATGTTTTCAGTTGTTAACAGACAAACCTTCAGTAAGTTATCAACATTTAGGAACATGCTGGCATTCAGTTTTAATCTAATTTACGTCAATTTATTTGAATCATGGACTGAATAAACAGTCAATGCAAGTACATTTATTTAAGGTCCAATTATATACCTTAAATTACTGGTAATGCTTTAAACAAAGGTGCATTTAACTAACATTATTTGTTCCCTTAACAAATGTTCACCTATCATTAATAATTCATAATTAATGTTAACAAGGTTAACAAATGTATTTAAAAGATGTACTCTTGAAGGTGCCGCTAATGTCCAAGCCAGCAGTTAGCTGACCTGTAAACAGATAACAGCACTAAATAAAAACATGAAACATCTTTTTTTTTTTTTTAATTTAGTAAACTTGAGCATTCAACTATGTATTAAAACTGCATTCAAGAATAACAACATAAAATCGTATAAAATTGTTATAAAATTGTCTGAGTTTGCAAAGTTTTTTATCTGTATTACTTTTCAAATTTGAGATAATGCTACTATTTACACTGTTATATCAAAGTAAAATGTGAAAACGTCTGTATTTTTGGAAATGGCTTAATAATAAAAAAAAATCAGATAATTAATAACAGTCAGATAAATCAATAACAAGAAAGTTAGATTTCTTTTCACAAATATCTTTAAGTAAAGTGATTAAACTTGCTGTATGTCTTTTGGTGTCATTGCAAATGTCTGTATGTATTTGTGTTAATGAATAAATGAGGTAACAAGTCCTAAGATCCATGTGTGTGTGTGTGTGTGTGTGTGTGTGTGTGTGTGAGATCCCCTCTCGCCTCCTGACTGTCCTGCAAAGCAAAGCCCCCTTGTGGAGCCTCTGCACTCATTTTCCACAGAGATATACAGAGTGTGTGTGTGTGTGCGATGAAAAAACTCAGCAGCTAAGGATACACACACACACACACACACACACACACACACAGATTTGTGTGCACGCTGTGTGTTTGTGCACTGTGCATGCATGAAGTCACACGTCCATTCATTTCTGCACCACACTAAATGCTGTTAAAATAAAGAAACAGAAATCTCAGAGATTACAGAATGAGAGTGTGTGTATATGCAAATGTGTATATGTGTGTGTATATGTGTGTGGGTGTGTGCAAACTAGGGAGTGTGTGAATATTGAGGTCCGTCTGGCTCCCATGGTCCTGTCTCCTGTGTGTGTGTGAAAGTGTGTGTGAGTGTGTGTGAGTGAGTGTAAAAGTGTATGGGTGTGTGTGTATGTGTGTGTGTGTGTCTTGCTCTCATCTTGCCTGACTCAGGCGCCACCTCACTCCTGCTCCTGGAACAGCAACACTTCATGCACTTTGTTCTTAAATCTCCTGGAAACTTTTTTTTTTTTTAACTTTAAAGTGTAATAGTTTTAAGTCGTTTGATGCTTTGTGCACTGAATCCATATTTAAGGTACATTTTTTAAGATGTGCATTAAAAAAGAAGACACCGTATGGATTGAGTGCAGTGAAGGAGAACTTCACAAACAGCAAGATGCTTCATTTTAGTGAAAAAAGAAATCTTTTTTCAGCCTTAAAATTCATCCTTCGTTCCTCTTTCAGAGATGAAGGTCTGTGTTCTGTTCCAGGGTGTGGTTTAATTTCCTGCCTCTTTTTTTTTCTTCCCATTTTCCCCCTAGACATTCCTTAACTATGACAAGCCATTATGCGAGCTCGGACGGCTCGTCCACGTGGTCTGAATTCAATAGAAGAACACACCCGGCCAAACCATGATGGGATGGAACGGTTCACGGGATCAAAACGAGGACGAGTGCACGGCCAAAAGAGTGATGCTCAAACTCTTCCAAGCACCTATGGATCTGAATTGATTATTACTAATCCCTTGAGTTAAGATGTTAAATCAGACTGGGGTTGTGTGTCTTTACAGCAGCTTCTCCTCCAGGTTTCAGTTTTTGTCCCTGTTAATCCCTTTTTTATGTAGCTCAAAGCACACGTCCAAGCATGCCATGAAATGAGTGAAGGAAAGAAAAAAAGAGAGAGAGACAGACAGAGACAGAGAGAGAAACAGAGAGAGAGAGAGAGAGAGAGCAGTGGTCAGGGTCCTGCTGGATTAGAGGGAAGCACTGGAGCAGCTCTTCACCTTCAACCCAAATTTCTTTTTCTCTCTCTCCTGTCTCCTCCTTTCCCCTTCTGCCATTCTTTCGCTCCCCCCTCCGTCTTTACAGCTGTCTCACACTGCCACGTAGCTCCGCATCACTATTAGACACATGGAATTCACCAGACTCACAAACTGGATCTGTTGTTTGCTCTCTCTCTCTCTCTCTCTCTCTCTCTCTCTCTCTCTCTCTCTAGCTTTGCATTGCATTCAAACTTTCTCGACTCGGCACTTTCTTGTGGTTTGTGAAAATTTATTAAGAACACACACACACACACAAAGCAGTTCAGACGAGAAAGTGTGTTTGCTCACACTGTGTACACTGAAACAAAGCACTGAAACACTAAAAGATTTTTCTCAATAAAAAGAAGAAAAAAAAAAAGAATCAACTGAAAACATCCTGTAATATAATACTGATTCACATTTCTATGAAAGTATTTATCTGTACACTAACACTGAATATGAATTTGGAAATAAATAATGAATAAAATAAAGAAATAAATAAAAAGCCATGCTCTCCTGCCATCTAGTGCTGAATTTGCGTAATCACCCCATTCAATACAGTAAATCAGCTCATTTTATTCATTTAATTTTATTATCCATTTTAGAATCCTTTCCTAAATCACTCAGAGTTATTATTTTTAATTACTAGACAAATGAACTAAAATCCACTGAAACACCAGACAGGCTCTAGCTAATGAGCAGGTAAATGGACAAAAAGCAAAGATTTGATTTAATATTTAATTTTATTTTCTACTTAAATAAAATACTTCATATTTGGATAATTATTCAGGGCAGTAAGCTGTATAAGTAAAAAAAAAAAAAAACTCACACTAAATTTCTTTGTGATATCCCTTTTTAATCTGGTAAGTACTTAGAAAAGAATAAGCTTGAATAACCTTCATTATCTGGTGTAAAATCTTGATTTTTTTGTCCTTAATAATACAATTATTATTATTATTATTATTATTATTTAATAGGACTTAAAAAGTGTTTTGGTTAAATTTAGTGGAGTGCCAATACAATGACCAAATAAACACTCAGATTGTGTGTGTGTTGGTGGAGGGTTTTCCGTTTACTTTTCATTTGTTAGTTAATAATCATAAATTATAAGCTATGGCCTTATGGGAGGACTTTGTAGCATTAAACTGAACTTTATTAAAGTTATTTATATTATACATTATACATTATTTACAAATATATATTTCTCATGGAGAATTTAATAATAAAGATTTTGATTCCTTAGTTATTATAATTATTATACACATACAAGGCCACTTTAATAGGAACACCTGTACACCTGCTCATTCCTGCAATTATACAAATCGGCCTATCACGAGGCACATCAAATATCAAAATGGGGAAAAAATGTGATCTCAGTGTCTTTGACTATGGCATGGGAAGCTGGTTTGAGTATTTCAGAAACTGCTGAATTTTCACACACAACATTCTTTAGAGTTTACACAGAATGGTGCAAAAAACAAAAACATCCCGTGAGTGGGGGTTCAGCAGGAAGAAACACCTTGGTGATGAGAGATGTCAGAAAAGAATGTCCAGACTGGTACAAGCTTACAGGAAGGCTACAATAACTCAAATAACCACTCTTTACAACCATGGTGAGCAGAAAAGCATCTCAGAACACATAACATGTCAAAATCCTGAGGTGGATGGGCTACAAGAGCAGAAGACCACATCAAGTTCCACTCCTGTCAGCCAAGAACAGGAATCTGAGGCTTCACTGGACACAGACTCACTAAAACTAGATCGTTGAAGAGTGGAAAAAGACCAGGCAATGGGTACAGGTGTTCCTATTACAGTAGCCGTTGAGGGTATTTTAATTGAAATACAAATTCAAGCAAAAGTAGAAAACTCTCATACTATAGATTACTATTTAAAATCATGATATTTGTTTATAACCCTAACACTGAAATAAATTATTTGAATATTGGTTAAAATACGTATGCAACATGTCAAACTATAGGCCTAGCATTTACACATTTAAATAATCTAGCATAAAGTCTTTGCTTTGCTTTGCTATTGGCCACCCCACACTAGCTCTGTGGACCACCTTGGCCACCCCAATCGAAATGTTCTGGATCTGCTTCTGCGTGACTACAAATAACTTGACGGTACTGTGAGGTTTTTATGTACCTGCTTAAACACATAGCATTGCAATAAAATTCTAGTCTTCACCTTGTTACCCCAAGTGGCCCTGGTGGTCTAGCAGCTAAGGATCCTGCGCTCTCACCGCCACAGCCTGGGTTTGATTCCAGGGCAGAGAACCAACCCAGCCACTGGGGGTGTACTCTCAGTGCTGGTCCCAAGCATGGATAAAATGGGAGGGTTGTGTCAGGAAGGGCATCTGACCTAAAACCTGTGCCAAATCAAACATGCAGCCCAATGATCTGCTGTGGCGACCCCCAACAGGAGCAGCCGAAAGAAGAACAACAACCTTGTCATCCCAAGTAATTATCCAATTATGAAATAATTTATTATTTTGTTGTTTTCTTCTTAATACTTAGAATCTGTCAGTGAATTTTGATTAGGTTTCCTTTTTACAGGAAAATAATTACCCAGTAGGGCTGGCCGATATGACAATATAATATCTATATCATGATAAATTATGCCAATATACAATACACTTTTCTTAGACATCATGATATCTTTTTTCTATTTGATAGTTTACTACTACTTAAATCTTTAAAATTGTTTTAAAAAATGTAAGATATTTTAATTGTTTTCCTTCTTTTCTTAATCCAGTCTTAATTTTTTGTGTGTAATATATAAAAGCAGCATCTGTATATAGTACATTTCAGCACTTCTTTGTTAGTGCATGATGATTTTAACTTTGAAGTTGTCCAGAAAGCCCTGAAGAACCCAGGAACTTCATAGTGTGCAGATTTATCTTTATCTTACTCTATACAGATTTGCTGTATTTGATCATTTTCAAACACATAGAAGGAAAGAATGAAAAAGAAGTTGCTTTTATAAAACATAATTTAATGTAATTACATAACGTTAAAAAAAAAGTAAACGTATCACACCTACATATAGGTTAAAAGGTAACCATTTATCCATATTTGTGTACTCTTTTTCTTCTTGTTGAAGCAAAGGATCTTGGGTTAGAAGATGCAGGTGGTACTAGCCATTTTTCAAGCCCCATTTAATTACTGCCTTTAAAATGTCCTCGTCAGCTTCATTTCATGTGTGACACCTACGTCAACACAACTGGCCACTTGAAGAACAAATGGAGAAGGCACAACAAGGAGCAGATTTTAAAATAGGAATGCACTTGCCCTGAGTAGCAAGCACAAAATAAAGTATGCATGAATCGTGTTTTTATTTCTCTGCTGTACTGTTTTAAACAGTTTTGTTCTCCAATTTTTAGAATTTGAAAATGAAATTGTATCAGATTGCAATGATTTCTGGGCCAGTCTACATGAAGTCTACATTTATGTTGACTTGATACCTTATCCCTCCAAGGTTCCCTCTGATGAACTTTACTTGAGCTAATACACCAATGAAACAGCTCTTAAGATGGCTGTCCAATGGGAAATAGTGAGGGCAAGTCGACAAACGCATGTTAAAAACAGAAACAATACTCTGTATTTGTCTCCTTGCTGCTACCCTTTGTGTCATTGGCAGGGTTTGTTGCACTCTGGTACCCAAGGAATACTGTCACCTGTACTTCTGAATCCATTTGGTAAAGACAGAATCGGTATTGAAACAAGCAAATTCTGGTATTTGAGCAGCCATGCCTACTTGTACCTTTGAGTTCAAGCTGCCTATTCTAGTTTTTTGCTTTATATCAGTTTGTACCTTTGTTTCTATGAAGTGCAGCTTCAGTAAAAGTGCACCACCTGAAAGCCTCTTAGGCAGCTGAAAGCCAGGCTGTCCAGGTTGCCCAAGTCTACCAGGTTGTGCTCCAGCTGCACCTTAACCAGACGACTTTTGGCTGCTTCTGAGTTTTTGAATGAGCAGAATGCATCCCGTGGAATCATCTGAATCTTGTTATGGTTGAGTGCAATATAAATGAGCCAAGATGGGAGCTGACGTGGGACCTGGTGAAGCACGTTGTGGCTAAGATCCAGCTGGTGCAACAAAGGAAGGACCCGAAATGCTCCAGGCACTACCTTGGAGATCTTGTTGCGGGCCAGGCCAAGGTGCTCCAGGTGTGGAAGTGAGAGAAATGTGGCCTTGCTGATGCTCGAGATGGAGTTCCCCTCTAAGTTAAGGGTCTTCAGGGATTGTGGAAGGTAACGAGGGACTTGCTTCAAGAAGTTCCCTTCTAGGTTGAGACTTTCCAAGCGGGTGACATTGATGAGTGCACCCTTGCCCAAACCCTTGTTGGTCAGCCTGTTGGCACTGAGGTCCAGCACTTGAAGCTGTGCCTTGCCCTGAAAAATTCCTGTCTGGAAGCGTTGGATGAGGTTACCACGGAGGTACAGCTCTTGAAGGCTAAGTGGGAGGCGCAAGGGGACAGAGGTAAGACGGTTGTGGGAGAGGCTGAGCGTGCGAAGGCTGCTTAGTGGAGACAAAACTCCAACAGGGAACGAGGATGAGACACTTTCTAAACTGTTGTTGCTCAAGCTGAGGATGAGCAGCCCAGGGCAGCGAAACCAGGCCACCTCTGACATCACTTTCACTTTGTTCCCATCCAGACGGAGCTCCTCCAGCGAGGCTGGAAGGTCAGTAGGGACACTATGGAGGAGGTTCCGGTCCAAATACAGCCTCTTTAGTGCCTGGATGCCTTCGAAGGCACCTTCAATGGAACTGTCTACCAGATGGTTGTTGCTCAGCACCAGAAACTCCATAGAAAGGTACTCTGAAAGCAGGTCCAGCGGAATGCTCTCGATGCGGTTGTTCATAAGAAGGATATAGCGGGAATTGTATGGAATACCATAGGGAACCTTTTCCAGCCCTTTGTCTGAACATTGCACCACCCTGTAAGAAAAAGATAGCACACATCTTTAAAAATCACTAGATTTTACGGAAGTTAAACTCATCATGTGTAAAGCTGTGTTTGATACACACCTCCCATAACAAGCACAATCTGGTGGGCAGTAGTGATCTTCAAAATATGGAAAGTATGGGGCAGTGGTCAGCTGATCTTTCTCCTGTTTTAACTTTTTCGCCTGCTTTGCATTTTTCAGAGGTTTGGTGCTCTTCTCTTTCACCTTCTTCTCCTTCTTCTGAAGCTTGATTTTCTTTGTTTTCACTATCTGTATGTCTTTGATTTTTGGAAGTTTAGTCTTTGGTTTGGGCTTGAAGGTGCTAGGTAAGCTCATAGCAGTAGGGCCAGCCCTGGCCGCCATTGCCGTGGAAGCAGCATCCACATTCTCTTCGAAAGTCTCAGTCTGACCCAATGAAGAATTCTCATGTGTGCTGTTCTCATTGGTCAATAGCATAGATGTGTTCTTTAGAGCTGAAATGTGACTTGTGTGAGTACCTGAGAGAGATGAATTGTGGTCTTCAATATCAGGATTAATCTTTGTAATGTCTGCAGGACTTTGTGTGATGGTGGATAAGAAATACTGGGAAGGAAAGAGAGAAGCAAGGGGAGTGTCTACTGATGGAGTTATAGAAGGATCTACACCCTGATTCTCTTCCTGAATTCGTTCTTCATCTCTGGTTTTGTTCTCGTCATCCACTCTTTTATCCTGTCCTTTCTCATGACCTTGCTTTCCCTCATTGCTTTCTCCTTGCTCCTCCTCCTCTGCTTCTTTCAGGATTTGATGCTTGTCTTCCCCAATTTTCTGACTGTGTACAACATCAGTCTCCTCTTCCGCTTTTACTGTTACAGTAATCTGGGTTCCGGGCTCTTTCTCCCATTTTAGCTCTTCTTCCACCACTGCTGGAGGTTGATGGAGGTCTGTCCAAGTCTCACCCTCCAAAGACACATTCTGGGGCAATGATACATTCAGACCTGTAGGAAGGAATAAACCAACCCAAGGGAAATTAATTCAAAGCTTTGGTAATAAATGAATATTTATTACCAATGGACACAAACCAACCATTTTGGTCTTGATAACGTTAGACAAGCATACAGCAACAAGAGGAACCACAAAATCAGACATTGCTGTGTATTCCATGCATTCATGCATATTTAAATGCTCTCAGTACTTACTTGGCTGAAGCACTACAGTCTTAGCCACCCCAGCAAAGATCCAAAACAGCAAAATCACTGTTCTCATTTTTCACTTGGAAGAGCTAAAGAAGGAAGACGAGATCCACATAAATAAGTCACAACCTGGCAGACCGAAGAGACGTGTTTCCAGCAATATTTTGACCTACAATTATTCGATTTGGCTCCTTGCTGAAATGTTCCATCAACAAGTCAGAACTGGTGCAGTGTCAAACATTGTGAGTGCTCTAATTAATTCAGGAATATTAGAGACTATTAGGGAAACATATCTGAAGCACAGGTCTTACCTTAAAACTTTAAACAAACTTCTCAGCCCTCTGTTTGTGTTGTGGAGCTATAAGAGACATGCTGGATTATCCTGAAATGCACACTGGCCCAAAAGGTCTAAACGAATAATCCAAGAGTTCATATATCCTCTTCTACTCGGACACAGCAGCCAATTGTTGAATGGCAACCATGTAAAAAATGCATTATGAGAATTTTGTCACACTCGCACACCAAACTAAAAGAATCTCTGGGATCAATAGAGGCTGAAGAAGATTGTACAGGGAGGTCAGAGGTTACTGAGCTCACTGTTTACCTTTCCTTTGGAGCTTCTGCCCACTGTTGCTCTAGTGACAAGTGGTTTCCAGGCGAATCGGTGACCTTAGACCTCAATGTAAGAACGCTGATGTGTTTCAAAGTGACAGGGAAAGTAGACGTTGCTTTATATAAACACTTATGACAGCCGGACAGTTTGTGATTGACAGATACTGGTTCAGGTCTGTGATACGAAACATATTGTAACAAATAGATCTGAGCTTGGCTTTTTCAACTCTCAGAAGTTTGTGTTTAGAAAAGCCAACTCCAAAAATGTGAGAATTTAAATAGTTGAATAGAGTTAGAGCACAGACAAGTGGATAAACCTTACACAAGCTAGAAAGAAGACACTCTGTCTTTCAGTCTCAAAATTCTCCTTCCCATTGTATTTTTTTAAATTAAAACATTATATTTGTTCCTGTATGTATTTCTTTTATTTATTATTATGTATTGTTTTTCCTGTCAAATGTTTTCATTCTGGATTTGTTGATGTGCAGATAATATTTCATAAAAAATTTAATCTTTCCCATCTTTTCCCTTTTCTCTTCTTTTTAAAAATTTCCTTCTCTTTTATTTCTCTCCGTCTCTTCGGAGTGGCTTTTGTCCACAGATAAGGGGGGTGGTTAAAACATAAAAACAACATTTAAAAAAAGACAGACAGAATTGCAAAAATCTATACATAATGTGGATTAATACACATTTCATTTAACTTCTTTTCCACCCAATTATTAGAACAAAGACAAGCTTAAGATCTGTAAAGGGGGCACAAGATGCAATCGCCATTGATTAAATTACATTCATTTAATTATATCAATTAAAATGATCTTGCTAGTGTGTTGCTCCAGGCATGTCATTTAACAACCGATGATGTTGAGGTGCTAAGTATTGTGATGCACGGTGGACGTTATGTTAATGAACTATTCTTCTGATTTGTCTACATAGTGACTGAGACTTTGTCATGTTAATATTATGAATCTTATTAAAATCTTATATGAATTCTCATTGAGCTGGTATATCTGATGAGACATAAGCTCATACACGCAAAAATAAATCCCACACAATTCACATTTTTCTGTGAAAATATGTGTTACATTGAATCTAAATTGTGATCCACAATTCACTTTTTACTGTCTGAAGATATTCTACAAGAATATTGGTTTGAAAAATACTGATGAAAACAGTGAAAAACATTGAAAAGATGGCAAAGATTAATTTGGACATGTTCAAACAATGTCCTTAAATTCACCCATGCTGATTTAAGAATGTTGCTTGATGGGAATTTAATCTTAGGCTTTCACTATGGACACTACGGAATTAGAAGTGGGCAATATGACAAAAATATTATATCCTGATACTTGAAGACAATTCTATGATACATACAGTAGGTACAGAATTGGAAAAGGAAGAAAAATATAATTACATTTTTAACATTTCAAAACTTTAGTCAGTCTGCATCCAGTGTAAGTTTCTAACTGTCAAATAAATGCTATAAAAGATAACATGATACTCATAGTATCTCAGAAAAGTACTGTGGTATAATTTATCGCAATTTCAGTATTATATCATCATATTGCCCAGCCCTAGAAGGAACATTTTGACACAGTTGGCAAAGCTGAGCTTTTGGAGTCTGCAGAGGAATTAAATGAAAACACTCCTAATACAAGTTTACAGTTAATATGGCTGGCCTTTATGGTAATGAAGGAAATTAACATGTTAGAAGACAGTGAACTACTTGTTAGATGTAGATGTGATTAATTAGTTTCTCAAGGGTTCTTTGGATGGTTGAACAGTTCTAATTTTGAATCTACAGTGAAATGGGGGGAAAAAAAAGAATAAATATTTGCTAGAAAGAGTTTAAACAGATGCCATGAGTGAAGCATTGATAACCCTATGAAAGGTGAATAGATCACAGGTATCCAATCTTCTGCACAAAGGTTTTGGTTTTTTTTTTCCCCCAGAGTCATTTGAGGACCTAGATCCAGTGAAATCAGGATTCTCCTGCTTGGTTAGTGTGAAAATCGGTGAAAGTGTGCGATCTCAGGTGTCCCAGAACTCATTAACCTTCAGCCTTATCAACCTTTTATATATATAAAAACACATCTGCCTGCTAATGACCAGCAACTGAACATTCTACAACCCCACAATTAGAGTTGTGGTGTATGTTGGGTTTTAACATCAGATAATGTCCTTGTCTTTTATTTGTCTATTACTATCATCAAAATAATGAAGGAAAGTCCAACAAATAATTTTTTCCTCCATCAGTTTATACTGAAAGCATCCCAATGGAGTGTTTATCTGTATGGACAGAGTTTCTTTGTTTATGTGGCCATCTACTGGAGACTAGGAGTACTGCATTTTTGAGCTGGTCTTGTTAAATTAAGTGTTGCTTTCATCACACCAACTATAATAACCGACAATGTGTATGTACCAATGAGCTCTGAAACTTTATTCCTGGTCAAAGTACAAACATTGCAATCTGTTGGACCATTATAACAAAGGATATCGTTAACTGAGGACAAAAAACACACAAAAATAAACACAGTATTATTTCCTCCTTCCTTTGAGGAACAATTATTAGATTCTGGATTGTATGGGGATCACTTAAAAACAGATCTGTAAACAAGTTAGAATTTATAATCAAACAAATGGTATTGGGGAGAAAAAAGGAAGGAAAAAAAGAAGAAGAAAAAAAAAACCAGCAACAGCAAAGCCATATAATAACAGCCAACATATGACAATTAGCTTTTTTTTTTTTTTTTTTTTTTAACCAATTTCTTATTAACAAATGCAACAAATAATAAACTAATAAACCATAATCACTTGGTTAAGGATATAATATTAAACATAATTATGAATGGATAAAAGTATGGCATGGCATTTTTAAATAAATTAATTGTAATTGTTGGCAAACTGCTGTGGTATAAGAGGAATAAAACACTTAGGGGGGTGTGTTTATAGGAAAATAATCAATGATGGAGTGGTATGATGAAGCAGAGTTACTGTTAGCACAACAAAGTTGATTATTTTCCTGTAACAGTACATCCTGAAATGTTTAGTTCCTCTTGTACCACAGCAAATTAGCTGTGGTATAAGAGGAATAAAACATTACAAAAAAAAAAAGATGACAATTTTTATTTAGTAAAGAATGACGGATCACATTTTTACAGTTACAATTCATGTGGTGGAACATCCAGGAAACAAGTTAGTTCCTGATATCACTTACGTTATAGCAGCTATAATTACTCACAAGCCTTTTTTTTCTCTCTCTTGAAATGAATAAGACCAAAAAACCCCGACCAAAAAACCCCAACGCAGCTTGACACATTACCGAGAAACCGCAAAGTGTGAACTCCTCTGTCCTGAAGACTTAAAGTTACAGCTTTACCTCCAACTGTTACTGTTAATGTCTTCTTACAGAAATCCTCAACAAATCAACAATTACAAACATTTTTTTTATCCATTTATGGTCCGCTGTACAAGTTCCTGTGAAGGAGCTGTTACTACACTACTGCCAGACATAGAAAATCTATCAACAACCTCTAACCAATCAGAAGCCAGAATTCAACAGCGCTGTGGTATAAACTAACCTAGTTATTCTATTTATATATTTATTATTTTAATTATTTTTATTATTTTAACATCAGCATAAATAAAACAAACAAAAAAAAAAGCAACATAATTTACAAATCAAACACTGATCGGTGTCTTTTTCAGCAAGTGGACAGTGCAACACTTCAAACATTCCTGAAGCAAGGGGTTTCAAATAGTTTTTGAAAATGTAACTTGAGGTAACTTCCATCGTTTTTACAGGTTTTATAACCAAAATAGTACACTTGGTCATCTCTGGATAAGTTTCCTTCTCATACTAACACGGGTCCATAAATTTCTAGCACTTTTGGCTATCGTGGTACTGGACGGGAGACGGAGACTTCGTAGCGGCTCTCTTATACACGTCAGCATTCCTGAACCGGATTCCTGCAGCTGCTCGTGGGAAGTGTAGTTTATCCTCCTCAGCTGTTTGCTGTAGTAGCTGCGGAGGTCGCACAGCTCTTCGAGGGCTGCTGCGGAAATGATGGAGGTCTCAGACGGACAGCTGGCCAGAACTGATTTCGAAGATGGAGGTGAAAACTGCTGTCGTCTTCTTTTAGATGGCACCAGTTGTCGTTTAGTCATTTTATTGAAACCTTGGACGCCGTTTTCAGCGACATCTTTCTGTTCCTGAACCTTCACTTCTACATTTACTTCAATTACAGACGGCTGGCTACCTTCAGGTGCTTGTAAAGAGCTGGAGTCTTCCTGATTTTGGGAAAGTCTCCTCTCTGGGTTTGGTTGGTCAGTGTTCATTTTGATTAAATTTCCATTTGCACTTTGATCAGTATTGATATCCTTCGAGCATCCGCGAGTTTCTTCATGCAGCTCAGCAGCTGATTGGTCAATCTGAGGAAACGGAGGAGATTACGAATCTGTAATTTGGTAATGAGGTAGTGAAGAGGGACAACAGATTATGAGTACATGGGATTAGTGATCCATGCAAAGTGTTAATGCTAGCCACCCCTGTAATGTTCCCATGTGAGTGAACCCACAATCCTGCGTTAGCAAAAAGAAAAAAAAAAGGGGAGGGGGGGATGGGGGCGGTTTATGAAAACGCGTATAGCCAGGACGTGCAGCATGATGTTAGGGAAAGCGACAGACATGGATAAGCAAAACAAACAAGTGCTGAAAAATGTTTTTTGAACATCCTGAGTAAGCAATATCTTCATGCGAATTTGAAAATAGTAAGAAACTGTACTTTTGGGCTCTTTTTCCTCATGGAACTAGGGAACAGTTTCTTTCTTGATTTTCTTGGCCTCAGGGTTTTTTCCAGCGCGCACAGCAGGTCTTTTTCCTTCTTTTGGTTTTAGCTTGGCACTACTCTTATCTCCACTGCCTCCTGTCAGATTGACCTGTGGGCAGCACAAGAGCTTTTTTTAACCAGCGTGCCTTTGAGGGTGGGCAAGACTGAGTGCAGAGAGATAAGCCGTTACTGAAAAAGAGAATACAGCCTGAACATTTATCATCGGTTGAATTTCCAAAAAGCCTGCACCAAGAAGCATTTTCAATAATCTCTATTAGTAAGTAGCTCACAGGGGTGGACAAATCAGTAGGTCAGGACAAGCAGATTTCCTGTCCGGACTATTAGTTTTAATTCGTAGTTGCTACTAGGAGAAGTAGGATCAACAATCAGAAAATAAAAGACCTGCTCCTTATTGACTTTGGGAAAACAAAGTTTTCAATTTAACTGAATGCACTTCACAGTGGTGTGATGCATCTCGATGCTGTAACTATAGCACACGCTATTCGTTCTGAATCCCAAGGTCTGCAGCACTACACACACATACGATCTCCTCATAGGATTGTCTGTTTTTATTGTTTTCTGTATATCTAACATTTCGGGTGTTGTGAATATCTGTGTGAGGTTGTCTTCTGTACCACGTCATGTTCTTCTGCACTGATGTATTTGCACTGTGTGTATCGAAATGTAACTCTGTATTATTTGTACATACTTTTTACTGCTGTAGCACCTGAATTTCTCCTTGAGGAATGAAGTAAAACAAAGTAAGTTAGTTAAATCAATTAAGTAATGTAAGTAAGTGAAGTAGGTAAATTAAGTAATTTAAGTAAGTTAGTTAAGTAAAGTAAGTACAGTTAGTACATAGGTAAGTGAAGTAATGTAGGTAAATTAAGTAATATAAGTAAGTAAAATAAGTCAAGTAAAGTAAGTTCAGTAAGTCATGTAGGCAGAGTAAGTAAAGTAAGTTAAGTAAGTAAGTAAAGTAATTTATGTAAGTAAAGTAAGTAGAGTAATTAAAGTAAGTTAAGTAAGTAAGTAAAGTAAGTAGAGTAAGTAAAGTAATTTAAGTAAGTAAAGTAAAGTAAGGTAGGTAAGTTAATTAAAGTAAGTTAAGTAAGTAGCTCACTGTATGCTGTTACATTACTATACATTTCCTGACACCAAAACATGGCACTGAGCAGCATACAGTATTTATGCACTTTTATTGGCCTGGTGGGTTCGCTAATAGATTTATGATTTGTCCACCCCTGAGTCCAGTGCAGGAAGAGCACTAATAGATCATGTTGTATTTATCTGTATGCCTCGTCATCTCTGGGAAGTGATACAGAGTCCCCATAAAACAGTGCAGATTCAGTGGATGAGACTCCAGAGGCCACCGAAGTGTGATGACTGAGATCGAGAACACCTCCACCTCAAATTGGGACAAAGTGTCCTGCTGATGAAGTCACCTGCTTGACTCTGTAGCGAAAGCATCTGCTCCTGCTTTTAAACACAGGCTTAACGTCCTGTGAGCTGCACACACTGCTCTGAACGTACTGTCTCTGTGCTCGCCGTTGACGTCGTCTTTTAGTTCTCTTCTTTTTCGTGGCGATCGCGGCCTGCTGCACTGCCTCACTGGCGTGCCTGAGATTTCTCCACCTCCTCCTTATTCTGCGTTTTTTATGGCACTCAGGCTAGCATTATAGAGTCAATTAGGATTATTGGAGAGCATGGGATAAAGCTGAATAAAACTGAACACACAACTAGCTTTTTCTTGAACTAAATGAGCCAAACCTTTATGAAATCCACCCCAGAGCATGTCCAAATGTCAGGGACAAACTGATTCTCAATCTTGATGACCTTTATGCAAAATAAATCATTAAAATAATTGTTTCAGGAAAATAAAAGAACTTTAGATTTACATCCGGTACAGAAATTAGAAGGTAACTCAACCCAAGGCATCACTTCAGAAAAATTAAAAATGAATAGTAAAGAAGTGCTGAATGTTATTAATATTATTTATAAAGCAGGACTTTTCCCAGGACAAAGTTAAGCTTCTGCAGGGAGCGTCAAAGGTTTAGTGCACACTGTTCTTGATCTTGTGTGGTAATAATTTTTAAACATGCATACAAAGCCTAATCCTATATTAGAAGTCACAGGACAGGACACATTATTAATACCGCGCACTCCCACCTACGGACATGTAAAGGATTTACTGTTCTGTTAAATACGTGTTTGTTTTTGATCGGCCCAAAATGTTCAGTAGAATCCCTAACGAATATAATTAACTGATGTTAACTAAACAGTAATCAAACATACACTGTTTTTTCACAGTAATGAACTCAAAACATTCTTCATTTACCTTGACAGAAAGCGATTACGCTGTACCTTTGAAGTGGGAAAATCGAGTCGCGATAAGAGCACTGGCCAAAAGATTACTAATGTGAGATGTGGGGAAGGGGGCGGAGCTTTCAAGGAGCGTCAGTTAATAATGGACCTATGCAACTGTCAATCATTCCAGATTCACATATGGATTTGTCTCATCTGCTGTTTTTATTAGGGTGAAGACTCTTTTGGCATATCTTTAAGCGATAACTCATACTAGCGTACTCCGATGTGGTGCTTCTACACGAAATGCGTGAAGGTCTGGTATCATTTGTGTGTGGAATTAACTGAATTCATTCATGGAGCGCTTTTTGTGCATTAATTCCACAGAAAAATAAAGCAAGGGCCTGGCAACCCCATGAGAAACATCTCTCATGGATTTCATTATATTTCTTGTGAATCATTTACTATTTATCTGTGGATCTTGTTCTATTTGTGTAATTTATTGCAAATTATACACCAAAATATCGCCATACTAAGCAACTCTTTCGTTCGCTCATTCGCTAAAGTGAGACAAGGCAAACGTCAGTGTTGTGTCTTTTTTTCTTTTTTACAAACCCATTATCAGGAGGTTTATGGTGAACAGCCCTGAACAAAGACATCTTCGGTTAGTGATGATGTTTAGGTGTGACTAGCTATGATGAAACCTCAGAGGAAGTCTCAGGTTCCTTAAAATCAAAGGGAGGGAGACAACTACAGGTGCATGTGAGTAAAATTAGTTAAGTGTAAAAGACAAACTGATCTACGATGAAATGGTATCATTTATTTAAATATTCTGATTGAAATTTCTCTCAATTTTCAACAGATTTAAATTAAAAGGTAAAGAAAGAGATCTTACCTATCTGTATTATATCTATAAGAGAATATGAAAGAAATGGAATAAAAGGAATATTTACACTGGAGCTGGGTGTAGACACCTTCCTCCTCATCTTCATCATTACAGAGTGGTTTTCATTCTTCAGTAAGCCAGCTTTACGTCCTGCTTTCAGATAAAAGTACGTCGTGTACGGCGTGAAGCTGAAATCTTCACTTTAAAACAAAATGGGGACGAGAGTTAAATCCATATTTCACCCAAGAACATATTTCTGAAATCTCAGAGCAACTAAAACATTCAAAACTTCATGAACTTCACTTCATGTTATCCTCCATATGAGTGAAATTGAACAGTACCTGAAGTAGCCGTGCAGTAAGAGATGAACAATGATGGACTCCACCTCCAGGCGTGACAGGGTCGTGACTTTGGCCATTTTACGGATCTTGGCGCTGCCTTTCCCCATCCAGGTATCACACACCTTCAGAGGAGTCATCTTCTCATCCAGAGACGCAGCCAACTCTACGATGTCCACCACCTCACGTGCGTGCTTGGTGATGTCCATGGTGATGTAGTCTGGCACAAAGACATGGACTAGTTACTGTACTGAAACGAGTCTCAAACCAATGAGCTGTGACTCTGACGTGAAAATCAGCAGGAGTCAGCAGAATGTTCCTGAAAGTTTTCAATACGAACATTATAATTGTACCTGAATATATTGGTTCTGAACTCAGTCATTTAAAATTCAGGTCTTGAAATTTTAGATTAAAAATTACAGGTAGTAAAAATTCAGGTTAAAATAATCCAGGTATTAAAAATTCAAGTTAAAAGTTTAGATTAAAATAATTAAAAATTCACAGTAAAAAAAAAATCAGGTTAAAAATCAAGTCAAATATGAAATCAAATTAAATACCAGGTCGGATTATATCACTAGCTGTCATTACAAGCGATAACCAGCTGCTGATTTATAGCGGACTTACTTTTTGTTCGTCATTTAAACATCAGGTTTTCGTCCATTTCGGTCTAAGACACGGTTTTTGATTAGTGGCATTACTGTTGCTGTCGTTAATTTTATACGATTACGCATTAGGGATTGTAGGTTTTGTTTTATCAGTGTAAATCAAACTATAAATAAATAAAAGTTTAAAAATTTTGGGTGTGTGATGCATAAAAATTGTCCTACTCAGACAAAAAAATTCAGACCATTTCTCTCACCATTGCCATGGCGACAGACATCACATGACTGGTTGCATTCTTCATCATCCCAAACTTCATCAAAATGAACCGCCATCATGGCACGCCGACACCTGAGCGCAAACATCGCACGTGAACGAATCATTGCAACAAAGCTACCGAATTTCCATCATAATATTTCACACTGGACTTTAATGCAACTACAGTAACATAAGCACGTGTTCATCTGTAAGCTGGTCCATATGAGCTAACGGCAGTGGCGTATTCTCACCTGTCCACGTTCTGACAATAAGCCACCATATTCTGAAGCTTCTGCTGGCCGGTGTTCTCCATCACAACCATGGTGCTGATCCTGAAAATATCCGCAAACCCATAGAACACAACGCAGTCTGCTGGACCGTCATCTCTCCCTGAAAACAAAATAAAGCTCAGTTTGAGTCACATCACATCACACACTGTTCTCACATTTCAACACAAATGATATAGCGATATCTGCCATGTCTTATTAAGGGCTGATTCCAGTATTACTGGTTTTAGTGAGCAGACACAAATTAGTCAGTAAGTCGGAATTATTTCTATGTTATCATATATTGAAAGTGCTGTAATGTGCTGTGTTGTGTGATATGAAGAGTAGCAGAGGTACAAACATCAAAAAATTTACATTTACATTTATGGCATTTGGCAGACGCCCTTATCCAGAGCGACTTACAATAGTGCTTTGAATTCTATCAAAAATACACTCTGATACTGGCTCACTAGGTCACAAACTAGGAATACCATCAGTCCAAAACTCTGTTGGGGAGGTAACAGACAAGCGCTCAGACAATGCATTTTTTTTTTTTTTGTGTAAGTGCTAACTTAAATACTTTATGAAGAGGTAAGTCTTTAGACGTCGTTTGAAGGCTGCCAGTGACTCAGCTGTTCGGACATCTAGGGGAAGTTCATTCCACCACCTTGGTGCCAGAACAGAGAAGAGTCTCGATGCATGCCTTCCTTGTACCCTGAGAGATGGTGGGACCAGTCGAGCAGTGCTAGAGGATCGGAGGGAGCGTGGTGCAGTGCGAGGTGTGATAAGTGCTTTGAGATACGTGGGTGCTGGTCCGTTTTTGGCTTTGTAGGCAAGCATCAGTGTTTTAAATATGATGCGGGCAGCTTCAGGAAGCCAGTGGAGGGAGCGCAGCAATGGGGTAGTGTGGGAAAATATAGGAACTTATTTAGGAATTTAGTAATCTAGGAAAACTGTGGAACTCAATACCATTTTACTTTGAGCACCTGGTACATAATACCACTTTACATTAAGTATCTCTGTACATTCTTTTAAAAAGCCTTTGAAAACGTATTTTATCTCCAAGCAGAGAAAACCACAGCGTACGTCAGTGGAGAGAACAAAACTATTTACTATTGATCAACAGACTTATTTGTAAATCTGATCATCACTACAGTGTAAAAATTGGTCTTTCCTATTTCTTATTACAGTCATAAAAGGAAAATATCAGCCAGACTTTTTAGGACATATAATAGACTAATCTCGTGATACTGTCGCGTTACACTCGTCAACAGTATGTCTGATTTCAGAGAGAATGTAGGGTGAAGCTAGCTAGCTAATTTTGTTTCCCTAAATGTGCATCAAGCAACAGTAAGAAAATAATAATTAGCAGCTTGTTTGTTGTTTAAGATTGTGCCCACTACGTCTAAACCTTAGATGCTGGCAGCTGTGCAGGTCAGTAGCGTACCTGCACGTCCGCTCTCCTGATAGTAGTTCTCCATGGACTTGCTGATGGTATGGTGGATAACAAACCGCACGTCTGCTTTGTCAATGCCCATTCCAAACGCCACAGTGGCAACAACCACCTAAAAAATAAACAGAGGTTCTGGACTTAAATTTCTCACTTTTCAGTGTTATACTGTATTACTGTCCTGCTGACGCTCGCATGCCTTGCGTAATGAAGATCACAACATACACCTTAAACTTAAAAAAGTACCTTAAAAAAGTATTTCCTAGTAAATTGGTCTTCATTTCACGGTTCTATTTCTCAGGCTTCTAACTCATGGCCCAACAAATCATCACTTCCTGAGTCAACGTAGGGGTTGTAAAGGACTGAGTTGAGCTGAACACTCATAGAGCTAATCAAATAAAATGCTTCACCTCCACAAAACAGCTGCTTGAGAAGTGTGTGCAGTTCATATAAAAAAAAAATAATAATAATTTAAAAAAAAGCCCACAGTACATTTTTAATATAGTCCTTTAACAAATCGCTTGTCCCTCATAATATTGTCTACTGTTCTTCATAGAAACTGTGAAATGTTTCCACAAGGCTGAAACTTTTTTGCTGATGATTAAACTGCAAGAGTGCAAACAGCATTTTTAATCACTTTCTAATTATCATTACCATTAAAATATGTAAAAAATAAATAAATAAATAAATAAATAAATAAAAATAAACTTCATTGCACCCCTATAAAAAAAATTTTTTTTAATTAAAATTCTCAGTCAAAAGCATCAACCTTTGTTGGACGGTTGAAATTTTGGTACTTCTCTAATAAATATAGTTAACTGATGTTTTATATATATACACACATACATATACACACACATGTCTAACGTTAACTAAGCAGAACATACGCTGACAGATTTTATTTCGCATAAATGAACTCAAAACATTCTCCATTTACTGTGGCAGAGCGAGAGTGCTGTAACAGCACATTTCGCAGTCATGAAAATCAAGTCGAGATGAAAGCACCGGCTAAAACATTACTAATGTGAGATGGGGGAAAGGGGGCGGGGCTTACAGGGGATGGGAGATAATATTTGGAAGTTCAAAACACCTATGCGACTGTCAATCATTCCAGATTCATATGTTGATTGACGCATCTGTTGTTTTTATTGAGGGGGAAAGAAGACTGCGTTTTTTGTGTATTTCCGAGTTATCTCAAAACCCATAGCAGCGTATTCTACTGTTAAAATGCAAAGCTTCTACGCAAAATGCGTGAAAGTTGGCGGATCAGAAGAGCCAGCGTGTTGACGGCACAAATAAATAGAAATGCATGTGTGTGTTCCAGCATATAGATTGCTTTATCTCTTCTAAAATAACATCACCAACATATATTCAACTTAACAACATTATAATAAATTACACATGCTGTGCTGGAACGATTGAATTTAATCAACTTTTTTGAAACATATCAAAACAAATAAGATTCTGTGTCTGTATTGTTTTATTTGAATACATTCCTACTTCATTCCCAGTTCTCATTTGGCCAAAGCCTCAGCTCACCTTCATGTAACCAGATTTTGTACCTGAATCTTTTTGCTAGCCCACTGATGATGCACCAGGCTCTTGTCTGAAGGCTCCATGTTTGCGTGGTACGGCTGAGCCAGGATGCCCCTCTGCTGCAGCTCTGCAGACACCATCTCTGCATCTTTCTGCGAGAACACATACACTATTCCTGTAGGGAAAAAAACAGAAGATATCCTTCATTTCATCACATTTAATTAGATATTTTTTAATTGTTCACGCTTGTTTTAGACATACATTAGCAAATATTCCTACTTGGAAGGCACAGATTTTATAGGGCTAATAAAATTTATATCTTAATTTATATAAATTTGTATGCATTGCTGAATTCTCAGTTGTAATTGGTCAGAAAGTGTTAATTTTCTATAAAGGCAGCAGGTTTGTAATAATGTGCTCGTTCTTACAGATTATAGTTTCTATACTAACAGATGGGGACTTTTACAGCGGACGCTCCGCATAAACAAATTTTTAAAAATGTACGTCATTGTTGATATGGTAAACTTTTCTCTAAAGAGATGTTTATTTAACATTCATGGAAGGAGTCTCCAGTGTCAGAGCTTTGTGACAGTCAGAGGTAAAGCTGTAACTTTAAGTTTTCTGACATCTTCAGGACAGAGGCGTTTCCGCTTTGTGGTTTCTTGGTAACATGACAAGCTGCATTTTTTTTCATCGTTATTCATGTTAAGAACGTCATTCAGGAGCAATGTCGTTCACATATACCTGACTGGTCCTTGTATTTTCCTTTAATCAGTGCTGCAATTTCTTTAGTCGAGTCTTCACTGTCTTTAAATCGAACCTGTAAAATAAACGAATGAATTAATAAAAGTAAAGCAAGACAGGTGCGATTGTAGCTAGAGTTAGAGCTGTAACTTAAGTTTCCCGACATCTTCAGGAAAGAGGAGTTTACGCTTTTTTTCGCAGTTTCTCGGTAAAATGACGAGCTGTGTATTTTTGTCTTATTAACCTCAAGAGAGAGAAAAAAGAGGCTGGTGAGGGAACGACTGTTTATAGCTGCTGTAACACATAGGAGAAAAGGAATTTGTTTCACAGACGTTACACAATATTAAATGTTAATTTAATGGATAAACAGTAAGAAAAGTTCAACATACTGTTTGAAAATGAATGAAAAAAAATGCAAGAGTTGGCAAATTGTTGTGGTATAAGGAGAATAAAACACTTCCGGACATACCGTTATAGGAAAATAATCAACTTTGGGGTGGTAACAGAATCTCCAGTAGCTTCATCACACCCCTTGTTGTTGATTATTTTCCTATTCCGGCATGACACCAAGTGTTTTATTTGTTACTTATGCTTCTTATACCCGAACCGGAATAATAAATGTCATGTTTCCGTAATGTGAAATGGAGATAATGTTTTGTTTTTTTTTTTACCTCATAATAGAGATTAGGCCTGTTAAATGGTGCTGTAAGTGTGACTGGATCCTGAACACACAGGATCTTCTGGCAGTCTTTCAGAACGCTGCTGGTTGCGGTGGCAGTCAGACCGATCAGTGGGACTTTAGGGAACTGACGTTTGAGAATGCCCAGGAGCTTGTAATCTGAGCCACACAAAGAAGCATGTCAGTAAGGATTAGTCAGTGATACTGT
Organism: Pangasianodon gigas; assembly: GCA_022758105.1. Lineage (NCBI taxonomy): Eukaryota > Metazoa > Chordata > Actinopteri > Siluriformes > Pangasiidae > Pangasianodon > Pangasianodon gigas. The sequence continues at coordinate 5,606,497 of CM040471.1, read as the reverse complement.
GAATATTATATTGTACAATAATAACAATATATGGATCAGTGATGCAGATTGTTTATTCCTTCTTTCCAGCTGTAATCCATTTTGAGAAAGTCTATGTACAGAGTAAAGCACAAGACTATTTTCTGACTTCAATGGGGTGAAGACCATTTTATACTCTCTCCCTCTGTATGTGTATAATAATAATAATAATAATAATAATAATAATAATAAGTTTATTTTATATAGCGCCTTTCTGCAAACTCAAGGTCACTTTACAATAGATAAAAATGACAGCAGACAAAGAACAAAAGGAAATAAACAAGAAATCCATGGCATGAATCGGGTCCTACAGTCAGTTATCAGAAAAACAAGAAAGAAAAAGATGTGTTTTAAGGTGGGTTTTGAAATCCTGTAATGAAGAAAGATCACGTATGTTTTTGGGAAGAGAATTCCAGAGTGTGGGGGCAGAGATACAAAACGCTCGTCCACCAAACGATGCTAACCTGTGGCGTGGAATTAACAGTAGACCAGTATCTGAAGAGCGTAATGTGCGAACTGGGGAGTAAGTATGAATGAGATCAGAGATGTATGGGGGGGGGGGCGAGACCATGAAGTGCTTTGAAGGCGATGAGGAGAATCTTGTATTGAACACGAAAACAAACGGGTAGCCAATGAAGTCTGTGTAGGATGGGAGTAATATGAGAGGATTTCTTAGAAAAAGTGAGAACCCTAGCTGCAGAGTTCTGGATATATTGGAGCTTATTTAATGTTAATACACCTATACACACACACATATATACATACATACATACACATAATTTTATATATTTTAACCTTGTGGTTGAAAAAAAAATCTCACCTGGTCTGAAGTCATGACCCCACTGACTGCAGCAGTGAACTTCATCCACAGCGATGCGCTCCAGCAGACCCATATTATAAGCTTTCTCCAGTTTAGACATCAGCAGTTTGCTCTTGGAGATCTTCTCCGGAGTGACGTAGAGCAGTTTGAAGGGGCTGTTTTTATCAGTCATACCTGCCATGACGTATTTCGAATCCTCCTGAACAAGCCAAAAGAGGAAAATGAGAATTTATAACGATAAATAAATGTATAGCAAGCTTACTTTCTCTGTTATGAAATCTTTAAATGTTTTAACCTTTGAACTAGAAGCGTTAAGTGTTACAGCAGGGACGTTAATGGACTTCAGATACATGAGCTGATCCTCCATCAGAGACACCAACGGAGCGACGACCAGCGTAAAACCTGACAGACAAGCAAATATTAGCAATTAACGATTTCAGTAACAGAGACGTAAGTCACTTTTATCAGTTAAACTTCACCCTAAAGCACTTACAGTACTGTGCAAAAGTCTTAGGCACCCTATTTTTATTTTCTGACTTCTACATTATTGATTCAGTACAAAAACATTTTAGATTCCAAACATTAGATTTCCAGCACAAAATGAAATGTTACAGAAAAATGTTTGTATGTCAGTAAAGAAAGCAGCAGATTCCATAAGAGACACTTTTCAGATAAAAACATAATGAAGGCTGCTGGGTTTCGCTGCAGAAATAAGAAGCG
>CM040471.1:5554195-5604839 GCA_022758105.1 Pangasianodon gigas | reverse complement strand
AATTTATATCCTCAGTGTATTTATTTCTGTAAAGCTGCTTTGTGATAATGTCCGTTGATAAAAGCGCTATACAAATAAAATTGAATTGAATTATCTTACATATTATAAGCATTAGTGATGCTAGTTTGTTGGTTGACGCTGTATTTTTCATTATTTCTGTGAGAAGTTAGCGGTTATATCTCATTCCATGTCAGGTAGCGTAGATCGCTAACGTTTCTGCTCTGAATTAAAAAGTTTTGCTGATTTCCTGTGTAAATTAAAAAGTAACAAAAAAGCAGTTAAAACATACCAGATTTTAAATAAGATCATTGAATCATCAGTGAACAGAGATACAATGTTTAGATGAGGTTTCTTACCCCCCAATTGAGTCAAAACAAAAAGTAAACATATTTTATTTTTTATTATTAGTATTTTTCTATTTATGTATTATGATTTAGTTTTTTATATAATTATTACTGTATTGTATTTTTTTTAATTTATTTTATTAAAGTTTTTTTTTTTTAATGTTATGTTTAACTTGTTAATACTCTAAATCCCTCGCAACAGATTGTTTGTTCTTTCACTGTTAAAATCCAATTGTCAATTAAAAAAAAAAAAAAAAAAAAAAAAAAAAAAAAAAAAAAAAAAAAAAAAAAAAAAAAAAAAAAAAAAAAAAAAAAAAAAAAAAAAAAAAAAAAAAAAAAAAAAAAAAAAAAAAGCTATCGCTAAAGTAGATACAATTACATACAAATACAGAACGATTATCAGGAAAAAAAAAATTCAACATAAGGGATAACAGTCAGGGTTCACTGTTATCTCCTAAAAACAAAACTTCTTTTCTCACTCGCCATTTTCCAGCGATGTTCAACTTCATAGTAATGAACGCTGGACTCCAAGCCCCAGAATGCAATGCAGCTACAGTTACTCCAGAGACTAGACTCGGCTAGTTAGAGATACACGAGATGACGAGCGCGTTGGCGCTGACGGTGGTGTTAGCGTGAAAGTTGAATCTTTGGAAGCTGATCAGTTTGAGCAGAGTGTACAGATGAGCAAGTGAGAGAGCTAGACACACTAAAAGACTAAAGCGCCGCTGCATCGCTGTCTTTAGGTAGAGATGAAACGACGGCTAAATCCCACTGCACCATTATAAGCAGGGAGTCGAAAGGCATTGTGGGTAATGTAGGAAACCATTAACCGAAGTAAAAATAGAATAACAAGGCTGTTTAGTTTCTTTACCAAACTTAATCTTGGAAGTCACTGAAGATCAGATGTTAATTATAGAGAGTGGATTTTTTTCGTATACCTTTAGAGCAGATAGCCGGTAGCTGGTAGCACAAGCTCTTGCCGCGGCCTGTAGGCATCACCAGAAAGAGGTCTCTCCCCGACATGCTGAGGTTGATCGCGGCTCGCTGAAGAGGTCGGAACTTGGAGAGTTTGAACACATTCGCCAGTTTCTCCTCAACCTCTTTCGTCCATGAGAAATCTATCACAGAAAGCACAAATACTGTTATAAACAGTGACAAATTCAACTGGCGATTTAATTTCAGGTGTTTCTTTCACCTGACTCCTCATAGTGCTGCAAGTCTTTTTTGCTGAAGGCAGGTTTGGAAGCCTTTGCAGATCCTGAGGGCTGAGCAGCGTCACACGAGCCATCGAGAATCTTCAGGAGTTTATTTTTCCTGGAGGTTAGAGAAGCCTGCTTCTCCAGGAGCTCAGAGATCTGCAGCTCCAGCACCTCCAACTCGGCATCGATCGAGTCCAACTCGGCCCGAGCTTCCTCTGCAACACAGCAATAAAGTTAAAGTTAATCATCAGCTTTATTCTTATTTTAACATTAGACATTGTCGTAAAGAAGCTTTACAGAAATCTGGATGTAGACTTAGAGCCCAGAGATTAAAAAATAAATAAATAAAAAATGCAGAAACCAGATCCAAAAAGGTGTCTAACGTTAGCACACTGTATATCGATAGATTTTATTTCACATTAATGAACTCAGAACAATCTCTGTTTATCATGACAGAGTGCAAGAACACCACAAGCTGGAGACAAGATTACTGGTTAAAAAAAAAAAAAGATAACTAAAAAAAGATAACTGTGGGGATTATTTGCAGAATGGACGGGGTAACAGTGGCTTAGTGGTTAGCGCTGCTGCCTCGCACCTCCAGGGTCCCGCCTCCATCCTGTGTGCACGGAGTTTGGGTGTTTGGGTGTTTTCCCTGTGCTTTGGGGGTTTCCTCCAGGTTCTTCAGTTTCCTTTCACAGTCCAAAGTCATGTGCTGTAAGCTGACTGGAATTTCCAAATTGCCAGTAAGTGACATGTAGCCAAGTATGGTGACTCATACTCGGAATTTGTGCTCTGCATTTAACCCATCCAAGTGCACACACACAGTAGTGAACACACACACACACACCGCGAACACACACCCGGAGCAGTTGGGGGTTCGGTGCCTTGCTCAAGGGTCTCACCTCAGTCGTGGTATTGAGGGTGGGAGAGAGCGCTGGTCATTCACTCCCCCCACCTACAATCCCTGCCGGACCTGAGACCCGAACCCACAACCTTCGGGTTACAAGTCGGAGACTCTAACCATTAGCTGTAGGGACTGCCTGTGACTGTAGTGTGTGAATGTGAATGTGTGTGTGTGTGTGTGTGGTTGTACCCTGCGATGGGCTGGCACCTTGTTTTTAAAAACATTTAATTGGTATCCTGAGTCTCCTGGGAAACTCTCCAGGCGACTCTGTGTAGGATAAGTGGAACAGAAAATGGATGGATGCTGATTGGATCATCTGTAGGTTTTATTATGGAGGGATGGGAAGAAAGACTCTTGACATTTTATATCTACGCTCATCTATTATTCTTGCTTTTCGCTGCATGATTGCAAAGCAGAGTAAACTGGGATTTGCCTTCACACACAGCAGCAGCAGCAGCAGCAGCATTCCTCTGAGACTCTAATGATCTTTCTTGTGTCGTGAGGTGTCGATGTCTGTCACCGTCACGTCTGTAACGAGCTCTGCTTTACAGAGACTCCACTAATGAGGTGTTTACATACCAGACTCCTGGCCCCGTATCTCCTCTCTCTTCTCTTAAATCATTTCTTTAAAACATTTAATTGGCTCATTTATTTCAAACCTTGTATTTTATTGTCAAACCTTTATCAGTGATGCTGGCCATTTCAGCAGCAGGTCTTCAGTTCAGGATGTCCGAGAGTTAAACATCAGACGAGTCTGAAACAAACAAACAAACAAACAAACAATAATAATGATAATAAACGACCAGTATTGATGTTAAATGTTTAATATTTTCTGAGTGTGCCATTCTGTCAAAATAATGTACCCATAATACAACTTGATAAAGGTGGAAGAACAGAAAGAAAAAGAGAGAAGGGGAAGAGAGAGATAACAGATAGAACAAGGAGAGGAGAGAAATAAAGGTTAAAGAATGATAGAAGGAGAAGAAAAACGATGGATAAGGATTGAGAAAGAGAGGAAAACGGTATGAGAGAAAGGACAGGATGGAGGGATAGATGGAGGAAGATAGATGGAGAGATAGAATGATGATAGACAGAGGTAGTGAGAAAGTGGGAAAGGAAAAGAGAGGGATAAAGAGAGGGATAAAGAGACAGAAAGGTGGGGAAAACAGCAAAAGAAAGGGTTAAATCCTATCTGAAAGTGCCAATAAAATCAAATAAAAGTTCATGGGTCAAAAAAAAACAGTGTTTTCCTTTTCATTTCCAGCTGAACATTTCATTTCATTTCATATAACTGCTCAGTTTCCTACTTTTATATTTAATTAGAGCTAAGAACAAGTGATTTCCTGGTTAACTAGCTAGCTAGCTAAATGAATGAAAGAATGAACAAGTGCCTCTGAGAGCTGGCTAGTTTACTCTTTTTAAACTTTAGCTAAATATTTAACACTTTACCACGCTGAGGATACAACACAGAACTTATAATATACATTACATTGCGTGAATGATGCAGTTTCCATAAACCTTCACTTGTAAGAAACTTAATTTTGGTCACTTATCCACTATTAGATGCGCTCGCGCAGGTCCTGACTATGTTAGCATGCTAGCTGGTTTGTAAAGTGAATTAGCTAGCTAGCTGGAGATTTATTCAAATCTAAAAGCATTTCAAATTAAGCTGTCACATTAACGCTACAACGCCTGCCAGAATTCCACCCTAAATAATTTATCTGTGAGGTTAAAAACTAATAAGTAAAAAGTGAATAATATCGCGTACCCTCTTCAGAAAGTCCACTCTGTCGTGTTTACTCGTTTTGGTTGCCCCGCGCGACACTCATTTCCGGTCAAACCGGATATGCAGTTTGTTTAATTTAATCTTCTCTCTTCCTCACATTGTTTCCGTTTATTTCCGTCTATTATTTTGCAGAACATGGCCAGGAGTTTTCTTTATTAAAAAAATACATCTGTATGTCGTGCATGAACAATAATCAGACTTTATTTTATACAAGAAGATGGTTTATAACTTTTTAGTTTGTCTTTTTAAAGCATGTTAGCAAAATGTTCATCCAAGGACCCATTTAACTGAAACATAAATTCATAAATCCTACAGACCCCCTCAGTACAGATTTAGTTATATATATATAGATGTGTATATTAATATTTTGGCTGTTTATTGTAGCCATACAGCTTTTTTTCTTTATTCCTCAACTTCCCACCAACAGAACGTATTAAATCCAGGACATTATTTTCAAAATAACAACAACAAGAACTATAGATACAGTCACGAAGCAGCTTTACAGAAATCCTGAAGTAGATGTAGATTCCTGATGAATAAGCCAGAGGTGACAGTGGTTAGGAAAACTCCGAGACTTTGATGAAGATATTTGATGATCACATGATGGAAGATATTTCGACTCAAATGTGAACCCGTCCTCTTCTGAGTGACACCAGATAATGGGATTATAAATCATTAGACAAGTGTAGAAGAGTAAAGACAAATGTTAGTGAGTGTGTTGAAAGATGTTTAGCTTGAGCAGATTGTGAATAAGAGTCCTGGGATGAGCAACAGGACACTCTTTATGATTACAGCAGCAGCTCTTAGGTATAAATCTACAGTATCCAGGTGAGAAGCAAAAGATGAGACTTGGGTGTAAGTTTTTGAGTCTTCAAATGACCAGTCAAAGGGGTGTAACTTTGATAATCGTGATAATGGTCAGTATTAACATTTAAAACATCGCAGATCCCTTGGCTCTGCTTCACAGAGCATTCCCTGGACCCCACTTTGAGAACCACTGCTCTGTGAAAACTCAAAAGTTGGGTGAAGTTTCCTACAACAGAAGTTCTCCCTTTCAGGTAAAGGTTCCTTCAGAATAGGGAGGTTTTTTTTGCAAACAGTCGGATCAATTGATTTGGCTCTATATTTGTCAAAGCACATCTGTAGCTCTTTTCTGATTTAACAGTAATTTCAAACGGGTTTATAAAATGCAAAGCAAATGAATGTTGTTTTGTTAAATAGAATGTAGAGTAGGATTTATTACAAAGAAGAGCAAGCGACTTTGGAGCTGAAAGAATCGACTCTTCATGGTGAGCTGAGTCAAAATGATCCGACTCACTGAAAATCATTACTTTAGAGCTGTTAATCGTCCAAAGAACCTTTAAAGAATGCTTTCTTCTTCTTCGCTAGAAGAGTGCAGATTTTGGTGATAGGCTATGAAAGTATCTATCCATCCATCCATTCTCTGTACTGCTAATCCTACACAGAGGCACGGGGAGCCTGAAGCCGATCCCAGGGGTCTCGGAGCACAAGGCAGGGGACATCCTGGACAGGGTGCCAACCCAACACAGTGCACAATCTCGCACACACACACACTACGGACAAATTGGAGATGCCAATCAGCCTACAGTTCATGTCTTTGGACTGGGGAAGGAAACCGGAATACCCAGAGGAAACCCCTGAAGCACGGGGAGAACATGCAAACACCGCACACACAGAGCAGAGGCAGGAATCGAACCCCCAACCTACGAAAGTATCATTGTCTACAAATAAAAAATATGTAATTAAGATAAAAGAGGATAAAGAAGCACCATTTCTTTTGGTCAAAATGAAATAAAGAGTGATGCTTCAGGGGAGAAAATAATCAAATGTAGCTTGTCAACTGCACATACAAGTATGTGTGTATGTACAAGTAACATAAAAAAATGTAAACTACGATGTATATTGATTTGGCTAAACTTTTTTTGGGATGATTTATGCTCACATGATAATTTTGGTTGTTTTAGGTTAAGGATTACTTACGGACCTTGAACACCATAGTTATTAATACAGATTAAATAAGATATAGCTATATTCACAAAATTATATATACACACACATTAATGTTATTTTAAATCTTGCATTTATTTAGATCAGATAGACAAACCACTTGCAGCTAATAACACCACTCCTCTCTTCTTACTCCACAGTGAGTCCACCACAAGAGGACGCCATGAAACATGAAAACCGAATCTCTCTCATGAAGCTGCAAAAGCCAATAAGGCAAAGACTGAGGTTCAGTTTGTTTTTCTAAGGAGACTCTCCATACTTAATCACATGCACATCCACCATAGCAATAATAATAACAACTAATGACAATATGATACAATTCCACTCAGAAAACCTGACACACAATTCACTTTGAACCAAAATTTTAGACTGTAATATTCAGAAAACCTTGTTAGCTGGACTCGTCCTTTTCAATTAACTCCATTTTTCAAATTATGGAAAAATCATGGAAGCTGACAACTATATATGAATTTCATATTCATATTTGAATTATACACACATCACATTAAATACAATTCTTTTTTTTTTCTGCTGGTGTATTTAATAAATCGACATCTTTCCAGTGGTTTTTGTTTTTTTTTGTTTTTTTTTTACTTTTCTTTGTTTTTTGACTTTGCTAGACTTTGCCTTAAAAAAACATATAACATATAACATAGAATATACTTCAAAATGATGGGTTATGGTTCTGATTGACTGATATGAAGAAGAGCCCTTTGAGATTTGTAACAAATACTTTGAAAGTCTAAATAAAAATGTAAGGAGTAAAAAAAAAATTCTTGAAAGTGTAAATTCATAAGAGTATTCAAGCATAAATACCACAAAATAATAAAGTATAGTAACAAAGTATTTTCCACCCCTGCATATTATTCACATAATCACATATGAAAATCATATGATCACATGTTAAATATAGGTGATTTTGCCATAAAGGAAAAAACCATCATGAGATAAAATTTAAGTGTAGATAGATAGATAAAGTGGACAATATAAAAGTTGCTTGAGAACATCTGTCTTCTTTGTAAACCCTTACAGATCAACCAATCCTCTAGTTTACCACATTAGAATAAACCACTAACAAGAACACATATATCTAAAAAAAAAAAAAAAAAAAAGTAAAAAACAGAGAACTCATGTCTGGTGCAGCAGCTTCAACAGGCTACTGGACGTCTGCTTTCTGACCCCTTGCTGCATCCTTAGGGTCATCTTAGCGCTCTGTAGTCATCCAACATCATTTAGAGTTTAATAAGCCTGCTTACTGTGCTTCACACTGTACAAGTGCAGTGTCATTAGCAGACAATTGCTGGTCTATGGCCAGACAGTAGCTGGATGTGCGAAAGCACTGATTGTCCAACACAGAAGATCTGTTCTAACACGCGTGCACAGCTTCAGCAGATGTGCCGTGTGACATTTAGGGATTGCTTTTGAGAAACATCCAATTTTTAACAGCTAAAATTGCTATGGATCATGAAAAGCTCTTGTCTTTGTCCTGCTTGTAATGAGTTTTTTCACTGATCTGACAGTTCTGATTTGGGGGTTAGCGTATTCACTTCATATCAGGATGGATTAGGGGTTTTGTTGTGTCTTGTTCTTGTATGTCATTGCACACGGACACATTTCCGGTGCTTTTGGTAAAAAAAAAAAAAAAAAAAAAGATTGATGGGTTTAATTGCAAAATGTCTGTTTAAATTCAATGATATTTGTGTTTATAATATTAAATCACATGAATCCAAAACCAAATTCAGTGGTCCATGGCTGCTCAGTTATCTCTAGTTCTTGTATCATTAGTTCACATACAGAAGAGCTGGACAATTACATATGTGAAATTTGCATCTGCAGTCGATATCTTCAGAGACCCCAGTCCATCACAGGGCACCATGCACACAAACACACACACACACAGACACACACACACACACACACACCTAGCGGCAAATTAGAGTGTCCAATCCACAACTTGCTATTAAGCAGATGCCATCTAATAGTTGATTTTTTAACTTGACAACCTTAAGGATTAACTAAACAGTACATTTCTGAGAATGTGATAAAAAAAAATCATTTTGCTCTCTCTCTAAAAGGGTGCCAATAATTCTGGAGTTGACTTTAAGTGTCAGTGTATTCATATAAAGAATAAACCTCAATGGGGGTGTGCTTTTATATGAGAACAACCATAAGTGTTATATCAAAGCAATTTGCTAACATTACCTATTTCCTCTTTATTAAAGAACGAAGCAATTTTTTTATCTGTTTATAGTTACATTTAATGTTGTGTATCTGAAAAGTGTAGGAGAAACCACAAAGGTACATTCTCAACACACAAATGGATATCACTTATAAAACAGTTAAACAGACTGCAATTCATTACCAAAGGAAAAACAAATTTGCTTCCAAATTATCTATATACAGAGGCTTGCATAAGTATTCACCCCACTTGAACTTTACCATATTTTGTAGTTTTACAACCTGGAATTGAAATGTACTTAACTAGGGTTTTATGTCATGAATCTGTACAAAACAGCCCATAATGTTGAACTGGGAGAAAAATTATTAACAAATAAAAAACATAAAAGTTTGTGATTGCATAAGTATTCACCCCCTATTGCTGTGAAAGCTCTAAACTAGTTCTTTAAGAAAGAGATGTGGTTACAGAGTAAAATGTTTAGCTTAATGAAGAATTACATCATTAGCCCATTTTGTCTTAGATGAGATTATTACTCTATTTTGCCCCCTAGTGGAATAACAGAGACTAACTTGTATTTCAATTTACCTTTCAATTCAATTACAAACCACAAGACGATTTTAATTTATCAGAGTGTATGTCCGACACCCCTAGCTTAACCATTACTGATTATTTCATGGGTAAAAATAAGACAATTTGAGGCGATTGTGTTTTGCTTTGCACTGACACTTTACAGTACCACTTTTGACTAGCGTTACACCGACTCTGAACAGATGAGACACATAAGATTTGAACTCGAAGCAGGGAAAATAAATTTATGCTTTCTTGCCCATGTTGTAGCTCATTAATCATACCAGGGAGAGTAAATTTAAAAAAAAAATCTATAAAAGTTTGTGAAAACTTTCCCTTTTCTGGGGTAATGTCTTTAGCTCTGAAGTTAGTCTCTGGCCTGATGAGCTTCCTTCAGCTAAATTATTTGCTTAAATGTATGTGGTTTAATAACAGAGGATCGGCTACACAAACTGAGATGGTTCTTGTTTTTTTTTTGTTTTTTTTTTTTCTCAAATCATCTGTTTGGCTACAGTATTTCTTTTCCCCAAGTACACATTTCTGTCTGCAAAAATACTTTCTTGGGTCCCTTATATAGACTAAAAACTGGTACTTTAACTAGTGACATCACTCTTCAGGGCCAGTTTGACTGCAAAAGTCTGCTATTTTTTTTTTTTTGGCCCTGTAGGTATGAATGAATTTTCAGGGAAATAAAGTGATAGTATGCATTCTGACTGGAGAAAACATTGCACTGCTTGCATGAAGCCTGGCTTATTTAAAGGTGTGTGTATATTGAGAACAGGTGTGTGTAATCAGAAGCTCAGTCAAGCTGCTTACGTGTTTGTCAGCTAACATGAAGGTTTGCTGGGAATCATGGGAATTGTTGTTTCTTGACTTTATCACAATAATGTACACAATAATGGTGTAGATATCTTGATATTGGGAAAAAAATAACCGATACAATACTATATTAGTTAAAGGATCACATTTATGTACATGTATGCTAACATTTATATTTACAAATTTTGTCCATGAGAAATTTCTAATGTTGTTGTTGTTGTTATTTCTTTTGTTTTCTACTGCAGCATCTGTGATAATGTGCAAACTATGAATTTCATTGTACAAGGAAGGTCGTGCAAATGACAACACTGCAAGAAAATGATATCTTAGGAAGTAAAAATATCTTGAATAGGTTAATATGAGAATATTTCTTATTATGAGATTATTAAAACAGCCTGATTTTAAAAGCTTTTACTCATTTCATGCTTCTATTTTCAGATAATTTTGCTTCTAGAAATAAATGCTTAAAATTTGAAAAATGATCTGCTGAAATGAGTAAAAAAATGTCTTGAAATAGGTTTAATAATCGTATATTTGGTTTATTGCAATCTTATAATAGAAAGTACTAGATATGTTTGACAATTTTTTTTCATTTGCTAAGAGATTTTTTTTTTTGGCAGTGAATAAAGTTCTTGAATCATTTGCTTTTATGAACGTGATATAAATATTAGAAACATTTTGAGCACCCTTTGCCTTTATATCTGCAGAGTTACAACAACAACCACAACAGCAATAACAACTCTCTTTATTCATCCTCTGACCAACTACAGTACGAATTGTAAAAAAAAAAAAAAAAGACCCCCTCGTACAATACAGATGGTTGTCTTGCTGCAGGATGAACGCACATTTTATTTGTAACTTCTCAAACACCACAGGGAATGCAAACTTTTGCTATATATATCAAATTAATTACAATCAAATTACAGCTCAAACCTAATGTACACACCTGTGGATTTATATTTTTACACTGATTTTAGTAGTATGAATGAGTTTTAGTAGTAAGAATGAATTTTAGTAGTAAGAATGAGATTTAATCGTAAGAATGAGATTTAGTAGTAAGAATATGTTTTAGTAGTAAGAATGAGATTTAATTGTAAGAATGATATTTAGTAGTAAGAATGAGATTTAGTAGTAAGAATAAGATTTAGTAGTAAGAATATGTTTTAGTAGTAAGAATGAGATTTAATCGTAAGAATGAGATTTAGTAGTAAGAATATGTTTTAGTAGTAAGAATGAGATTTAATTGTAAGAATGATATTTAGTAGTAAGAATGAGATTTAGTAGTAAGAATAAGATTTAGTAGTAAGAATATGTTTTAGTAGTAAGAATAAGATTTAGTAGTAAGAATATGTTTTAGTAGTAAGAATGAGATTTAATCGTAAGAATGATATTTAGTAGTAAGAATGAGATTTAATTTAATTCAGAGATTTTTATATTATATTATGGAACTCGTTTTCGCTGCTACACTTGTGCTTAATTACTTACAATCAAATTACGGCTCAAACCTAATGTACACACCTGTGGATTTATATTTTTACACTGATTTTAGTTGTATGAATGAGTTTTAGTAGTAAGAATGAATTTTAGTAGTAAGAATAAGATTTAGTAGTAAGAATATGTTTTAGTAGTAAGAATGAGATTTAATTGTAAGAATATGTTTTAGTAGTAAGAATGAAATTTAATCGTAAGAATGATATTTAGTAGTAAGAATGAGATTTAATTTAATTCAGAGATTTTTATATTATATTATGGAACTCGTTTTTGCTGCTACACTTGTGCTGCTATACTTATTACTGCTACAACACACAATACTTTACAGTTTACAGCCCATGTTCTGTGTATTTATTGTTCTGTGCATTTATTGTCCTGTTCTGTGTATTTATTGTCCTGCACTCGTCTGACACTGTTGTGTATTTGCACTTTATGTAGTTTTGCGTACTGTTCTGTGTTGGACCATGGTCCTGGAGAAACGACATTTCGTTCCTATGTATACAAGCTCTATAGAGGAATGACAATAAAAACTCACTTGACTTGACCTGATTGATAGTAAGAATGAGATTTAACAGTAAGAATGAGATTTAACAGTAAGAACGAGATTTAGTAGTAAGAATGAGAGTTAATTGCAAGAATGAGATTTATTATAAATAATTACCTTCCTAATTCTTTGCTTTAGTTAAAAGTTGTAGCAGAACAAAGATGATAACTTGGCCTAAAATTAAATTGGTCTTTTTTTCATTATTTAATTTATTTATGCAACATACAAAATTCATGCTGTATATTTAGACATTTTGTGTAAATACATACAATAACATAGAATTAAATATTTTTTCGCAAGAAAAACGTCCCATCTGGACCTGTGTGTATGTATGTTTTTATACCTTGGTGAAGACCTAATGTCCCCACAAGGATAGGAATATTTGACAGGTTTGATCTTTTGACTAGTTCTCCAGAAGTTTTACAAAAAAAAAAAGAAAATGCAGCTTTATTTTTCAAACTAAACGAAAAGGTTTCCTTTTGGTTATTGAGGTTAAGGTTGAGGATAGGTTTAAGTGTAGCACAGCATTCTTTAGAGCAACTGCATTAATAATTAAGTCATGGATAGTGAAGCAAATGTGTGTGTGTGTATTTGTTGTGTACATTTGCATTCATGTGATTGATTGATGAAGAACCAGTCTTCTGCACATGCTCCCCATGAGCACAATCTCACAGCTCCGAGTCCGCAGTCCGCAGGGGTGCCGAGGAATCCGCTCAGTCCCTTCCATCGCCATTGTACGCTCCCTTTTTCCTCAACAGAAAAGACAGAGCAAGAGAGCATGACAGAAACAGAAGAGAGAGGACAGAGAGGGAGGGGGTAGGTGGTGGAAGAGAGAATGAAACTTTTTTTTGGAAGGCTTTCAGTAAGACGCAGTTCTGAATGAGAGAGAGAGAGAGAGAGAGAGAGAGAGAGGGAGAGAGAGAGAGATATTGAAAGCGGCTTGAGTGGGCCAGCCACATGCGCAGTTCTCACTCGGGATAATGGAGCTCTTTCTCACAGCACTTAACCCCACAAACCGCACGCTGGGAACCCACAGCCACGCGAGCCGGCCCGCACAACAGCCACGTTCAGACACGCTCGTCCCCTGCTTAATCGAATTTTACACCCGGCACAGAAAAGCCTCCTTCCACCCCCCTGCCCGCTGCACGTGGCCCTGACAGCCCCCTCTCCCAGGATCTCACCAGCCCAATGAGCAGGCTCTGAAGAAAATAACCAAACAACTCTGAAATTCTTCTACACTAGCTAATTTAGACAAAGTTAAACTTGTTACGTCAGTAGTTTTAATCTGAATCACTGCTAGCAAAAGATGCGGTGACTAATTTCACAAAGCTTCAACATACAGAAGATTTTCACAGTAACATAGTTCATACTTTTTATAATACAAATAATATGTATAATATTAATATATAGTACCTAAAAATGAAAGGCCAAGACAAACTTTACACTTTCATAAGGAATAAAACACTCTGTGCCATGCTGTTACAGGAAAATAATCAGTGACAGGGTGTTGTGATGAAGCGGAGTCACGGTTACCAATCTGAAGTTGATTATTTTCCTATAACAGCACATCCTGAAGTGTTTTATTCCCCTTACACCACGGCAATTTGCCAACGAGTACAACTTTTACCTTATTAATGAAGGGCACATTGTATTTTTTAATATTTAATAGTTACATTTAATGTTGCTGAACATCCGTGAGACAAGTTACTCCTTACCATAAGCTATCATTTCCTCACCAGCCTCTCTTTTTCCTTTCTTTGATAAGAAGAAGTTAATAATAAATTGATAAGAAGTTAATAAGAGAAAGAGCAAAACTGCAAAGCGTAAAGTCCTCTGTCTCATATCAGACAACTTACTGACTGTTACAAAGCTCTGACACTGGAGACTCCTTCCATAAATGTTAAATAAACATCTCCTTACAGAAAATTTCATCATATCAACAGTGTTTTGTTAAATGGCATGTTTTTTTCTGTAATCTGTATAGTATCATCATCTGCTATACAGGTCCTTGTGAATGATCTGTTACTATAGAAACGGTAACGTATTAGAACCAGCGCATTGATATAAACCTGATTTGTGATTTGCAGCTGCGCTACTGTCAGAGCTGCTGTCATAGAAAATTAATCAACACCTTCTGACCAATCAGAATTGAGAATCCAACAACACTGTGTTAAAATACTGACTAGCCTGCTACTAGGATGCTATAAGTATAAGCTAGCTTTCTAGTGTTAGCTAATGGGATCTAGTGTTTATTCTGATGAAACACCATTGTTGGTTATTCTGTCACAACCGCAATCCCATCTGAAAAGGGTGTTGGGGTTAAAATTAGTCATGACGGTGGTCTTTAGCTGGCCCTGGTTATGCTGTGTTCACATATTAGCAGTAGGTGGTTGACCGAAAACTGTAAATTCAGTGTTTTTCCATGAAAAGGCGATGGGAAGTTCGGGCTCTACTGGAGTTGTAGCACCACTGACTTAAGTGCCAATCAAAAGTTGTTGTTTTTTTTCCCCAATTTCCACCATGCTGTAGCAGGGGGACAAACCAAATGTTTTTATAACCTTTTATATTATTTTAAAGCACTGAACAGTTTTTAAACCTAGTTACTACTTAAATCACATCCTGTGAGCACTTAAGATCATTTTAACATCCACATGAAATGTATTGAGAGCCATGATTTCTGTTGATTCTGTATGTCAATGTATTTTCTTTTGAAACAGGAAGAGTGTTGAAGCGCTTGATTGATTTACACAACAGCCAATAGGATTCGAGATAGGCCATGCCACACCCCCGAAGGACGAGATGAAGGACGTTATGTTGTAGCGTCAGCAGCGTTGATGGTGACGAAGAGCTTCAGGATTGTCAACAGGAGACATTTGATGCATCTGAGTGGTAAGTGAAACGAAATTACTCTTACTGATGGAGGTAGCGTATAAAGAAGTTCCGGAGGTAGCAACATTTCGGCAACTCACACAAACTCTGCCCTCTTCCAAATGAATAAACATTTTTAATTCTCAACCAAGCCCTGGCTGGAAAAGGGAATAGTATTCAAGAAGACGCTCAGCCAAAAACACATAAACAAACCATGTTTGCTGCTAATGAGCTGCTACTGTAGATCAAGACACACCCCTGGGGGTGGGACATATACACTGTAGAGAGATTTTTAATTGGAAGAACACTAGACTAGGACAGGATGAATCATCAAAAATATTGTCATTTTTTTTCCTGTGATGAATTTTGAACTCAAACTATGCACTATAAAATGACAATGAGAATATGACTGAATTATAGGGAAAATAGATATAGTATCATCTATAGTGTCTGAAACACCAATTTTGATTTCAGGGCCACTTTAATGCACGAACACACATTTCAATCATCTGTCTGTGTTCTTCTTATTTATTTTACGGTAAATAAAATATCATTATAGTGTTGTTTACATGGCATGGACCATCTTGTTCTGCAGCTTACCTCTGTACTCATCAATCATATCGCATTACCACATGGCATGACTTTTTTTTTTTTTTACCTCCTGTCTATTAAAACCCACAAAGCAGGACCTCAGGGTGAGGTCTCCAGCCCAGAGGACGAGGGTCAGTGAGTGTGAGTGTGACTTGGCAGCCAGACGTAGATCTGTGAGCCCTCTTGTCCAAAAACAATGGAGTGTTTTCTCAGGATGCTACAGTCACTTTCACCTATCACTCACACACTCCTCACACTCCTCACACTCCTCCTAATAGACTCCAGGTGAGCGTTCAAGTGAGACTTCTCACTTCATCTGCAGGGTGAGACTCTAATCAGCCTACATCATCATCATCATCATTATCATCATCCCAATCCTGCTGGACTCCTCCCACCTCCTCTAATCTGTCAATTCAGTAAAAATATTTCTCTATATAACACTTTTAACAACATGCATCATCACAAAGCAGGCTTACAAAAATCCAGATGTAGATTTAGACACCTGATGAATAAGCCTTGAGGAAAAACTTCCTGAGATGACACGAGAAAGAAACCTCGAGAGGAACCAGATTCAAAAGGTAACCCATCCTTTTCATTTGCACCTGTAATAAAATAAAAAAATAATAAAATAAAATAAGGTGCAACCATGACCTCACACAATCATTCACAATTTCTACCTTAAAAATTATTCTCGGAATTATTTGAACAATTATCAGAATTTTCCTGTTTTTTTTTTTTTTATTTTCTAGAAGTTGTCAAACTTGTTACCACTAAATAACATTTTTAAATAAATGTGAACAATTTGTAATCCTTGAGTTTCTTGAGTTTTATGCAATTCTTTTTATATTTGAAAAAATAACATTGCATTTAACAATAATGCTATATACTATACAACATCCTGCATTTTTAAGATAAATGTATCACTGATTAAATGTTATTCAATTGTTATATTCATTTTTGCTTATGTTTCATAAAGAAAGTGGCAATAAGTACAGATTTAACTGTAGACATGGAAGGAATAAAGCACAACATGGCATGCTATTATGGGAAATTAATCAACGATGGAGTTACTGTTACATTGAAGTTGATTATTTTCCTCTAACAGAAGAGTTTTATTTCTCTTAAACCACAGCAATTTGCCAGTGATTCCATTTTTTAATTTATTAAAGAACATATCATACTTTTTATCTGTTTATAGTTACATTTCTTGCTGTGAAACATCCATAAAACAAGCTCCTGTTCTCACTTACGTTATAGCAGCTATAAATAGTCGTTCTCTCACCAACCTCTCTTTTTGCAGCTTGTCATGTTACCAAGGAAGCACAAAGAGTAAACTGCTCTGTCCTGAAGATTTTCAAAATACTTTAAGTTACTGCTTTACCTCTGACTGTTACAAAGTGCTCACACTGGAGACTCCTTCCATGAATGTTAAATAAACGTGTCCTTACTTTAAAAAAAGTCACCATATCAACGACACACACATTGTTTAAATCCGTTTATGTGGAGCGTCCGCCGTACAAGCCCCTGTGAGTGAACTGTTTCTACAGAAATGATACTTTATCAAAATGAGAGCATTAATATAAACATGTGAACACCTGCTGACCAATCAGAATTGAGGATTAAAAATGTATTGAACAATAAACTTTGTGGAAAAGTTATAAACTCACAAACAATCAAAATAGAAAGAAAATCTTAAGCTCTGACATACACATGCACATTCGCTCCAACTCTACTTAAGTAAAAACCCATGAAATAATACATTATTTTACTTAAATAACTCAAATGATTTAGCAATGATTAGAAAATATCCATAAAATTCCAATAATATTGTGCATCTTTTGTAACTTCAGTCGGGTTCGTGGATGGGGATGATGTATTCATCAGCTCTATTGTGGCCTCTTCTACACAGAGCCTTTCATGAGCTCTCTCAGTATTTACTCTGTGATCTGAGCCTGAAAGACAAACAAGACACACACACACACACACACACACACACACACACACAGAGACACACAGTATTTATTACAGGTCTGTGATGAACCAACCACTTCCGGTGACACAAGGATATAAAACTCGCTTATTCATCCCAGTACTTGTCTACACATATACATCATCAACAAAGTCCATGTGCAAACAGAAGTGTGTGTGTGTGTGTGTGTGTGTGTATCAGTCAACAAGTGTCAATTATGCAGTATGACCTATTGATATGTTTGAATACAAGACATAGAGTAAAGATTAATAAAAACAAAAACAAACAAACTTTAGATTATGTTCAGGCAGTGCATGCCAATATGAGTGTGTGTGTGTGTGTGTGTGTGTGTGTGTGTGTGTGTGTGAGAGAGCATCGTCCATGATCCACCAGAGGGAGACAGTTTTCCAGTCACTAAGAAACCTAAGAGCGCTGTTCCTCCCTAGGCAACCTTCTCCCATTCCCTATCCCCTATTCCCTATTCCTTATCCCGTATCCCCTCCCCTTCCCTCGGACGCCTAACCTCTCCTTAATCCCGCTCCCTCGGTTTCCGTGGCGACGGCTCAGACGAGCAGGTGACGCATTGACAGGGAGCAGATGGTTCCCCGTGGAGGTAAGAATGGCCCGAACAATGAGTTCATACTCAGCCTCGCTTTTTTTGGAGCTCTGCACTTTCTCTGAGACTTTTAACAACATCAATACACACACACACACACACACACACACATGTACACACAGTCTATTTGTACTACACAGTGACACATGTACACACACACACACACACACACACATGTACACACAGTCTATTTGTACTACACACTGAAACGTACACACACACACACACACACATATACACATACACATTCTATTTGTACTACACACTGCCACATGTACACACACACATACACACACACATATACACACACAGCCTATTTGTACTACACACAGACACATGTACACACACACACACACACACACACACAATAATTATGTTACATTTTCTGGTCAAACAACTAAACCAGACATTTAAAAAAAAACAAAAAAAAAAACGGATGATACCAAAACCACCCTCCCTCTCTCACTCTCACTTTTTTCCCCCCACTCGGATTCAGGCAACGTCCCTGACGAAACATTCACATACATTTCGCATGTGAAGGGATTTTTTCATGTGATTCCATAGGGAAAAACATGCACTATGTCATGCCCTGAGACACTAAAAACTAAGTGAATGTGGTTAAAAAAAGGTTAAGTGAAAATATAACATGAAAATAATCATATAGAGAAGAAATTCACATGTGAAAGTAAATAAAGAAATGAATCATTGGTAAAAAAAAAAAAAAATTGCATATAAAAATTAATGAGTCATACAAAAAAAATCACATGTAAAAGTAAATGAATGAATAAATCATGTAAAGAAAATTACAACAGAATGAAAATGAATTGTGGCAAAATTAATGTGAAAATGTGAAAGTAAATCAGGAGAAATAATAAAATAATAAAAATAATAACACAATAAATAAATCGTGTAATAAAAATCATATTTTCAAATGAAGTACTCATGTTGGTGGAAAATCACATAAAAATAAATTAATCTTGTGTAAAAAAAAATCACATGTGAAAGTAATCATATAAAGAATGATGTAAAACTTCTTTGTGAAAATAAATGAATCCTGTAAAAAAAAATCACATCTGGAGGTCAATGAATCTTGTTTAAAATCTTGTGTAAAAATGTATGAAAATAAATGAATAAATGAATCGCTGGGAAAATCATGTACAGAATCATATGTAGAAAAATATATAATGTGTAAAAATCACATGTGAAGATAAATTAGCATTGTAAAAAAAATCACATGTTAAAATAATCATTAAAATAAAAAAAATTTAATTAAAAAAAATCATGTGAACTCAAGTAAACATGTGACATCATGTGAATAATATGTTATATTAAATAAAACCACAGATCCTACTTGTGGAACATTAACAAGTGTAAATCAATGAATCATGAGTAAAAATATCACATGTGAAAAAGAAACACGCAAAATGAATCATTAAAACAATCACGTGAAAATATATGAATACATGAATCAGGTGTAAAAATCAGATGTGAAACTAAATGAGTTGTGTTAAAAAAAAACACGTGAAGAAAAATACAAATGAATCATTTGTTTTAAAAAAATCACATGCAATGATGACTGAATAAATGGATCATGTGCAAAAATCACATGTAAGAATAAACGAGAAAACGAAACGTGTTAAAAAAAATCACGTGAAAATAAATAATTCCACGTCAGAGTAAATGAAATGTGAATGATGTGTGAAAATCACACCTGGGGTGTAAAAAAATCACATGGGAAAAAATATGTGTAAAAAAAATCACATGTGGAGAAATTAAAACACTAAAAATAAAAAACGTGTGAATGATCAAAATCATGTGATTCAGATTTTCTGCAGAAATCTGAACATTTTCACACAAACAGATTCAGTGGATTTTATCTTTACTTTAGATGGACAGAAGAAAAGAAAGAAGAGGAAGAGACTGTAAAGGAAATGTGCGTATGCTGGAAAATAGTGTTTGAACAACTACTTCAGCGTTCGTTCATCTTCTCTTGTCTTTCGTTCTTTTTTTCTTTTCGCTGTCCCGTGTTGTCTGCAGGTGTTCCTGTATTCTCCGCTCCTACAACTCACTCATGTAAAACGTCTCATCACTTACTGATGATGATGATGAGTCCACGCCCTCTCTCCCTCTCTCTCTCTCTCTCTCTCTCTCTCTCTAAAGTCTGTAATAATCCACTGAACAATACGGGCCTCCACCGCAGCCATTCGCCTCGGGGCCACGATTGGCTTGTGTGTACGTGTGTGTGTGTGTGTATGTGTGTGTGTGTGTGTGTGTGTGTGTGTGATTATGGAGATCGGCTAATACATGTAGAACACAGCGTCCAGGTTTTTTTTTTTTTTTTTTTTTTTTTTTTGCACGCTGTGTAGAAAGTGTGCAGCACAATAGACTAACTCACTCCCTCTTTTTTTCTCTCTCTGTCTTTCTCCGTTTCTAATGGTTTCAAAGCCACACTTTGGCCCAACACACCTGGAGTTCGCAAATTGAAGGATGAGCGTCCCCTCTCAATCCTCCACACACACACACACACACACACAGCTCCACACTGGCTCTACCTATACAGTGTAAGGGCACAGTGGGGGGTTCGGAGAGGGGTGGGCTGCATTGAGCCCCGAGGCTGTGGCATAAAGCTTCTCAGCCAGGAGCTATTGAAGAGCCCGGCCTCCATAATGGAGTCACTAATAGGTGCCTATTCAGCCAGGAAAGTGTTTTCTGAAAAAAAGAGAAAGAAAGGAAAGTTTTTTAGGGGAAGCGACAATCACTATGCACGCTGCTGCCTTGTGGATGTAAAATTTATGCAGGCCTTCCTCCTTTTAAAAGCACCCCTCTTCCCTCGGACCCCCTCCCTTCCCCTCCTTCCTCTCTCTCTCTCTCGCTTTCTCTCTCTCTCTCTCTCTCTCTTCTTTTTTGGCCATTTAAGAGAATAAGAAAAAAAATAAAAAGAAGAGAATAACAAATCATCAGCGAAAAGGGTTTTACATAGAGTTTGGAGTTTCCTTTTTTCTCTTGTTCACTTGGAGATGTGATGAATAGGCTGTCCAAAGTGAGCTCAGGCCTCAGGCGAGATATTGTTCATGCGTTCGCCATTCTTACTCTCTATCACAAGCTGGAAACATGGTTTAACCCTTCCTTTCACATCGCTCTTCCACAGTTGGCGGCAAAAGTTTGTATCCCTTTGCTTTTTTTACGGGCGGAAAAAAAAGTCCCAGCAGAGTCGATAGCTGATATTCTGAGACATTTCTTGCAATTTTTGTGTTGTTATTTTTTTGCCTGGGTTTTTAAGTTATTTTATTGATTTATTTTTATATATATATTTCTCATGATAATTAATTCTTTTACCAAGTTTTTTCAACATGCAACACTTTAGTCAATGTGAGTTGTTTTAAACACACTTTATAAATAAATCTTACTTACAAAATTACCAAATTAAGTAAATAAATATTACAGCAGTTAAGTTTCCATTAGCAATTTTCTTTATTATCATTTTCAAATGTTTGTATCCCATTGACATGCTATAGTTAGTTCCTTTACATTTGCTTTATTAAAGTGTCTAATAACTTAAAACAATCAACACACACTCGATTTGTTTAAGTTTAAAACTATACCAGAAACTTCCACCGTTAGAGAAGTACAAAGAAACATATCCAAGAATAAAAACTATTAGTCAGAAATGGAAGAAACAGAAATACAAAGAAAAGACCAAAGAGTGTACAAAAATAATTGAAAAGAAAATCGAAAAAGTGGGACAAAAGTTCTTTATGTTCACTTTTTGAGCATTTTGTGTGTAAGTCACATTGCAAGTTTTGCAACAAGGGTGCATAAACTTTTGGACTCAGTTGTATATAAATCATATAAATTGTATATAAAACCATATACATCATGCAAAGTCTTAGAAAATGAGTAGAAATCGTACTTTCTACAAATACTTAAGTGTAATATTTAATTATATGTACAAAATACAGATACTAATTTTTAGCAATATTATCTTTTATGGTTAAGTATACAGCTATGAGATTCATAAAAACATGAAACAAACAGCAGGAGATCTACAACATGGAATAAAAGTCCACATTTATCTTACCTTGAGAAATATAATTTTGATTTTCAGTATTAATATCTTAACCCTCATGTTTAGACCATTCTGTGTGTAAAACATTAAAAGTTTTGAAACAATGGTGCGCAAACTTTTGAACTCAGTTCTATATAACCACATAAATCATGCAATGTCTTAGAAAATGAGTAGAAATCATACCCTTAACAAATATGTAACTATATTTGAGAAATATAAATACTTATATTGTTTATATAATTTTATTTTTGTATTATTATTTTTTCAGTTGAATATTACTCAGACATAAAATAAAAATATAAAACAAAACAGCAGGAGAGATTGAAAAAAAAGTGTAATAAATTTCCACGTTTATCCTACATTCAGAAATATAATTTGGATTTACATCTTAACTTTCATATCTTAACAACATTTGTAGCATTTTGTGTAAAAACCAAACTCATTCAATCTTGTTGGTTTCATTGTTTTGAAATCAGGGTGCGCAAACTTTTGGACTCCAGTGTCTAAAACCATATAAAACCACATAAATTTTCTAAATGAGTAGAAAGCATACTTTCAATGAATAATTAAATATACTGTCTGTAGGTCTAAGCTTGTTAGTGAAATCTACATGAAATATAAAACGTGGAAAACGTGAAGGTGCATTTGACCATGTTATAGCTCTGGAATTACACACGTGACCTCAACTAACAAATAACAAACACGAGTAACATGACACGTGAAAATATGGATATGCACTAAACACGAAAAATATAACACGTGAAGCATCTAAAAACACGTACAGATTTCAAATAAGAATCATGTGATTATTCCCATCTGAAGGTCATGTGACTTTTCTGTACTTACAACAGACAAGAATATGTGTCTTACAACTGGTAAGGAGCATGATTAGGAAAGATTTTGTAAATAAACATATATATTAACATTAGAATAATGTTAAGATGTTCTGTTTTGTCACTGAAATTAGAAGTCAAAGAGACTAAACATCATGCTTGTTCACACACACGCACACACACACACACACACAGGGCAAAGGTGGAGCTCCGTGGCTATGCAGCAGTGGCCCCATGCAGAGAACCGCACTCAGAAGCGAGGGAGGTGACTGACACAAAAATGCCTCCATATTGCAAACCAGGAAGTAATAAATGGAGATGTGTGGAGGCCATATTGTGCTGCGTGTCAGGAGGCCGAAGAGAACACACTCCTGGAATGGGGAACTAACATCTCAGTGAGGGGGCCTCGAGATGAAGCCGAGATGAAGCATGGGCCTAGAGTAAGCTGTCCACGCAGGGATCCGCTCTCCTGCTGATCACGCTCCACTCAGGGTCGCCGGCTTTTTGTCTTCACAAGCTGGAGGCTGACAATACGCCACACAGCCGGAAGAGCTCATCCTCTGAAACTTAAACAGCAACACGATATGATATTGTTGAATTTAGACAAAAGTAAGGTGTTAGGGTGATTCCACTGATATTACATTTACAAATCTGTACAGAAATTTACACACAACAGCCTAGATACATGTTTCAGATAAATCACTTATAGCATTAATAAAATCTACAGCACTTTCTGACTGAAAGCAGCATTTGTGCCTGAGCTCACTATAAGTACACTTTACCTTCAAATATAATCCTTAAAATATGAAATATTTGGAATATTCCAAATATGATGAAGTCACATCTTCAACAGGAAGTTGCATTATCTGAATTTTCTGAAGATCACAAGAAGAAGAAAAGTAAATTCTCTCATTCTTTTTTTTCCCTATTATTTACAGTGATATAGTGACATTGAAGGATGAGGTCACTTAGAAAGTACAAACCTATTACACAAATTATAGACTGAAAGTCAATTATTAATTAAAAAAATACATATTTAAAGTTAATCATTAGAATGTCCTTAATGTCGTCATGCCATTAGTGTGGATGCTAGTTAACCACATTTTGTGTGTTTGCTACTTCTATGCTAAAAAATACTCAACGCTGTTACTCATTTAAGAGCAAAATGCTGCAAAGAAACCTTGAAACCAAAGAAAAATCAGACTGAAAATAAAAATAATAATAAAGTTTAACTTTTAGGTTAAGTTGTAAAGGCTAAATGGCACGCCAATCGTGCAATCACTCGTTTATCTTCACTTTATCCTGGTCAAGGTCATGGTGGATCCTGGGAACACTGAGTCGGGAATTCACCCTGGAGGATCCTGGGAACACTGAGTCAGGAATTCACCCAGGAGGATCCCAGGAACACTGAGTCAGGAATTCACCCTGGAGGATCCTGGGAAAACTGAATCGGGAATTCACCCAGGAGGATCCTGGGAACACTGAGTCGGGAATTCACCCTGGAGGATCCCAGGAACACTGGGCGTGAGTCGGGAATTCACCCTGGAGGATCCCAGGAACACTGGGCGTGAGTCGGGAATTCACCCTGGAGGATCCCAGGAACACTGGGCGTGAGTCGGGAATTCACCCTGGATAGAACACCAGTTCATCACAAGGCACTACACACACACACATTCACACACTCATTCACACATATTCACATCTAGGGACAATTTATCTCAGCCAGTCCACCAACTGGCATGTTTTTGGGAGATGGGAGAAAACCAGAGAACCTGGAGGAATCTCACACGGACACGGGAAGAACATGTGGAACATGTGGAACTCTGCACAGACAGTAACCTGGGCTCAGGATTGAACTGGCAATTCCTATCCTGCTACCTATAAAAATTAAACATAGTTTCATGTATTTGTCTTCATTTTATTTCATTTCATATTTTCTTCACTTATTCATTTGAAACTCGTATTATTTCAATGACACTACTGTCGTATCTTATGTTACGATGTTCTAACATGACTCTCGACTATAGTCCTCGTAGCCTATTGGCTTAACACGGCCTTGGGTGTGACAACAGAAATATATTTTGTTGGAGTTTAAGTATTATAATTACTAATTATTAAGAAGAAATTATTAAAGTGTGTCGTTGTTGTCCATGTCCTTCCGAGTGAGATCTGATCGTACTGTCCTGATTATTCCTGAACAAAGCATTTTCCCTACAAAGCATTTTCGTATCTGTGTCTTAGCAACTGGCTTTGTGACACCTGGATTACCCAAGATGCATTGCACTGCTCCCTGTAGTGTGTAGGCAGATGGATTTAGTAACGGTTTAGCATCCTGAGCTCGGAGTAACTACTCATATATATACGTATATAAAAAAAAATAATAGATTTCAGTGTGAGTGTCTCTGCGTAGAAGACTAAACCAGTCTATGCCTGTGTGTGTGTGTGTGTGTGTGAAATATCTCCCTCTGTGTCACTCGAGGTTAAGGCTAGTTACTCTTGTTAATGTTTCACATCCGATTTTAAATTCGGCCGAGCAAAGAGAGCAAAACAGACCAACAAACCTCAAGAGACTCTCGAGCTAATAAGATCTGATTGAAATTGCTGATAGTGTGCAGTCCCTCCACCACACACACACACACACACACACACACACATTCTCTATCTTTCTCTATCTCTCGGTCACTCCCTCCCTCACACACACACACACACACACACACATTCCCGCTAATTAGTTCTGATTTGTGGAATTGATAGGGTGCATTGTTTCCTCGCAGCGTCTCTGTAAATCCTTACTAATATAATTAAGTCGGGCAGATTTCTGTATGGAGCAGGACACAACCTGATCCATGTCCACAGCTACTCAAAAGCTCTTTGTCCTGCTGCTCCTGTCCTCTGTTTAGACGTCTGTGTGTGTCTCTGTGTGTCAGTGAGTGTGTGTGTGTGTGTGTGTGTGTGTGGAGAATGGACAGTATTTTAGTTGGGGTCTGGCTCAATCCTGCCTATATAGAGGTCACTATTTTGTAATATATGTGGACAAATCAGTAGCTCGAGCTCCCAGGACAAACAGATATTATATCCATGTTATTAAAGATTGTTATTTGTAGTTGACTGGTAGTTGATAAGTACGAAAAGACAGAAACAACCAGAAAAAGAAAATAAACCCTCCTCCTTATTGACTGGCTCAAAGCAAACGTGTTCATTCTGTAGCTGTAACTATGGCTTGACTTGTTAATCGTTCCGAATCCCACCGCCTGCTGCACTACACACATCAGCTGAGGTGTAATCTTCTGGTTAAACATATCAGGAGATAATAAAGATGCTAGCTGGATTTTTATTCTTTACGTCTGATGTAAGGACAGAACACCACATCGCATATCCGAAATGTTGACCAGTGACTTGCTTACATTTTAAGTAATTAGGTCATCAATTAGGTCTTCAGACAACAAAAAAAAAATTAGACTAAGAAATTTACATACATAAATTTATGGGCTAGCCAATAATGATAAATTTATGATTTGTCTTCTTTTTGTTCTCTTTGTGTTCATGCATGTGTGAGACCTTTCCTGAAAACAGGATGCCCCCACTTTGGTACAGTGGTAATAATTAACAATGTTAACACACACACACATTCCCCAACTATAACGCTGTTCCTGAACTCCTGTTAGTTCACAAGGCAGAAAAGGCTGGAAGGAAGATCAGAAAATCATTTTAAAAAGACAAAATACAAGCTGTTATTGGTGCTCGGACAAGTTTGACCGAAAACCTGTCCATGTGGATACGTGAAGAAGGCGTCAACCATCAGTTTCTAAATGGACTACATAGCACGAGTCGTCCCTTCCTCCATGTCCATCGCTCTGGGAGACGTGTCTACAACAGCCCCTGGCCTCGGGAGACCATGGTGAGTCTTTTAAACGGATCTCAATAACCAAGGTGACTCTGATCTCTGGTTACGAACGAAAGAAAAAAGTTCACCCCAGTGAGACAGCAGACTTTGTATCAGACTTTAGCATCTGCCTAGGTGTCTGATGCTAATGAATGATAAGCAGGTTGACCACTGGTGTGCCCGTATTGCTAAAGGTCAGTGCCTGGCAGAGAAAGTTTCAGCTTTATGCCCCCCTAGTGAGTCTCCAAAATCGGACAGCCTGCTAAATCCTGTTCTCTGCTTTGTCCTGTTGGTCTTCGCCATATTGATCTCTGACGCAGATTAGTGCGAAAAAAAGAAAGACAGAAAGCTCTGTTGGTCCCCCAGTGATTCCACACTCTCCTTTTGGGGTCACAGAGTCTATGAAGCCTCTGACCCTCTGAATCAACACTCACACACACAATTGTCCAGTGAGGACGAACCCCATTAAAGCCGATTCCCCAGGAGCCCGCATTCACCCTTTACCGAAGCCGATCCGGAGCGGGACGTTGGGCTACTGTGTTGTTTTGTGTGTGGGTTTTATCCTTGTCCCCTTCCATGCTAAGGAGCACGGCTTGCGCTCATTGTCACCTCTTAATGGGGTTGCAGTTTAGAGACCTCTTTGTTTTGGAGGAAGGGGGGAAAGGATTTCCTCATCTGCTCTATGTCCCATTGTGTTTTGATTGATGTGCCGTGTTGTCAGGTTTGTGCGCCAACGTTGTTGGGGTGTGGCCTGGTTTGGTAATTCTCTTGTCGCAACATCAACCATGCATGTCTGTGTAATGTGGTTTGTCAGAAATGGCTTCGCTATAAGTTCGTTTGGGGGGTTCTATGGGTTAATAATGTTTGACATGATGCCAGATCAGGGTATTTTCTCCTAAGTGGAAATCAGACAATTGGAGATGCTGTACGGATGTATTATCAGAATGAACAGATAATGTGTTCTAAACAACTACAAAGAATTCGAATCTGTAGAATTCTACGGATTTGAATAGGAGGTGCACTATTAGTTTTGTTTTTTAAGAAAGTTTGCCAGAAAGGTTCACTGGGCATCTGGTTGAAACTAGAGGTACTTTCACGTGTTTGTAAGTAAGCTGCTAGCTTGCAGGACAAGTGGTGCAATGCATTTACAACATCCTTAGTAACTGCCTGGTCAGGGTCATGGTGGCTTAAATTAGCAGGCTAATTTGTTTATATTTTGGAAATTAAAACCAACACCTTTGTTAGAAAACATTACAGGCAGATGCAAATAAAAATAGGCCCAATAACTGTGTGAATCATTGCTGTAAGAATTGAAATAACATCGTATTTTGTGGAAGCCTGATGTTTACACCCCTAGTACGTTTTGCCTCGGATAACCCAGGAAACCAGCCTCTTCATTCTGTTTACGGTGTGTGTCCCCATCATGCTGATGCACTGATCTCAAGTTCGTGTTCTGCAGCGCTGATTAACCAGCTGATTAAACGCTGATTAAATGTCTATTCATGCTAGCAGGCTCACGCAGGAGAGTGCAATTAGGCAAAAGTGAATTAATAAAACATACAGGGCTCAGGAGCTTCTCCAGGAACCAGCCAGATGGCCGTGAGAGAGACAGAGAGAGATAGATAGCTGAAGGAAAGAATCAGCAGCCTCTCTTTCTTGTTTCATTCCTATTAGGTAATTCGATCTAAGCCCCTCCACCTACTCCGCATTGATAAGCTACTCTCATATTTCCTGTGTCCCTGTCCTGTGCTTATTTCCTGTTTGACCCACGTGGGCGTACAGCAATGCTGTAAACAACGTTGCCGCTAGACAGGAAGACCCTGAGGAACAGGGTCCCTGAGAATGCAGCCTTGCAATGGAAAAGCCCATCTGCCTGGAGCCTGTCTAATCTCATTTGGTGTATCGGACCACGGGATGCACCAATCACGCCTGTCCAATCTCGTTAAGAAAGTCAATGATCAGAACATCAAGAACATGGCAGGGAGGCACAAGATGCCAGGTTTGTGGACCTCCTCATGTTCACTCAAATGCTCATATGGACATGGGGCTTTGTCCTCGCTTGTGAGGTGTAGGATTACAGCATGAATATGACATCTAATCAGAGCAAGGGCTTCACCTGACATGGCTTCACGATGATTAAAAACAGCCAGCGAGCTTAAAAAAGGAACAGGAGCTGTGACTTTCATTTGAGAAGGAGGTTTTGTCAGGATTTAATCTCTGATTTTGCTTGGTCTTATCTGTGAGGAGTTGATTGTTGTATCTATATAAGCAGGGGTTAAAATGGGAACAGAGATCTGGCACTTGAATAGCAAACACAGCTTAGCTTGAGTACTATAACTTTATAACTTTAAACACTTTCTAATAAAATCTTTTGATACTATTTAAGAAGATAAATCACACTGACAGACAAGACAAAAAACACTAGGTACACCTAAAGGATTTCTGAACTGTATGACTTTAAGTCATAATAGTTAGACTCCAATTTTTTTCATTGTTTTAATTCAGAGCAGCTTCTTAAGATGTACAGTTCGTAAGACGTACATAAAAACTTTTCTGATACAAAACCTACACTTCTGACCAAAAGATATTAAGCTAATGAGCCTATTTCACATGTTATTGGATCGTCTGAGTCCAGGAAACCTTAACCAGTTGTCCCCCTACGACACTGGCGATAGTTATGTATGTAAGTGAAGTGTACATGCCTTAATACTGTATTAAAGTCACACACTTCAACTTTCTTTACAACGTTCTTGTGGACTTCGTTTAAAATCGACAACAACATTGTACTTGTTTTGTTACCTTCTTCTCCATTTCTTAAAACAATATATTCATGTAAATAATAAAACACTGCCCAGGGCATGCAGTTCTAGGAAAATAATCAATTATGGGGTGGTGTGATGAAGCAGAGTTACCCCTACCATCCTGAATCTGATTATACTGTAGAAACAATAACATATTAGAACAAGCACATTAATATAACCTATATAACTACTGTCAGAGCTTTTATACTTTCAATCAAATTTGAGAATTTGTTTTGTTTCGGTCCTGCTGCATCCGAAGAATAATATATTCCAGGAATACAATTTCTGTCTTTCCGGCTCGTTTTTCAGTGAGATCCAGTAGCCTTTCTTTCTCCTCTCTCCTAATCTCTCTATTCAGGCCTTTCCAGACCCCGGCTCACCCGTGCTGGGTGTCCAAATGCACTTGATTTCACATTCAGGGTGTAATTAGGAAGTAGACAGGTTATTGTGGCCCAAGTGGCTGCGATTCAGCTCTGGAAATGGATCATTGTCCACCAACCAGTGGCCATTCAGGTAAAGAGCATAATTAGGGGTGCAGAAATTACAGGACATTTTTTTCTTTCAGTGAGGAGCATTAGTTAAGAACATTGTCCCCTGTCATTTTGGGAGGCCATGTGCTAATCAGGGGTAGGTAGTGAAAGACTGACATACAACCCAAAGTGCTAGTGATTGAGGATTCATCACATTCATTCACACATGTATATGTATATGTATAATATCTAAAACTGATCCTATTTTGATGGAGTTTATGTGTTAAAATGTAATTACTGTTGCTAATGCAGCTGTGGTTATATGTACACCCTACAAATAAGTACAAAAAATAAATGCTGCAGATGTTTTGTACATTTTTTTTTCTTCATAGCCTGGGGTTAAATTAGGATTTAGTACATGGAGGAGCTCTCCTTCTTTCATGAGTGCCAATAAAAGCTATAAAAACAATAAAAGCTCTTAATGTAAGTGGTATTCTATGAAGTATGAAGTCAA
The DNA here is from genome assembly GCA_022758105.1 of Pangasianodon gigas. Lineage (NCBI taxonomy): Eukaryota > Metazoa > Chordata > Actinopteri > Siluriformes > Pangasiidae > Pangasianodon > Pangasianodon gigas. The sequence goes on along the minus strand of CM040471.1, from coordinate 5,574,367 downwards.
CAATTATATGAAAAATTGTGATTAAAATAAGTCTTGATATCTCTGTTTCTGTCCCTCAGGCTTAATTTAGCTAACTACACTCCAGTTGTAATATCGAGCCTGGGCATTTCCTCTCCAGACCGGTAGAGGGCACCCTCTGAACCACTTCTTTGGTCATTTCACCCATTTCCTGTTTGCATGTTTTAAAAAACAAACACATGGACTTTTCAATAGATGCAAAACTTTCCAGTTTGTCAGCAACCTTTTCAGTTCTGTGCAGTGTTTTCTCAGATAGCTTATTTGTGTATGACCCCCTTTTGCCTTATTGTGATTTTTGCCTTTTGCCTTTTGTCTTTTCTGGTTTTGAAGCTTATCTGACATCTGTTTTTTTTTTAACTCTGCTCTGTCTTTGTGACTGTTCTTTGGATCATGTTTTTGGATTTGTCCTCCCTCTACCTGGTCTGATACTTTTGATGATGACCCTGGACTGGTTCCACAAATGCAGAAATGTTTCTGCAATGCATTCCTCTTGCTTTGACTGATAAATATAATGGCTTTCCTAGTAAAGGATTTTTTAAATTCAATGTGCCATGCTTTTTGCCAGTGCTTCATCTCATTTTTTTCAGAAAGGTGAACAAAATCCACAAAATGTTAACTTTGCTAACCAGAAGTGTGCTCACCTGGGCCACTGCCACCCTAGACCCATGCAACACTGCACCGGTCCTATGCAGACTTCGAACGAGAAGTGAAGTGTATGATCACTCTGAATCAGGTAAACACGCCAGCAAGAGGCTGCTCTCACTCAGGCAAGGAAAATATCCATGGCCAAATATGCATTAACCTTCCGCACAGTCGCAGGTAAGAGTGGATAGAGTGAGCCGGCACTTCAGACAAAGTTCTATCTTCCATTGAGCAGGTAAGAGGAGCTAAAGTGTTCACAAAACTCGACCTGCAAAGCGGCTATAATCTGATATGTATCAGGGAAGATGAGGAATGGAAGATGGCATTTATTAATAACATGAGCCATTATGAATATCTGGTGATGCCTTATGGTCTTGTCAATGCACCATCTGATTTCTAGGCCTTCGTAAATGAAGATCTGTGAGATTTCCTGCACTCCTGTGTGATCATCTACATAGAATGCATATTGATCTACTCAAGTACTGAAGCAGAGCATATCACCCAGGTACTAAGAAGGCTGTACTAAGAAGAGTGTTAGAGAACAACGTGCATTGCAAGTTGGAAAAATGCGAGTTTCACAAACCTTCAGTCAAGTTCCTAAGTTATGTCCTTGATGAGAATGTGGTAGAGATGAACCAGAGTAAAGTGGATGTTCTTGCCTCCTGGCCTCAACCCAAAACAGCCAAGGATCTTTAACGCTTTTTAGGTTTTGCAAATTTTTACTGGCATTTAATCAGAGAGTTCAGAATGGTGGAAGATTCTTGAGTGGAACATTGAGGCACAACATCCTCACCATCATGGCCACTTTAGAGGACCGGAGGCACTCACTGGTGGGCTCCAAAAACCCCTTCATTATAAAGACGGACCACAAAACCCTAGAGTATATCAAGTCAGCAAAAGACTTAACATTTGTCAAGCCAGGTGGGCCCTATTATTTCAAACATTTTAACTTTTTAATCACCTATAGACCTGTTTCTAAGCATGGTAATTCAGACTCTCTGGCATGAATATTCGAAAGCCTTCATACCCAACAAACTCCTGAACCTATCCTTTCTAAGTTCTGTTTCCTACCCCCAGTACGATGGGAGATCATGTAAGAGATCCAACGTGCACAACAAGAAGACCCCAAAAGTTCTAAATGCCCAGTGGGAAAGCCATACATCCCTCAAATGATGTGAGAGGAAGTAATTCAGTGGGTGCCCACCTCTCTAAGTTCTAAACACCCTGGCATTACAAGGACCCAGAGGTTAGTGGGAAAGTTCTGGTGGGGAACAATAAGAAGGAAAATTGAGCAGTATGTTAAGAAATGTTCAGTATTCATCACCAATCATCCCAATTCACAAGGTCACACTACCATTCTCACAATCACAGAGCAAGCCTGATGACTTACCCCCCTGCCCAAGTTACCCACAGCCCACAGTCCAAAACTATGGACTACTTTTGACTCTGCCTCTGTTTAATAAACTCTTTCTACATGGATCCTTATTCTGTGCCCAAGACGTCTTTGTTACACCAGTATTTCTTTTATTAGCTTTTGCATGATCCTAAAATAGCTTCTGTATTGATGCATCACAGTGAAGCCTTTACACTATCAAATTGAGCACTAGCAACTTCTTAACTGTTAGTTAATAGTTTATTCCTTACTGTCCATACCTCACTCGACTTTGTTAAACAGATATCTAATTAGCAAGATTCAGCTACACTGTTAGCTAGTTAGTTACAAAACTAGCTAGGTTTGAAGTGTATACAGTATAGAAAGGTAGCATAGCAGGGCAGTAAAGAAAGGAGACAGTATAGCAAGGCAGAATAAAGGGCAGTATAGTCAGGCAGTGTGGCGAGGCAGTATAAGGGACATATAAAGGTTCAATATAGCAGGGCAGTAGAACAGGGAATGTCAAGCTTTAAAAAGAAATGTAAAGAGGTTTTCAGTGTGTTTGACGTCTCTATGCTGCTGCACAGCGACAAATTCAAATCCCAGAATAGTTGGAATGAAATTGCTAAATTTTACAGGGATATGGAAACTTGCATGACAGGGATGTTTCAACTTTAACATGCCCTCTAGTGGATCTCACTCATAATCTTCCAGATGTACAAAAGATATGCATGTATGTGAACAATGCTACACACGTAGTGACACACAAAGTGTAACGCCAGGCTTAGGGTGTAAGATGGGATGATGGTTCTGTCCCACCTTACTTCAATTACATCTACACACTAACATAAAAAACAGGAAATTAAAAGGACCCAATACATACTCTCAACAGTTTATACTGACAGAAAGTGATGCACACACATAAATTACATGTTTAAATATGCAGATAATACACAAACTCACATTTTCAGCCCACATAGAGTATCTACACTATAATTAGGGTTCTGTGGAGCACACAAACATAGTTTGGGACACTGTGCAACCTTTTAGCGGTGAATAAGCAAAGAAAGCAAGCATATGGAATGAACTGCATACTCATGGAGTGACCAAGCAGAGGATGATGTTCATCAAACACCCAACTCCCTTCATCATTTAACCTCTGTGGGAGTCCTCCTGGTGGCTGTATGGCCAGTGAAAGAAGCCAGTGCTGCCTCATGGGGCCTGTGCTGACTCGGAGTCTATGGAGTCTGCCAATGAGAGATGGATGAGCTCTGGGTGAAGAGAAAAGGACAGGGACAGAGAGATTGATAGAATGGGATGGACAGTTGTCTCATCTGACAGATGGGGACAGATCAGAGTGGGGAGAAAGAAAGGCAGAAAGAAAGAGTTGTCCAGCAGAGTATGGTTTGTGCTGCGAGGGTCACAGAGAGCTGACCGGACGATGATAAAGGTGGACAGCGTCGCTTTTGAGATTCAACTCAGGGCACACAAGCAGGACAGAGGGGTAATTGATGCACTGAGAAGAAGGTCTATGATGCACGCTGTGTTTGTGTGTGTGTGTGTGTGTGTGTGTACACGAGTGGGGTTTTATTTCTTTTCTGTGTTCAATAATTACTAGATTCATGTCTAAAAATCTCCTTGAAAGTGTGTGTTTATTTTAAAAAGCAACTTATTTTTTCTTCACAGGCGCCATCTTGTTATTTCTCCTTCGTCAGCAGAGCAGTGTTATGGGACAGAGGAAGGCATCCTCACACGGTGAGCATCGTAACACGCTAACGGCAAGATTATTAGTGTACTAGTTTATCTGCACCATGATCATGATTTTTTTGTTGTTGTTTTTACTGAAATTAGATTTAGACATGAATTGTGTAATAATAACACCAACTGATTGCATGCAAAAACCTTGACATAGAACTAACTATCTATCTATCTTCAAATACAAAAACAAACATAATTTATATGATATATACAGTATAATATTTATATGTTCTTTGTAAAAAAAATTAAATTAAATTAAAACTTAATTAAATGAAAAAGTAAACCTGACACATCACAGCTGACAAAGTTATAATGAACGCATGCATTTTTGAGACTTAACAGTCTTAAATCTATCTGAATCATAATATACATTGAATAATTATATACACTATATTATATAATATATAGAACTTTTAGACAAATTATAAAACCTAAATAATAAAGTGCTTTAGACTGGCACATGACAATTGTCAAGGTTTATGCAGTTGAGACTTAACATTAATTCATTTCCCATTTGTATTAAAGTGGGAAAAAAAACACCTTTATTCCTCCTCTATTACTTGTAAACATGGCGGCTAGTCCTTTTCTTTTATCTCTGACTTAGCAAATGTGCAAAATCTCATCCTTATTAAACTTATAAAACTTTCATAGCAGTTCAATAATCACAAAATTTAATATATAAATCTGAACTACTTAAATACACAGTGGTTCCCTTACACACACACACACACACACACACACACACAGAGAGAGAGAGAGACAAACTGTCCCTGTCCTCAGTAGTCTCTTCCTTCAGAAGCAGCTCGGGGCTAAATGTGCCACAGTCAACAGAGACGTTGTCATGGCGACGGCGGAGTTGTGTGGGCTGGCTTCCTGTCTTGGCCTCTGGTTAAACAAACAGCGAGGAGAGGGACAAAGATCCTCCCAGCTCCTTACAGACTCTTTTACATCCGCAAATGCCACACACACACACACACACACACACAAAACCCCTCGCATCCAAAGACACAGACAATAAACACACACTTATCACACAGCCATATACATGCACATATACAATATATATCTACATATATGGTGAATTTGCATCATTAAGACGTATAATGACTTAAAACAAGGCTGGAAAAGTTCAAACAGGTTGAAACTCGGGAAGTAAGTCAAACATCGATGGGAAAATAGCGAACACAACCGTTTAATCTTTTAATACATGAAAAAAAAAAATGGAAAAGGAAAATAACCATCTGAGAAGTCAGAAGTGGTAAAAAACAAACAGCAAGAGATCTGAAAAAGCCCTTTTTATAAAGTAAATGGAGTGAAAATTGACATTTATACAACATTCAAGAAGTAAATTTTTCGTTAAAATTGTTTGTTATTTGTGATAATGAAAGACGATGTGAGAATCTGAACCATTCTGAAATCACGTGTGAGAATAAGTTTTTCAACACATAATTATGTCAGTAATACACGATCACATGAAATTGCACATGTGAATTCAAGTAAACTCAAAGAAGAGTTAAGGTTATGTGTTTACATGTGAAAAATGAAAGAATGTGCCATGCGTGTGAAAAATGAACGTGAAAATAAAAACGTGTTTACTAAATTCATGTGAATTTTCACATTCCAAGTCTTGCTGGGGGTTATCATTTTAAAATTTTAAGGGTGCACAAACTTTTGCACTCAGCTGTATAGTATGAATCATGCGAATGCAATCCGTGAACATGTGCTACACAAGTACACACAGAACTCATATATTCAACAATAAAACACAATAAACACACACAAAAGGCATACACACTCCTCTATAGCTCAAGATGTTCTCTAAATCACCCCACTGACCCTCGCCACCCCGACTCACTCCAAACAGTCTATCACGAGAGGCTTGTTGACCCACCTACTCCCATCATAGCTCACTGTCTCCGTGGTTACAGTGTCCCCGGACGCCGCATGGCACTTGGAGGACATTGCTAAGGTAGCAGCAAGCCAAAAGAGCAGTGAATACAGTGCAGTGAAACTAATCACACACACACACACACACACACAGGTGGGCAAACATAGCTTCGAGGCCTCAGACAAACACTCGTCTCCTCTCTGTGACATGGATTTGATCGGGATAGAAAAGATCACGATAGGAACTCTTTTTTTTTTTAATGCTAACTACATAGCCTATGGGAGCATTTCATGTGGAGAGCCAAATACGGGATGGATTTATGACAAATGCTGAGAGAATAAAAGAGAAAGACGGAGAGAAAAAAAATAGTCTGGCGAGGCAGAAAGTAGAAAGTTGCCATGAATGCTAAGCTGCATCTGACACGAGCGGCTAATCAGATTTACTCCTCCCGATCTGAGCAACGCTACAATGCTCCCCACTGTCATCCCTCTCTCTCTCTCTCGCTCTCTCTGTCTGTCTCTCACCCCTTCATCTCCTCCAGCACTCCTCGCCTCTCTTCCTTTCCTCCTTCTCCTCTCCTCATCTCTCGCTCCCCCTGTGTCCCGTAGCAAAGCTAATTACGGCGCAGGGCAGAAACACAAATCTGGCTGATTGAAAAAGTCACTCTTTTTCAGCGGGGTTTAACCTTGTTAGTGCTAAGCCTGGCTTTTGTGGACATCAGGCCTCTGTGAGAGGAATCCTCTGTTTGGCTGCAGACACTGAGACAGAGACACGCTTCTGTTTGGCTCGTCCTACCCCACCCTCAGTCCTCCATCCTGCACTCGCCAAAGGGTTCATACAGAGGCAGTATCATTAAAACTGTGTGTGTGTGTGTGTGTGTGTGTTCAGACAACGGGTTGAGGACACGCATGCATGCAGGCCTCTCTTCACTTAGGGCCATCTGGCTGAATGGACTCTGGCTAATGGACGCGCTACATTCATGCATGTGTGCTGCTCCACGTCTCCGTCAGAAAGCTGGTCGACACGAACAACACTCAGATAATGACATTAAGGCCCAGAGCGTGTGTGTATTGCGTGTCTTTGTGTGTGTGGGTTGCCTGACCCCAGGAGGTCATGATGTTTCCTGCTAAAAACCTTGGGTTCTTTAGGAGCTCACAACGTTAGCATAGCGTTCTGAGATTTAAATGGAACCTCTGAGTAAAAGTTTCCTGAAGCATTTAGCGCCGCAAGCTAGACTTTAGGATTTCAGCCATTTTCAGTGTCACACTGTACGAGATCGAAATAAAATCTTGGTTAAATTTTATAATAGGCTGTGTGATAATGTGTGTCCTCCGTGTCCGATTATATGACGAAGATCCTCTAACTATAGTCCTGTGATTAAAGAAAATGACTATGTTTTGTTTTTATGTCATCAATCAGCATGACCCTGAGATCTCATGCAGAAAATGGGCTTGCATAAATGCAAGCATTTTTCAAAGTGAGCTTACGATGATAACTGTGACGTGTAAAGCTAGCTTAACATGAAAATCTGTGCCTGAAGTCACACACTGATTGCGGTTACTAACTGTAACTTAGTCACTTTTCCCCAAAGAACCAAGGAACACTAGGTAGCATGAGAGTAACTAATAGCTAATAGCTTTCACATTAAAAAAATGCCTAAATAAATACAAAATATAGCCAATAACAGATGACAATAGTGAAGTCTTTCCTCAAGTCTAAAATTTACCCAAAATATGAGTTGCCTTTTGCCAAAGAGCTGAGTAAGGAACAAAACACTCATGCTGTGTCAAGCTAATATAGGAACCTAATTAGTGACAAGGCCGTGTGATGAAGCGGAGTTACCGTTACTACACTGCAGCTGATTATTTTCCTATAACAGCACATCCCAAAGTGTGTTATTCTGCCTATATCACAGCAGTTTGCTGACAATGAAAATGTTTTAATTTTTTATTATACTTTCTATCCATTTATTGTTACATTTAATATTGTGGAATGTCTGCAAAACAACTTCCTGTTATCACTTATGTTATAAGAGTTATGAATAGTCGTTCTCTTTCTATCTCTTGATTTTAATAATGATTTTAATAAATTGCCACTCGTTACCGAGAACGCTTCTGTCCTGGAAATGTTGGAAAACTTAAACTTACAGCTTTAACTGTTACAAAGCGCTGACACTGGAGACTCCTTCCATAAAATGTTAAACATCTCCTTACAGAAAACTTCACCATATCAACAATTTTTATGTTTATGAGCTGCTGTTATAGAAAATTACTCGACACCCTCTGACCAATCAGAGTCCAGAATTTATACAATCACCAGGCTACAGAAGGGCAAAATGTTAGATCATAACCCAAGATTGACAAACACAAAGCAGTGTGTTTGAGAGAGAGAGAGAGAGAGAGAGAGATAGAGAGAGATAGGGGGCAAGAGACAATGAGAACACACAAAAAGCAGTTATCTAAGATTGACCTAACTATGTTTGCTGAACAAATTACTGTCAGTCGATTCAGGAGAAATAAAGGGAATGATGAGACATGTGCATTTGTGTGTGTGTGTGTGTGTGTGTTGTGTGTGTGTGTGTGTCATCTCCTCTGGTTGGACAGGTCGGGGCCTGTTTTGTGACAGGTAACAGGCAATAGGGCACCTGTCTGCTTTCACCAAACAAAGGCCACACACAATCAAGCACAGATGCGAGCTTAAGAGCCTCTTCAAGTACCTGAAACATCTGGGTGGAGCAAAGAAGGCAAAGACAGAGAGAGAGAGACAGAGAGATGAGAGAGTGTGTTGTGCTTTTCTAAACAACGTGAACACAATATGAATCGCCCAAGCAAACTGTGGATGTGAATAGATTTTAATAGGCGAGGGTTCAGACTGACGTTTGTGTGCTTCCGTCTTTAGTCTGTTTGGTGAGTAAATGGCAGAGGAGAAGGAAATTAATCGGAGGCAGTGTGTCCGTGTGTGTGTGTGTGTGTGTATGTGTGTGGCTTCAGCCCAGCTCATCATCACTCCTCAGAGCCAATATTGACCAAACCGACCTGATCCTCCTCGCTTTCATCTCCTCACAGCAGCCACGGTTTTAAAGGTTTGCACTGAAGATGAATGGCACAGAAAGGAATGGTGTGCGTGTTTGTGTAAAAGAAAACAAAAAAAGCGAACAAGAGATTCAGAATGACACACCTCTATCACACGTGGACTCATTTCATCCACTCAGCACAAGGGGGCACTAAAGAAAGCAGTACTTTAACACTTCAGTCATAAACCTGAGCAGGTTTTTTTTCTAGAACATTGTGTTGTCAGTGAGGAAGAAGCCTGACCAGGAAGCATCGTAAAAACAATGCACTCGTGGAGTTGCTCTTTTATTGACAAACACACCCTCAATTAGGGAAAAATCCAGAACAATGAACACAAAGGAATATAAACCGACACCCTGGTATAAAACACACAGGCATGGACAACCTGTAAACAGCAACCTCTTATGCCAGGGGTTCCCATGTGAAGATCCAATTGATTTCCTCTTTTCTTTTATTTATTTATCATTTTTGACAAATGAATATTATGAATATAGCTCCAACTATGAATCCAGGTTTTGTGTGCTGCTATTTTCACTGGGAAACATTTAAATGAAGAGTGTGCATCCTATTTTAGTCTTTTTTTTGTGCTGCTCCTCCTAGTGTCAGAGTTCAGCAATAAAAATGGACAAATTTCTCTGTCCATGTGTGTCCACTATTTCCACGACAATATTGATTGACTCCGACTCGGTGGAACAACAGAAGACATGAATACAAGCATGAAAATATGCTGAAACCTTTTTCTGGATATGGATTTACAAGTGTGATGGCCAATAACATGAAGAAAAAAACAAAATGCAGAGGTCACAGAACATTCATATTGTTCATTTTGGGTTGTTTGGCCAAAATGTATTAAAACGAAGACATTAAACATCATATTCATGCCATGGGCTTATGGGTATGCAAAACAGCGCTCGCTCTACTATAGTGCACATCAGTGACGTAGCCTGGAATTTATTTCAGGGATGATGGATGAAATATACTAAATAAATTCACCATGTCATCTGAACAATTAAATGGACAAGTGCAACATGCTCAAGCATTTTGGGTGGATGTTAGACAGCAGTAGAAGTGCTAATGGCATGAATTTGTTGTTTGAATCATTTAAGGCGCAGTCTACTGTCAACCAATCTTACCAAATTTATAACTTTGCCATACAATACCACAGAAAATGATTAAAATTAGATTCTAGTAAAAGGACATTTTATCATTTTTTTCTTCTCTTTCAGTACACCTCACCTCACCTCAGCTCGATATCCCTGAGTAAGCTAGCTAGCTTTCAAACAGAAACGTAAATAAACTAAGAGATGAATTCATTAATGGTTAAATATGGAATCGTAACAATGACTCTGTTGACCTTTTATGAACGTTATTACAGCGCAAATACTACATAAAACTATTATTTGACATCAAATAACATTTTGTGCAGTAACTGCACTGCAGTGATGTTTGTATCGACCTGCGCTGTACTGTATGTGTTTCATGTTAACCATCCACAAATAAAGGATTTGAAACTGGAAAATATTCCAGCCAGGTTCAAATGTGAAATCCACCCCAAGCTACACCTCTGACTCACATAATTACTTAACGTGCACATAATTACATAATACGCTCACATAATTACTTCTCTATTATTCCTACAGGATGTCTTCCATAATGAGAAACCTCGACCCCCATGTTCACGTTTTGAGGCTCACATGAGGGCGTGTCCCAGCCTGATCAGACCCCAGTATTTCCCACGCACACACCGTCTACCAGGATCTCCAGTGAAGAGTCTCCGTGCTCCGAAACCGCCAAGAAAGCGAGGTGAGATACACTGACACCCTGGGTTTCAATGTTTATGAAAGTCTTTGAAAGATCTTTTGAAAGATCCAAACCTCTCAAATACACTCCCAATCTTCCCATCTTTAATCTTAAATAAATAGCAGGTTCTAACGTTACCGTTTCTATAGTAACAACTTACACACGGGCTTGTATGCTGGACGCTCAATATAAACATGTTTAAAAAAAAAAGAAAAACATGCGTAATTGTTGATATGATGGAGTTCTCTGTAAGGAGACGTTTATTTCACATTTATGGAAGGAGTCTCCAGTGTCAGCGCTTTGTAAAGCTGTAACTTTATGTTTTCCAACATCAAAGGAGGGAAGGAACGACTGTTTATAGCTGCTTTAACATAAGCGAAAACAGGAACTCATTTGTTTCATGGATGTTCCACAACACTAAATGTAACTATAAACAGAGAAAAAGTATGACGTCATTCTTTAATAAATAAAATGATGTCAAAATGATGCTGGCAAATTGATGTGGTATAAGAGAGGCAAAACACATTATTATTTTTAATTCAAAATTAAAACATTGTACCACCACAAACTGCAAAATAACATACTTTTCTATATGCTTCTATATGGCATAAATATAAGTGAAATACATACAGTAAATGGAAATATACAGTATATCGTTGTTCTATAATTCAGTATGTGACCATATATGTGATTTCTGTATGGGATTCAAAAACATCATGTATGTTGTTATGCGCATTTGTATATGCCCAGGAGACTCTAATATGTCTCTGCCCAGGCTTGATGTAATAATGTAAAGGTATTTGTGCAGCCTCGGCCGTTAGAACCCTGCGGAACTGTGTGTTTGAGTGCAAGCTGGCGAGAGAGCAGAGATCAGGGCATTGCTCTACACCACGGGCCAAAACTAATTATACAGCCATATGGTGCTTGGAGGCCCTCACAATCGACCCCGACCTGCCTTCAGCTCCCCAAGGAGTGTGTGTATGTGTGTGTGTGTGTGTGTGTGTGTGCATGCAGGAGGGAGGGCTGTAACAGGGTGCTATGACACATGTCGTTCACACACAGAGAGGCACTCACACTTGTGGTGTGTGACTGTGACAGATGGAGAAGCCAAGGGTATTGTGCATAGGGCAGTGCAGAAATGTGGGCTCGAACCATCCATCTATCCATCTATATACATCTCCATCCATCTATCACTCTAACTCTTGCTGCTTTGACTCTTCAGTGAGACAGTGTGACTGGAACTAGTGTGCTTTGCATGGCTGTTCTACAAAGATGAGGCCATCATATATGAAGTTAGAGCATTTCAGGATCCAGTGATCAGATTTTTGAGAGGGACAAATGAGAATAACTAAAAATATCAAAAGAATCAATAAAAAACACCACTGTGTTGTATGAGAGCACATATTTATCATATCCGGACATCTGAAATCCCATCGAGGCAGCTGAGAGTCACAAATGAAAGCTCATTTGTTTGCTTTTGCTGTCACTCTGACCATAATTAGTTTGTTGGGGGTGTCCAATTATGAGAATGAGTTCCTTCATATAGTGATCACAAGTGGTCATTACCATATCTTAGAGCCTCTGCATACTAAGTTGGGAACTAGACAGCTGCTTCTGGAAAAGCAGTAGCATTTTGAGAGGGGTGTCCAGGATGAATCTGGAGGGTAGGGGGCTCCCAGCAGGCAAAAGGCTGTTTGCTCTGTGTCTCAGCAGAGTGGCGAAGAGAAATGTCAGCGCCCCGGCCTCATCCCTCTCCCTTTTAGCTGGAAATGATGATGAATACGCTTTCTGCCTGACCCTCGCCAAGGACCCCCATGATAATTATTCAGGACCTCTCTTTGTGCACCCTCAACAATGCCTTTCATTAAGGCGGTGTGTGTGTGTGTGTGTATGTGTGTGTGTGCGTGATGTCTTGTGCTGGACAGCCTGTGGGACGGCCGAGTGGTCCATCTCCGCATGAGACAGCTGGAGTCAGAGTCTGATACGCTATTTATTCCCCGTCCATTCTGCTTGAAGCATTTCTTTGGAGAAACTCTAGCACCTTTTGTTTTCTGTTCTGCAATTATTACTGTTTTTGGTCCAAAGCCAGAATTCCTCCATAAGCTAATGCATTCATTATCAAATGACTTATTGGTGTCTTTCTGTCTTTTCAGAAACTCAGAGAAAGCAGAACTCCCTAAGGCACTTCTCTGTGGTCCTTCCCAGTGTGCCAGCATCACCACATCCAAGCATGGCTTCTCCAGACCCTGTGCTCTCTCCAACACCATCTGTCCACTCAGGGAGAAACCCAGATGAGTTCCCATCTTTCGCTGGTCACTCTCCAAACTCAGAACACACCACAATAAAACAAGAAGATGTAGTAAGTCATAGAGATGTTACTTTGACTGGGCCCTCCTCCCCACAAATCGACTATAAGGACTATGAAGAGCCTAAAGGTGAAGCAGTGACACCAATGACAATGACTCCTGGCACCCCATCAACCCCTGTGACTCCTCTGACACCAATGACCCCTATGACCCCAGATTCTCTTTCAGATCTGAGTCGTCCAGCGTCCAGTCAGTTCAGCTATAGCACCAACCTGAACAGCAGCCTTTCCAATGGACCTTCAGGTACATCCTCTTGAACTACCTCTAGATCGATCATTGTAAAATACTTGTGGACTTTCAATAACATCCTGGTGAGATATCACTGATTTTGTCCATAGAAGTGTTTCTGTACCATTCAGTCAATTAAAAATTGAGTTTCCTTTAGTGTTTCCTTTATGGTTTCTGGAAAGCAAGTATTGGCAGAGAGATGAACAATAGTAGTGTTATTTTTAAATGACTTAGTGTTACATAATGCTTCTATGGGCAAAAATCTCATCAGGTACATCCTCTACACATTGTAAAGCACTTATAATTTTTCCAGAACATTTGGTGTGATGTCACCGATTTTGTCCATAGAAGCCCTTTTGTAGTATTTAAAAACAGAGTTTCCTGTAATGTTTCTGGAAGGTGTAGGGAGGTTCTTGTCTACAACAAGAGACAATTTGGATTTTTAATAGACTGAGTGGTACAAAAGTGCTTCTATGGATGAAATCAGTGATATCACACCCTATCACACCATACTGTACATTTATCCCTGAAGAGCACCAGATTTGTTAATGTAAATCATGAACTGTTGATAAGCACTTGAATGTTTGTTTCTCTACTACTTCTAGTAAATCAGAGTGACGACTCTGATGGTGATGAAGGAGATACTGAGGATGATGATGCTATTAACAGGGATGACCTAGAGGCCTGCTCTTCATCCTTGTCTGATCTTTGCTTCAGCTCTCTTGATGGAGCATTCTTGGCCTCTTGCTCTCCCCCAACGTCTACTCAATCATCTCTCTCCAAAAACCTGAGTTTCCGTAGCCAAGAACCTCAGAATACCAGGCTTCCAGAAACCTTAAAGGAAAATCCAATTATTCAGGTCAAAGACCCTATAGTGAGGGAAACCCCACACCCTAACCAGCTCACAGATATGAGTGATGATGGAGCTCCGAGCCCTTGCCCTGCATATCCGGACTCTCAATCCAGAATGGCATCTGCTTCTCCGCTGGATGTTCGCTCTGACTGGAAGACCTGCCGCTGGCCTATACTTCCTCCAATCACGCCTCAGAGAGGTGAACATCTCTAGCTTAACCAGTACTGTCCCTACATATATGACTTTCATACTGTGTCATTGTGAACCTGTATGTCTTGATCCTCTGCTGGACTTGTGTGTATTCATAGACACACTAAGAGGTGGATTGTGCAAAGCGTAACTAAACATTCAGACACAAAAGGGAGAAAAATCATTCAATGCAGTGCTACATCACGGTTTTGTCCACTACCACCATGTCACAAATATCATGGGGAGGGCTTTTCTTTTTTGTTCTTTATGAAAATTGTGGGTTTGAGGGATTTTCTTAAAGAAGACTTGAGCTGGTACTATTTGAATCCCCAGTTTGAATCAAAGCAGCAAGTCCTCTACAATAGGAAAGCTTGAGGAGGGGGGACTATAAGAGGTAGCCACGGCCCCTTATACATCTCTTCAAGCCCCAGGCTCCGGCATTCCCTCCTTTCTGCCTTTTTTCCCTTCTCTCAGTCTCTTTTTCTTCTCCTGTTGAAAGAAGGATCGTGTGGAGCAAGTAGTCATAAATCCACACTGACCGCCACCCCGCTGACGGGAGAACAGTGTGCGAGTGTCAGCTATTGGCGTACCTCTCGGACGCCCTCCTCACACTAATTTACCGTTCCCGATCTGGATAAAGAGCCGGGCCCGTTGATGTCTGACTCAAGTCTGGGACTTTCTGAAAGAGCAGGACAATTGTGAACTTGTGATGGGAATTTGCCCCTTTCAGAGCAGGCTGTCCACTGTTCTTTGTGTAGTTTTTTTTTTGGAGTTGGAAGAATGGTCACTTGTAGCCCGGTGGCATATTCCTCTTCAAAAATATCAAAATTATAACAATTGATGAAGATGAGTAATTATAATTTTAAAGATACTATACAGATTTAAGTTAGAATGTAAGTAAAATTGTAATGCAAGAAATTTCTAGAAAAAGACCAGAAGACAAAATCTGGCAAAGGCATGAGTGTCCATGCCTGGAGGGTGGAAGTGGCTGACCTTTTTCTCTCTTGCCACCCCTGTGTGTGTATGTGTGTGTGTATGTGTGGGTGGGTGGGTGTCTGGGTGCTCAGTTTGTGTGCTAGTGTGTATCCTCTCTACGACAGACTCTAGGGTCTTTGTGTTGCCCCTGAACTCTCTTTCCCAATGCCATGGCCCGACAGTCAGTGACCGACCCCGGCGTGACCTCTTTCAGTGTCCCCTCCAGCGTGTAACTGTCCTTGACAATGAGAGGGACCCCCATCGCTCTGAATCCCCCTGCCACACACGCTGACCCTGACAGCCACACTGTGTGGCCAACAAGAAAGATAGAAGAAGAGACAGAGAGAAAGAGGAAATATTGTATGGATGTGTATGGGTCTATCCAAAATGACCCATTGACCCTCTATAGCTCATACACAAACATACTACACACATAAAGGGGGACGTGCACACACTCAAGCCAGATGCCCCTCACTAGCACATAGTGAAATGGTCTTGAGGAGCAGTTAGCTAAAGATGATTGCCAGCTTGACAACAACAATATGCTTTGAAGCATCAAGGTCCTCTCTTGTGTGTTTGAGTGGTGAGGCTTGCTTTTGAAAAATAGCAGAAGGATGAATGTGTGTGGGTGGTTCTGTATAGGATATTTATGTGTGTGGTAGGTTGCACCCTTGTTATTAGTCTAAGTAGCTAGAGGTTGTATGTAGAGTCAAAAAATAATTAGCAAGACGCAAAGAAACCATTTGTTAGACGTGTGCCTAGGACTTCCAGATTATGACTGTTCCCTGCCACCCCGTCCATTTATAGAAAAGGACCACCACTGGGGAGATATTATTTGAGTGATGGACCATTTGTAGCACTGACTCTGACAACCAGTTTTATACACATTGTGCACTGAAAAGTCTCCGAGTGTACACCTACAAGGTGGACCAACAGTATAAGTGTTTAATAAAGTGCCAGTAAGTGTACCAATGTAAAAAAAAACAAAAAAAAAAACAATAACACTGCTGTACCTGATACACTAGTAGCAAGGTCATTAGATGTTCTAATTTGGGTTGTTTCAGGTAGCCAAGGGTCAAGAGCATCACACAGTTCCCCAGTAAGCTGTTCTCAGTCGGACATGTTTGCTGAGCTGGAGGCTGCTGCACCTCGGAGTGTGTCCCGTCAGTCCTTGGATCATGCTGACTGTAGTGACACGGAAATCACCTCACCTACCACAGGTAGCCTTGTCCCAACCATAGGTACACCTACCACAAGTTGACTCCATAAACGTGCCTAAAACAGGTAGATTTATACAAACCATCATTACACCATCACCTCATTAAACACAGGTAGATCTAAACCATTGACACACCTTCACCTCACCTACCACTGGCAAACTTACCCAAACCATCATACACCATTATCTCACCACCTCAAGTAGATGTATCCAAACCATAGACACACCTTCATCCCACCTACCACTGGGAAACGTATCCAAACCATCATTAGACCATCACCTCACCAACACAAGTAGATGTATCCAAACCATAGACACACCTTCACCTCACATACTACAGGTAAACTTATCCAAACCATAGATACACCTTCAATTTACCTATTACAGGTAGATTCATCCAAACTACTGATACAGCTTCATATCATCTACCACTGTTAGACTTATTTAACCCATAGATACACCTTTACCTCACCTACCACAGGAAGATTTATCCAAACCATAGACAAATCTCCATCTACCTACAACAAGTAAACCTATCCAAACCATAGATACATCTTCACTTACACAGGTAGATTTATCCAAAGAGAGTATTAGCAAGGTGAAGTGTTCAGTCAGGTGTGATGGGAGCAAGTGAACATCATGAGAATCAGGCCTTCAGTGCTACACTCTTTAAAAAGAAGTTCCTCACAGCTTTCTTAGCTCCTCAAATGGGGTTCTACTTGCAACCTTCTCTTCTCAACCTTCTCTTCTTTATGTAGTCCCTTGTAGTTCTGTGTTGTTCTGTGTTTGTCTCATGTAGCACCTTGATCCTGGAGAAACGTTGTTTCGTTTCACTATGTACTAACTGGCTGTATATGGTTGAAATGACAATAAACTCCACTTGACTTGACTTGACTTGACTTGAAAGAGACTCCATCCGATGTAGTTTAACATGCAGGAGAATCTTAAAGGGGTCTCCTGGAGGGAGAAATCAAAGAGCTATTTACAATATATCACATTACTTGCTACCATGTCATCTACTTAGCATTTAAGCAGTTAAATATTCCTAAAATGTTACTATCTATATACACTATGTCAAATCCTAAACATATGTTTGCTTCATCTTTTAACACGTTTAAGTTAAGCTAAAGTTTTTTGGCTGTTGCTTTTGATAAGAATCACAGCCTACAGTGCTAAAAATCCTGTGCTTTTGTTTAAACCTCATTACCAGCATCCGCTTTAGTCATTATGCCAGTAATATAGTCGAATGTTAACATTGTTTTAAATCTGTTTGTTGTTCCTATTTTAATCCTCACCAAAAATCCCCCAGATTGTATTTGTTCAAGAGTGTGTGACTTTGGTTAGTGATTCATGAAGAAGGGCTTTACCTGGACTGAGTTCTCCCTCGGGATTTCCTCCTGATCCCTAACAAGGTGTTAGAAGGTGTTTAACTGACTTAACAGCCTGACCTCATGACATGACCTCCTGACCACACTGCTTGTTTAAAATCATACTCACTCTCTCTCTCTCTCTCTCTCTCTCTCTCTATGCAAGAGTTTTTAAGTAGAATTAGGCTACAATATTTGAAAGTTCTCAGGCTCAGAGTATTTGTTTTTAAGTAGACCCAAGACTTCTTAGCAATCCAATGAACCCTCAAAGTACCCATAAAGAACCACTTTTTGACTGTAAATTGAAGCCTCTAAGCTTACTCTCTGTATGAGATACAGGAATTTTAAACTTAGATTCTGGTATTAGCTTTGTATGTAGCTTTTTGGTGTACTGTCATTCCATGTAAGCATGGCTAAGTTTAATTTACCAAGGTGCACTTAAAAGATTATGTTTTTTTACCTTTAGCAAAAACTTTGGAAATGTCTTAAAGGTCAAAACAGGTCAAATACAGAACCTCAAAAACATCAGCACATCAGCTGATTCATAAGTGTCATATAGTAATGACTCTTATTTCTACTACTCCTTATATGCACTGTAAAATGTGTCTAATTTCCACATATGGCTGTGTAGTTCTTTGAGCACATCTGGAACATTTGTGTGTACGTTTTTGAAATTTTTACTTGTGTTTTTTTTCAGTGACAACACAACCATTTCACATTCCCAACAGCTAAAAAGATCTTTCTGCAGTTGTGGTCTACTCTAAATCTGTGAATTGTCTATTGGTTTTAGACAAATATGCTTTTAACAAACTTTTGTATTAAAGTATTCGCTGTCTTTTATTACAATAGCAAATAATGGAGGGTTTAATATTACTGAACTGAAAGTGAGCGTCATCACTCTCATTCTTCTCTTCACACCTTGATACTGTTTGCAAACACACACGAACACACGCGCCAAAATACAAACACACACTCACACTTTCTGCCTTAAGGAGGTGAAAACAGTAGCCTGAGGTGAAAATGTCACTCACACTAATCCCTCCTCCGTAAGAGCGACACTCTTGTGTGCTGAGGCTCTCTTTGATTGACGTGCCACACCCTGTAAAGAGAAGGCAGGTGATTTGCTCACCTTCACACCCCAGGGAGTGACTGTTAGCTTGGGAGACTTTAAATGTTTTTACACCTTTAAAAAAACATGTATTAATTGTCTGCATTTAAGCAAAACAAATGGTTTCCATGAAGCTGTATTATAATGAACGTGCCAGAGGTCAGACGTGATTATACAGGATCACAAGAATTATTCTATATTTCTGTAACAGTCACAGCGATAAAAAAAAAACAATATGTATGGAACCAGTTTGCAGTTGCATATATTTATATATTTATAAGTTGTATATATTTGTAGTCGTATATAATGTACTAGTATACACTGATCAGCCATAACATTAAAACCACCTGCCTAATATAGTGTAGGTCCTCCTTGTGCCACTAAAACAGCTCTGACCAGTCAAGGCATGGACTCCACAAGACCTCTGAAGGTGTGCTGTTGTATCTGGTACCAAGACGTTAGCAGCAGATCCTTAAGTCCTGCAAATTGCGTGGTGGGGCCTCCATGGATCGGACTTGTTTGTCCAGCACATCCTACAGATGCTCGATCGGATTGAGATCTGGGGAATTTGGAGGCCAAGTCAACACCTTGAACTCTTTGTCATGTTCGTCAAACCATTCCTGAACAATTTTTGCAGTGTGGCAGGGCACATTTTCCTGCTGAAAGAGGCCACTGCCATTAGGGAATACCATTGCCATGAAGGAGTGTACTTGTTCAGGTAGGTGGTACGTGTCAAAGTAACATCCACATGAACGCCAGGACCCAAGGTTTCCCAGCAGAACATTGCCCAGAGCATCACACTGCCTCCACTGGCTTGCCTTCTTCCCATAGTGCATCCTGGTGACAGGGGTCAGCATGGGCACTCTGACTGGTCTGTAGCTACGCAGCCCCATATGCAGCAAGCTGCAAATGTGTGTTCTGACACCTTCTGATTTCAACTTCGAAAACTTGTTCACTTGCTGCCTAATATATCCCACCTGACAGGTGCCACTGTAATGAGATAATCAGTCTTATTCACTTCACCTGTCAGTGGTTTTAATGTTATGGCTGATATATATACACTCCTGAACAAAATCTTAAGACCAGGGAAAATATTACAAGTATTCACACTTCGCACTTGTGGATCGTAACCAGGTTGTAAGTACTTCTTCAAAATGCCAAAAGAAGAAACAAGAGCAAGAGACAAAAAATAGAGAGTAGGCAATTTATTGAAAACTGCATTTAAACTCAAACAGGCTGGTCATCAGCTGATCAAAAGTTTAAGACCATAGCCTTTAAAAGTTAAAATCTGTGCAAAAATATGGCTTTAATGTCATTG
>CM040471.1:5528906-5547306 GCA_022758105.1 Pangasianodon gigas | reverse complement strand
TGAAATTTTCCATATTCATTCCTAACCTTTAATTAGAAAGATAAAAAGTTGATCGTTGTTGGATTTGTGATCGATTTCATACTGAGACACTGCATAATGACAGTGCATTGTGCTTTCCTGATTAAACATTAAAGAAATTATTTTCCAAAACAAATTTCTGTAAAAGATTTTCTCTTGAGAGCATCTTCACAGTGGAACAAATATTTTAATTCTGACATCAAGACTAGACTTTAGGTTTTATTAAGTATGCAAATGTATGTCTACCTCATTTGCATTAATAAATGTATTTTTTGAAAGCAAAAAGTACAAAAAATACTCAGCAATCAAGTGGCAAAGATTGAGAGTGATATCTGTTATTTTAGAAAGTTACCCTATTCACCTGTAGTGTCTTAAAATAGAGAGTACATCTTTACTTTAAATCTTATTTAAGGCATGAGTGACCCGTCTGACAGAAACTATCCACCTTCGCCAGACCTGAAGAAACAAACTTCAAAAATATACACAAAAATAAGACTATATACAGTATAAGAAGAGTGAAAGAAATTCAAGCTAAAAATATCTGATATTTCATTCATAAATTCAGAAACATACACGGTTTTGTTCCTTATAATAATAAAGGAATAACTGGGAAAAAAATGAAATCACATTAAATGACTTTTTAGAGTAAGGGTGTGCAAACTTTTGCACTCAGCTGTAGCTTGAGACATGTGAAGACCACTTACTTTCTTCCACTTTTGCTAATGTCTCTGCCTCTCATTTGTCTCTGTGACACTTTTATTTCATCTTTTTTTAAGTTTACACACACTCCAAGGCTTTCCTCCACTTGACTCTTGTGTAACCTGGATACGAAGTGAAGTGGAGGCAGGCATCAGTCACCGTGCTGTGGGTTTAATGTCCCATGTAGCCCAAACACACATTTATCTCCATTAGACAGCCAGTTTTGCACATCTACAAAGCGTGAGCCAAGCAGAGACACAAGGACACACAGGACAGCTTAGCATTTTTAACACTTTACCTTTAACCCTGTGTCATAAGACTGACATTAACATGTCGTAAATGTGCCATGGACGATTACCATGATCGCTGTCATGATGTATTATTATATATGATATATAATGGATTTACTGCATGTCTTATAGATATTATAACACATTAGTGTTAAAGTCTTTGGCTGCATTATAAACAGCGTCACATCACGTTTATTATAACATACAGTATAAACTTACTATGGGACAACTAGTGATTTTTAGCTTGTAATAAATAAGAAATAATGCAATCTGTGTTGTGCTGTTATAGGAAAATAATCAACAGTAGCATGGTGTATTGAAGCAGAGTTACTGTTACAACCCTTAAGTTGATTATTTTCCTATAACAACACTGCGAAGTGTTTTATTCCTCTTATACCACAGCAATTTTCCTGTGTCATAATATTTATCTATTTATAGTTACATTTAATTTTGTAGAATGTCTGCACTTATGTTATAAACAGTCTGTAAACAGTCAAGAAAAAACCCCACAGCTTGTAATGTTCCCAAAAAAAAAAAAAAAAACCACAACAAGAAAACTTCAAGTTGCGGCTTTACTCCTGACTGTTACAAAGCACTGACACCGGAGACTCCTTCCAAAAATGTGAAATAAGTGTCTCCTTACAGGAAACTAACTCATATCAACAATAACGCATGAAACAGATGGAGTGTCTGCCGTACAAGTCCCTTTATAAACGATAATACAATTAATATACGATTAATATAAACCTGTGATTTGCAGCTGCACTATTGTCAGAGATGCTGTTATAGAAAATTAATCAACACCTTTTGACCAATCAGAATCCAGAATTCAACAGCGTTGTGGTATAAACAAGATATATAAAATGAAAATCTAATCAGCTCATCAGAAATTTACTATTCCATGTGGCCATGTTATGATGGGTTTCATAAAGTATGTGTTTCATGTCTTCAACGACATGCTTATGAGATGATTATGTCAGTCTTATAATGCAGGGTTCAACTACTACTGCCTATGAGTTTAATTTACATAGTGTTTATTTGTCTATTATTATTTCTTTCTGCACTTATAGCGCAATCAGGAGGAAGTGACCTCATCAGCGACACCAATCTCCACCTGAGCGCACAGCCAATCGGTGAGTGATGTTCTTCTATGAACCTTACAGTGAGACAATTACCTCCAATAAGGCGTTAATGGCAACGTCTTTCCTTTACACCTCGCCTTTTACGAGCCAAGCTGTATCTACAACCGTTAAAAAAGTAGCAGCTTTCTTTTGTCCAAAATAACAACCCAAGACAAAAAAAGCTGGAATCAGGGAGGTGATTATCGCAAACAGAGGTGCTCTGCGTGAAAGAGATGTCACTGATGTAACCTTGGAGATGGTGTGTGTGTGTGTGTGTGTGTGTGTGCGTTGTGGCACAATGACCCTCCTGGAGTCCAAAGACGTGGTCACTCACAGGGTCAGTGTGGGGTCACGGTGGGGTCACGCCAGCAACCACTGGGCTTTGAAGACGCCCAAAAACAGTGGACATGAGATTACTGGGTCCTGCTGAGAGGAAGATGTGTGTGTGTGTGTGTGTGTGTGTGTGTGTGTTATCACTGGTGCAAACATTATTACAGGAATTGAAGTGTACATACTCAAACCTGACAACTCAATCTGTGACTGACATCCTGAGCAATTCTGAGTTTAAAATCAAAACCTCAACGACATAGCACCTCAAACATGTAATATTAAACCAATAAAAAATCTATGAAAATAATTTGTTGATATTTTAATTATTTACTTTACTTATTAATGCACAAAAGGCACAGGAACATTACCTTTTTACCCTCATTAAAAAAAAAAAGCTGGGATTTATGAGTATACACGGATTTTCAATCTTGAAACCATGTCCTCTTGCTATCTGAGATACACTAATATCACTAACATTAGCTAATTTTTCTAGCCAGCTAGCTAACTGGTAATAAACTAGCTAGCTAGCTAATTTGTCACAGGTAGACACGAGTGGGATGTCAGTTTCAGAGACTTGAATTTGTAGTCACTTTCTCACTGATTTGTTTATTAATTCATTAACAGCAGCTCAACTATAGAAATACAGCATGATATTCACAATTTTCCTACATCACTAACATTAGCTAAATTAGCTATCTAGCTAACTTATCTCAGGTAAACATGAGTGAGATTTCAGTGTTCGAGTCTCAGTTTGTATAGTTACATTCTTAGTGATTTACTGATTTAATTTAAAAGCAGCCAAACTTGAAAAATATACTGCAACCATTTCAATTCGTTTCATCGCCAACTTTAGCTAAATGAACTAGCCAGCTAGCTAACTGCTAGTAATCTAGCTATCATTTGTCACATATGGACACTTGTAGGATTTCAGTATCAGTGTCATTTTCTCAGCCAGGGGGTACGGTGGCTTAGTGGTTAGCACTGTTGCCTCGTACCTCCAGGCGGGGTTGGGGGTTTGGATCCCGTCTCCGCCCTGTGTACGCGGAGTTTGCATGTTCTCCCTTGCTTCGGGGGTTTCCTTCAGGTACTCCGGTTTCCTCCCCCAGTCCAAAGACATGCGTTGTAGGCTGATCGGCATTTCCAAATTGTCTGTAGTGTGTGCAGGTTTGTGCCCTGCGCTGGGTTGTCACCCCATCCAGGGTGTTCCCTGCCTTGAGTCCCCTAGGATAGGCTCCAGGGTCCCTCGCAAACGTGTGTAAGATAAGCAGTATGGAAGATGGATGGATGGATGGATGGATGGATTTTCTCAGCCATGCAAATCTGTTAAAATATAATGTTACTATAACAACCACGATTTGGGTATGTTAGCTCTCTAGCTAGCTTAACACTCAGGGTCTATGGCTTAAAGTGTTTGGGTTCCACGTTGCTATCCTGACTTAAGGTTTCCTTTTCCACATAAAAAAACATGTTTAATCATTGATATGGTGAAGTTGTTTGTAAGGAGATGTTTATTTAACATTTATGGAAGGAGTCTCCAGTGTCAGTGCTTTGTAATAGTCAGAGGTAAAGCTGTAATTTATATCTTCAGGACTGAGGAGTTTACTTCTTGGTAAAAAGACAAGAAAAAGTTTTTTTACCTTATTACCTTTAAAAGAGACTAAAAGAGAGGCTGGTGAGGGAACGACTGTTTATAGCTGCTATAACGTAAGTGAGAACAATCTTGAAGTGGGTTTAAAAATGATCTTAGTTTTTTATATTGTTAGAAAGAATACATATACAGAGATTTGAAACTACGATGCATTGCTGTGAGCTCTCGGCCTGGCCTTTTGTCCTCTGGCCTCATCCTGAATGCATTGCTGCCCTAATCCCTACTTGCAATGGTTCGGCTACTGTTGCCCTTCTCCTTTTGCCTCGCCTTGAGTCTTTTCCCCTCTTGTCTTTAGCATTCAGCTGTAACTGAAGATGTCACTGAGGCCTATGAATGTCACCCATGGTCCAGAGACGACAAAGGCTTACTAAGCTGGACTGACCCTTCGGGATTGTTCCGGAAGACACCGGGCCACTGGGGGAACAGATTAGGGGCGTGAATGAGTGAGATGGAGAAGGAGAGATTAGCCATGTTCGGGACACCATTCCATCATTTCATTTCACCACTCACCCCCACCACACCACCATGCCTCCAATCTAGGACCACACACTGACACTGTGGCCGTGCCGCCATTGTCTCAGCATTTAAAGAGAAAAGAAAAACAGTCGCAAAAGGATCAGCGGCTATTGTCTGGTGGAAAATCCTCTATCGTTTGGACAGCGCTAAAATCCGGATACCGGCGCTTTGATTGGCACTTGACAGCACCAGCAGAAAAGGATGATGTGTTGGGAAACGGGAGTCCAAAAGGGACAATCGTAGCAATGAATAATAATTGAGGAGGGATTTTCTCTTTCTTCCTCCAGCACTCCCGGCTATTCTTCAGGCTCTGGGTGGCAGGAGCGGCCGGCTGATTGGGTCATCGCCGCTCATCCCTTTCTCAAACACACAAAGAAAAGAGATACACGGCTGACCTTCTTGCTTCACTCTGGACGACTGGTGGTGGGGATTTCCACCCAAGAAAGCAAGCAGTGTGTGTGTGTGTGTGTGTGTGTGTGTGTGTGTGTGCTTTGCCCTTGGTGGCCTTGCAATCTCAGAGGAGGGTTAGATGGAGGATTTGACTCTGCCACTCTCAGCCAAATCCAACTATCTGCCTCTTTCAGACAGACTGGTTGCTTTGGTAACCTAGTGTGTGTGTGTGTGTGTGTGTGTGTGTTTAAGATGGTTTCTAAGCAGGTCGATGCCTTGTCTCCAGCTTTGACCATTCACTAATCAGTGTTGTGCACTAGAGGATTAGGTTGTGTTAGAACTGGAGATAGGACTGGCTGAATGCAATCAGCTGGCCTCATAAAACGCACACACACACACACACACACACACACACAGTTTGCTTGAAGGGGTCCAAACACCAAACATTTTATTCTCTGGAAAGTATTTTCTGGTCTGGTCTTTAAAACATCAGCACCTGATAAAGATACAATACTCTGTTGTTATTTGACCTAAAGATCTTTGCATAATAATAATAATAATAATAATAATAATAATAATGGCAGTACATGCATAGAATTAGTGAATACAGCAGCTGTTTGGCTAACTTGCCAGCTTATTGATGCTTTATTACCATATAGTAATGTGTAAGCAGAATTTTCTAAAAAACAAAATACATATATATATATATATATATATATATATATATATATATATATATATATATATATATATGTGTGTGTGTGTGTGTGTGTGTGTGTGTGTATGTATATATATATATGTTTCTAAAAGAACAGAATAATCAGTGTTCAGTATTAAGTTTGTCCATTTATAACTGCATCAGTTCTCTCAGTTTCACTGTAGTGCAATTTTAGATAGAAATCAGCTAAATCAGCTAAAATGGTTTTTTTTTTTTTGCTACTTATCTTCTAATTATAATCGTTTCTGCGATCTAAGACTTATTTTGCACAATGTTTAATCGCTTGTTGTCATGTCTCAAAATATCATCAGAGCATTACCAGTGTGCGATGTATGAACCTGTGCAGAGAAGAATTACAGAGACATCAGAGGAGCAGAGGAGCGTAACTGAGTCCTGACCACGAGCTGGGTCATGAAAGAAAAGCTGCTTAATGAGACATGCCTCTGTCCATTACACGTCCTAATATTTACATAGACAAATGATGACAATTGACGGCATTTTGAATGAAAGCAGCAACGGGACATCACTCGGGTTAATGGCGTGGAACGTTGAGGCAGGACTGAAGGAGATATCAAGGGCTTGAGCTTTAATGACTTCAGTGACTATAAACAGAGCACAATGTAAAAAATGACAAGTGAGTTTTATTGAAGGGTGTAAAAATAATCAAATTATCATCCAAAATTGCAAGTACAGGCATATCTTAGGAATAAAGATGGCTGTCATTAAGACATGACATCATTAACTGGTTTTGCATTTTCAATGCGGTAAACAGAGTGTGTGTGTGTATATACAGTATATATATATATACACACACACACCCACACACACAGTATTAGGCAGGTGGTTTTAATGTTTTTAATGTTATGGCTGTGTATGTATATATATATATATATATATATATATATACATATATATGATGATCTGCTGGTTACAGCAATTAAGGAATAAATGAATAAAACACTGTGTGTGGTGCCGTTATAGGAAAATAATCAGTGGTGTGATGAAGCAAAGTTCCTGTTACCACCCTGAAGTAGAATCTGTTCCCATAGCATCACGTCCCCAAAGTATTTTATTCCTCTTACACCACAGCAGTTTCCCGACTATTACAAATGTTTTACTTATTAAGTACTTTTTATCTATTTATAGTTACAAGTTAGTTCCTGTTCACACTCACATTATAGCAGCTACATGTACTATAGGCTTAAACAGTTGGTCCCTCACCAGCTTCTATGTTTTCTCTCTCTTGTCAGGTTAAAAGTGACACACTGCAAAAAAAAAAAAAGAAAAAAAAAAGACATCTTAGAAAGTGAAAATACCTTGAATATAGTCAAAATTATCTAGTATTGCTTATTACATGCATACATCAAACCAAATATAAGATTAGTAAAAAAACAAAAAAAAAAAAACAGTTCTAGACATTTTTCCCAATTTCAAGCTTGAAATAGTCTTGTTCTATTGGCAGATCATTTTGCTCATTTTAGGCATTTATTTCTAGAAAGAAGCAAAAATAATCTGACAATAGATACATTGTCATACATAAAATACATACTATTTGTTAGCTCAGTATGCTCTGTTGCGACATGTGCCTTGCGAAAGTGAAAGTAGCGTCTAAAATTAAAGGCCAGAACCTTCAATAAGTTTTAAAGGTGGAACACAAAAAGCTCACTCTTTGTGTCTTAAAAGTAGGAGGTGTTTTGTGAAAACATTTCAATGAG
The DNA here is from genome assembly GCA_022758105.1 of Pangasianodon gigas. Taxonomy (NCBI): domain Eukaryota; kingdom Metazoa; phylum Chordata; class Actinopteri; order Siluriformes; family Pangasiidae; genus Pangasianodon; species Pangasianodon gigas. Next base: position 5,539,861 of record CM040471.1, on the reverse strand, counting down.
TAATCTTGAGCCGAATTGTGGGCCACTAGCAAATGAACAGACTAAAGCTTTTTGGGAGGGGCAGTTACAGGAACAGCGTAAATGGGGATGGAGGCGTGAAATACGGAAAAGAAATGACTTGATTCTGAGAGGTGAGAGGGAGGATAGAAGAAGCTGGAGGAAAATTAATCAATCGTAAATAAATTGTCGAAGGTGGTACAGATATTGCATTAATCTAACCCAAACATGAACATTTTTAATTTCTCAGTATGAACTCTTAATAAATGCAGAAATCTGCTACTCTATTAGTTCAGAGTGTGCTGTTATAGGAAAATAACAACGACGGGGTGGTGTGATGAAGCGGAGTTACTGGTACCACCCTGAAGTTGATTATTTTCCAGTAATGGCATGTGACAAAATACTACAGCAATTATAATCCAATGAGTAAAACTTTGTATTAATTAAGGAACGTCATGTTGTACTTTTTATCCATTTAGAGTTACATTTAATGTTGTGGAACGTCTGTCAAACAAGTTAGTTCTTGTTATAACATAATGTCTCTTTCTCTTTAAGGTAAGACATAAATAGAAATGGAAAAGTGTATACTCCTCTGTCTTGAAGACTTTCCCATGGCTGAAAACGTTATAAAGTTTTGACACTGGAGACTCCTTCCATGTCAACAATTACACGTGTTTTTTAATCCGTTTATGTATAGCATCCACATACAATTCCCTGTGAATCAGCTGTTACTATAGAAACGATTTGCAGCTGCACTACTGTCAGAGCTGCTGTTATAGAAAATTAATCAACACCTTCTGACCAATCAGAATGCAGAATTCAATCGATATGAGTTTAAATAAAGCATTTTGTCATGTATCATTTATGTAATTTAGAGCCCAGAGTGACTGAAGAAACCTCCCAAAGAGCAGCTTGTCCAGGAAAGCGAGAGCGACCTGCTACAGGAGTGCGCAGAGGACCGAACCACATCAAAGACAGGAGGAGGAGGCATCACAGGAGGATGCTGGGAGGGAAGGAAGAAGAGCGGAAGACCAAAGCACTGCAAATTTACACCAAACTGCGAGACGGAAACAAGCCGACTGAGCCCAGCAAGCCGAGAAGCTGCTCCAGGTTTGAGGACTGTGAGTAAAAAAAGTTCTGTTCAACTGAAGATGCTAACATGGTTAACGCTTGGAGAAAACCAGTCCTAGGTTTCATTTAGAAATTTGAACACTATCACAAGTTGTGATGCAGCAATGTCGAAGGCAGAAGAGATGAAAGTTCGTTAGTAATTAACACTAAGTGTGACGACAGTGTCATTTTATCCGTACCAAGTCTTTTCTTAATAAAGTATCAACACATCTGAGGAAAATGTTGATATTCTCAATGTTTTTTCTTCTTTCCATTGTCTATATCAATTAATTAACAGCTATGTGCTAGCTACTAAATTGTTAGTCATTATCTAGTTTATGTTCAGGATCCACAGTTGCTTAGCAACAGAGTTCTCCTAATTATAGCTACTTAATTTTAAAGTTTGCTCCATCTGAACACATGGTAAGTTTTGAAATCTGAGAATACTCTAAGTCCCTCCATCTGTAACAGAAATTTAGACTGACTTGTAGTGCAAAAGTTATGGTTATGGTAATGATAATGATAATGATGCCATTTTATTAGTACGCATAGTATTATATAGTACTGACAATGTCTACAGAGCAAACTGGCTTATTTTTTCCAACTGCTTATAGCCGTAAAATGATTACAAGCAGTCGAAAATGGCTATTTTTTAAACAACAATAATGTGTACAAATTTAAAACCAAACACATAATTGCATAAATGTATTCATTAGCTGAAAAAGTTAATACATTATTCAGTGTACTGTACATTACACAGCAATTTGCCAGAGCTTTTGTCTTTATTAACGAATGACACATTGTAATTTTTTATCAGTTTATAGTTACTCAACCCCTCCATTCCCACCCATGTACACAAAGCTCCTATGGTGAAAGAACCTACAGTAGTTCAACTAGAGCTAGCCTGCTAATCTGCGTTAGTATTAGCAAGGACTATCATGAAACAATTTTTTTAAGCTCACTCGGCAATTCAGCTGCTTGAAAGCCAAGTTATGAGACTATAAACACATGAAATTCGGCTCATACTGATTCATGAGAATGGCCAAGAGTGCTTTTGCTCTTATATAGACTTGATTCGTCATGTAAAGCCGGCCATTCGAACAATTTAAACCTGTCCAGGAGCAACATCGCTAATTCTGCATCCAGCTTCTATAATAAATTAATCCATCTTGGAAAACCATTTCTGGTTTTACTGAATTTCTTGTCGCTAGGTTTTTTTCTAAAACAAAGCAAGGTTTTTTTCTCGCTGCAAAAGTATCTGGCTGCACTGGGTGCTTACCGCCATGTCTTTTCTTTCTGAACAGACTGAGATGGGGGGTGGAGTAAAGGAGCATTGGGGGAGTGTCTATAAAAAGAAGTTTTCTCAACCACATAATACATCTATGCTGAGGCTATGGCTTAAACCATTATTTTTATCATGTTGTACATATTTTCCAGGTTATTTGTAATAGTACCAATTTATTTTTTTTAATTTGACTATTGCACATTTAACTAGCTGTCAGTTATAAATATTAAAAAAAGATATTACACCAACCCAAAATCCCACCAGCGTAATCACACACCTCCTGTGCCATTGTTTATCTTCGATCCTGCAGCTTTGCACTTGATTTTTTTTAATTAGCTATGCTCTGAAGTGGCGTCCTACCCTTTTTTTCATTTTTTTTCAAGGGTCTGACTGGTTAGCAGTGCTGTGATGTGTCCCCCCACCCCGAGTCCCCCCAATCCCTCTTTTTTGTGTGATTGGACACAGAGGAGAGCGTTTAGTGAAGGTCAAGGTGAAGGGGTGGGGAAAGGTCAGTGAAGGTCACGGGGGGGGGGAGTTTGGGCGTTCTTGTGTGAACACGGGGGCACAGTAACAAAAGGCCTGATTGGACAGGTTCTCTTCAGCCCCTTAATCAAGCGAGAGAGGAGGAAGCATGCAGCTGTCGCTCACATGCAGGAGAGGAGTGGCACTTCTTTGTGGAATTTTTTTACGTGAATAGCCATTTATGTGTTTTTCTCGCAGAACAATCTGAATTGTCTACGCTTGGTGTAAATTCGTGCACAAGGTCACTTTATGCAACTGTCCCAACTGTGCGTGCGTGTGTGTGTGGGTGGGTGTGTGTGTGTGTGTCTATCAGACCTCTCTGACACTTGCAAACGTGGCTCGTCATTAGGCACTGAAAGGCCCTAATTGGACTTAATTGGCACAGAGTCTTTCAATAATAGTGAGCAAAAAATGCAACACAGAAATAACAAGCGTCTCAGAATAGCATGTCCTCATCTTCCCCTTCATTCCTCTCGTTCTGTGACCTGTGTCTGCGAAAGCAACTTAAAAAAAAAAACACAAATCCACCCTCAAGGACCTGGACATCCAGGATTTCATTTATAATATCTTCTTTCTTTGGCATTTTGCTTTATTTTCACTTTGGTTAACGTTTTTCCTACATTACCCATGATGCCATTCTACCTGCTGAAAGAGATGAAACACTTGCTTCATCTCTACCTAAATAAAGTGATGCAGCGGCGCTTTAGTCCTTCAGCTCTCTCACCTCCTAATCTGTACACTCTTCTCAAACAGATCAGTTTCCAAACTTCAACTTTCACGCCACCGTGCTCGTCATCTCATAGATCGATAACTAGCCATAACTCTCTGCCGTAACTCAGCTGCATTGCATTCTGGGACTTTGAGCCCAGCGTTTGCATCAACGTCTACTGTTTGAGATCGTTGAATTTTTTTTTTCCATTGTAACTAGCGCTAGCAATAACAGTAACAATAACAATAACAATGTTCCCCTGTGACATCAGAGCGACACACAGCCTATAAGTTCTCCGAAGAATAACGGAAATCCAACACCAACTGACACATTAGCACCAGAATCGCTGAATACATCACAAAATGTCAAATCAATCTTTCAAATATGTGGTTCAGGGTGGAGTTTGACTTTAACGCTCGCCTTGGCTAATTTGTGCGTGGGCTCTGGTAGAATGTGACTCACAACGAGAGTGTGTGTACCTGAGCTTCCTGCCATGACTCAGAGAGAGAGAGAGAGAGAGAGAGAGAGAAAGAGAGAGTGCAGGTCTTTGATGAATGTCGGTGATGATTGGGAACACCTGGTGGACTGCCCCGCCCTAACACACACACAGACACACACACACACACACACACACACACACACACACTGATGTGCATGCAGTCTGTGGGTAGAAAGCTTGCAGCTCAGTTGTTTGCTCTGCTGTTGTCACATCGATTAAAAGCTGGAAAGTTGAATATGTGTGTTTTAGTGTACAGTGCCTTTATGTGAGTTGTGTTTGCTGAGTTTTTAGGGACAGCATGTGTGTGTGTGTGTTTACCATCAGAACAGAATGACTGGGTAAACAAACAAGCCTGGCTATTGACGAGCGTCGGGCATAGAACATGCACGCCGCATTCAAAGCCAAAGGAAAGCCAAGAGATTCTGTCAAAGAGTCCATTATACGGCGTCTAAACAGCGCAGGCGTCTCTTCAATGGCCTTATTAATGGCACAATGTCAAGGAGCGGCGCAGCAATAATGCCACATGATTTGGGCTTTGTGAAGTTATCGCTGCACATCGCTGGTTCGAACAGATGATTTGCCTTTTTGTGGAGTTATCAGTAGGGATCAGAGTCCAGCACCAGCATTTGTGAGGGATTGTGGCCTCTCTCTCTCTCTCTCTCTCTATATGCGTGTGTGTGTGTGTGTGTGTGTGTGTGTGTGTGTATGGCACCCAGCCAGCAGGAGGTGTGTGGTGCCCGCGTGTGTCTTTGTTTGTTTTCTCTCTCCTTTTCAGAGAAAGTGAAGGGGCGGAGCCACGTGCCCACCATCCAACAACACGCTTCCCTCAGAAGGGTTGCCAAATATTGCGTCCTCCCACCAACACCCCCAAAACAACCCCCGTTACTAAGAGACCAGAAAACAGGGCAAATATTTTTATACACAAGAACCTATAATACACACTTCACACTTGTATATCAGGCTCAGACATTAAGGATTGTGATTTTTCAGGACATGAATGGCGTCATAACAGTGATGTTATCACTATCTTATTTGGGTGGGATTTAGGAGATGAGGAAACTGTATGTCTTCCATGGGTGCTAATAATTATGATATTTAAGGCGTTTTTAACAGAGATATTATGAAAATGTAACGAAAAGGCTTTTTGAGATGTCTGTGTCTGTCCTTATGGCTTATAATTAATTACAGTTAGGTGAGCAAACTAATTTTTTGTCAATTTTTGCATCAAAATTACATAAAAATATTGCATGATACAGTGTAGTCTTTATTAGCGAAATAAACGCTAGCATCTTACCTTCTTTGAAAAGGGTAAATAATCGTTTCATCTGGACATACACATCTCACTCAGCTCTTAACTCTGGTGAATTAACCTGATTAGTTAACAATGTAGATTAATTTAACCTTACGAGATAACTAGCTAGATTTTGAGTGCAAAAAGCAACAGTCTGTTAGCAAAATAGTAAGCGTTTTTTTACTATTAAGCTTTTGCACTTTTTTTTATTAAATCAAATGTAATAAAAGTCTGTTCACATGAAGTATGAAGACGTTTGAATAAGAGAGCTAGCATCATTCCATCATAGCTCAGAAGTAGGAAGTCGGAGTACAGAATCAGCATGTTTGAGCTACAAGCTACAAGGGAGGACGATTCCATGAAAGTGTGTGTTTCAACGAGCTGTGATGTTTATGACGTATTTACTTTCTCAAAACAGCAAAAAGTATGGTCATTTTTTTTTTAGCTTAGTAGTGAAGTGATATTTTGGTTTATTATTTTGATATTTGATGTACATGACATCATATGCTGAACTCGTTCAAGACACCTTCAAGACACCTTCCTTACTTTTCCGAGTAAGAATTCCAACTTGAGTGGGCGTTTTCTTTTCTTTTTCTTTTTTTTTTTTTTTTTTAATCAAAGGTCGGTCAGAGTTAAAAGCTAATGCAGCATTATACAGCTACCATGAACTCCCAGAATTCTCAGCCAACCCATGTACTGCAAGCCACCCAAAAAGTCACATGACCCCTGTCTTCATTCACAATCCCCTAATTACTAATCACACAAACCTGAAATAACCCTGACAGGCGACCTTGGTTGTGTGTTTCCCAAAGTGTAATCAGTCAAGTTTTTACATTTTACAGTTTGTAGATCACTTGAATATATTTTGTTTACAATTTTGGCTTTGCTCTTATCTGCAAGACGTCCTTGTTATTTTTAATAAATCACTCTGCACTTGAATGCAGCTCTTTGCCTCATACGCAAAGTCAGCTAATCAGCTTATCATTCACTAGCCTCACACAAAAAAGATAGAACTCTAGTCACGAATCCTTGTTTCGGTTCCAGTAAAAGACACTTTTGCACTTTGTTTACACTTCTTTGTTCTTTCTGTGTCCTGATTGGCTCCAGCTCCTGCCCATCACCTCATACTTGAACCTATTTCACGCCTAAGTTTTGAGTGTGATGCTGTACGGGTACAAATTTCCCACCGATTTCAACAGATGACTGTGAATTACTATTATGGCATCTCAGGAACATCCCCTGACTCAATAATCATGTTTTATTTGTCATTTTTCAGAAAAATCCTGTGCACTATAGCTTTAAATTTGTCCCGGTGAAGGCCGTAGGCTGTGAGTGGGCCATAATGGTCTGAATCATCGTGCCAAGAGAGAAGTCAGGAAGTGTCTATGGAAAAACGGCACACCCAGCGTTAATCTCTCTATTGCCATCATCCTAGCTTATATACTGCCTCTATAGCTTAACATTTAGGCTAATAAATATATCACATACATGTTTGTTATACATATGCTGTCTACATAATAGCCTACACAACCCAATTATGCATTTAATACACTAACCACCATAGTTATATTTCTGTTTGTTTTTACAATTTTAGCATTTTCTTTTTGAGAAATGGTCTGGAGAGAGAATGACTCACATTTAACAGAGAAACTAGGACACACACACAACACAATAAAAGTGTGTCCTCGTTAGTAGAGCATCAGATAGAAATTTCTATACATGATGATGACGATGATGATGATGATGATGATGATGATGATGAGCATAAACAAAGAGAAGCATAGATTAGGAGAGAAGAAACAATATAATAAAATGACCCCAAAAAAAACACAATGAGGCCTCTGTGTGTCTGTGATGGTGTTTTCCAGGGGCATAGGTCAATTAAGATGGAGGGCAAACACATTAAAATCTAAAATGTATTCCTGTTTGTAAGAAAATAAAACTATCTTTCTGAGCTGCAAGCTAAAAAAAAAAAAATAATTCCCCTGATAGATGTGAGCTGAATTGAACACGGGTTGTTCGATCATGCATTATTCATAGTTATTGAAATAAAAGGAGACAGTAGGACCTCATGACGTGTTGTGTGTGTGTGTGTGTGTATGTGTGTGGATTCAGGATCCCGAGATGCTGGGATAACTACATGATGCGAGCACATCCCATCAACTTCGCCATCGTCACTCCAGAATCACCTTCACTCCCTCTTTCTGGTTTCTTGATTAACATTTTCTGCTAGGCTTCACACCAAAGAGCTCAACCTGTGCACTGCGCAGGCCCGGGGTGTGGAAGGAAAAAAAAAAAAAGCCATCAGCCGCTGGAATGGAATCAGATAAGGCTATCAGGCAGAAGGATTTAGCCTCACGCCTTTGTGCCCCCTCCACCCCAACCCTTCTGACCCGCCTGGGCTTCCTCCCTCAATCTCTCACTCCACTGCACCTTTTGTTCTCCTGATTTTCCAACAGAAAGCTTTCCCCAACACACACACACACACACAAACAGCGACTGGCAGGGCAGGAGTGAGACGAGAAACAAGCTTATTATGGAAAGGGGAAGAGCTATACACAAGCGACAAGAGAGTGATAGTCAGGCACTGTTGACTTTTCCGGTGCGGCAAACACAAGCGAGACTACAGAACGCACGGAAAAATGAAAAAGTAGCCAAAATTCATTCCTAATACATGCTTAGTGACAAATTAGCAATCATTTATATTCTTGAATCTGATTGGTCAGCAGTACTGACAGTAGTTCCAGCTGTAATTCAATTCACAGGTGTATGTTAATGCGCTCGTTCTAACACTTGTACGGTGGACATTCCACATAAACAGATTAAAAAACAGGTTATTTATTTACGGAAGGAGTCTCCAGTGTCAGTGCTTTGTAACATTCAGAGGTAAAGCTGTAAGGTTAAGTTTTCTGGCATCTTCAGGACAGAGGAGTTTATGCTTTGCGGTTTCTCTCTAACATGACAAGCTGCGTTTTTTTGTCTTATTAACTTCGAGAGAGAGAGAAAAAGAGAGAGAAGCTGGTGAGGGAACGACTGTATATAGCTGCTATAACGTAAGTGAGAACTAACTTGAACTAACTTGTTTCACGTACATTCCCCAGCATTAAATGTAACTATAAACAGATAAAAAGTTCATGTTGTGCTTTAATTAACAGAAATTTGTAATTATTGGCAAATTGCTGTTGTATAAGAGTTCAGTCCCATTGAATCACTACTAATGGAGTACTGCACATAAGGAACCAAAAATCTACTCTCGAAAATATAAAAAAAATAAATAAATCTTTTCCTAACGGAGACGTAGCACAGAGTAGCACCTGCGTAAGAGCCAGAAGTATGTTGGAGTGTCAGGCCTGGAGGAAAAGCTGACCTGATCTACTGCTACTGCCTGATAAAGAATAAGACAGAGAAAGAGAGAGAGAGAGAGAGAGAGAGAGAGAGGGTTAAAAAGAAAATGGAGAGTGGTCTCCATTCCCCCATTCTCTCAACAGAATCCCAGTGTGGATCAGTGCAATGATCCGAACACATCTCTCTCTCTCTCCGTCTTTTCTCCTTCCCCATTGAGCGAGTCTGCCAGAATAGATTTCAAGCTAAATCCGTCCGCTGCTCTGGGACCGGCCGCACGACGCCAGGTCCGGGGCTCGTCCCCGGCTATTTGCAAACAGATGTGCGTCTCGGGGCCAAGGGGTTTTTGATCAATCAAGCCTTAACAAGTCAAGTTGACTAGATGCGAATGTAGCACTTTGCATGTAAAAGGCGAGAAGCCGAGGTTTGATTAAGAGTAAGCAGATAAATGGAAGATTGAAGCGGCCCCCTGCGAACAGGGAGCAGACCCGCGGACCCCGGGCTTTAAATCCACACTGATAGCAACTCTGTCATTGCTATTCTTCAACCTGGCCTCATGAATGGACTCATTATTCAGTGGATTCTCTCTCTTTCACACTCTATCTCTCTTTCTCCCTCTTTCTCTCTCATCTCCTCAATCGGAGTGGCAGCAGCTTAAAACCCAGTGCCTCTTAAATTCCCTTTCCATTTTGTCTTCCTCCACACCTCTTTTTTTTTTTTATAACGGTCAACTTTCCACAATCTGTCCTGGCTTTAATCTGCAAATTTCTGATTCCACACGTCCTGCGACGCTTTTCTTCCAGCCCAGTGCACCTCGGATTTGATCCTATTTGTTTCTCTCTGATTCAAACAAATACAACAGCATCTCTCTCTCTCTCTCTCTCTCTCTCTCTCTCTCTGATTCAGACAAATACAACAGCATCTCTCTCTCTCTCTCTCTCTCTCTCTCTCTCTGATTCAGACAAATACAACAGCATCTCTTTCTCTCTCTCTCTCTCTGATTCAAACAAATACAACAGCATCTCTCTCTCTCATGTCAATAAGACAATAAATAAAAATAAAATTATAAAAATTATTTAAAAAAACAATATTTGTTGTAGACAAATATAACAGCATCTCTCTCTCTCTTTCTCGCTCTTTCATGCTTTGAGTTTACGTCTCAAAATGTCGAGGTCACTTGGCTGAACTGCTCCATCTGGATCGGCTGCATCTCAGACTCAGTGTCAGCAAACAACAGAGAGGAAAAACTACAGAATATAATCTGTTATACGAGAAATTCTTTATAACTATTTTTATAAATATGGGTAATATAGTTATCTATGAGAAGACCACCTTGCATTGCACTCTGTATTCTCTTTAATGAAAAAATCCTTTAGTTTGGTGTAATAATGAGCAACAGTAATGAGATAATAAAGCTAGTTAATCTACTGAGACTGGACGCTTTTATTTATTATGGAAGTCAGCTTTTCTCTGAACCCCTGACATTTATTAACATGCTTATTATGTAGTATTTGAACAATTATTTTAATATTAGTTGTAGATTTTTATTCTGCTACACTTTGGTTAATTTTTCCTTTTCCATTTATTAGTTAATTTCTAGTTAATTAGTTATTTTTTGTATTTTAATCTTCTTTCATTGTTTAAATTAAAATATATAAAACATATTATTATTATTATTATTATTATTATTATTATTATTATTAGTCAAAACCCACGTAAAAAATGAGTAAAAAAAAGGTAAATGTAAAATAAATTCATTAACAACAACAACAATAACAACAACAACAACAACAACAACAACAACAATAATAATAGTAATAATAATAATAATAATAATAATAATAATAATTTATTCTTATTTTGACATTCTGTATAGTGTACTAAAAGGAGCTTGGTCCCCTACCATAAACACTGCTAGCTGTGCAGATGTATATTGCTACGCACATATTTATGATATTAGATGATAATAAGGTACTCATTTTCTATATATAAAGTACAGTATATACAACCTACACTATTCTCACAAACACCTAAAAGTTGCACATCTGTACTTAGCTTTAACATATCAATCCAGTCTGCTGACAGTCAGGTGTAGGGTTTGGTGTTGTAGCTGTATATTTTGTGTTGTACTTTAGGCAATAGGAGGAGCTGTGGCATGCAAATAACCGTATCAGAATCTTTTCCTTTCCTATTGCCAAAA
>CM040471.1:5507809-5528806 GCA_022758105.1 Pangasianodon gigas | reverse complement strand
TATACAACCTACACTATTCTCACAAACACCTAAAAGTTGCACATCTGTACTTAGCTTTAACATATCAATCCAGTCTGCTGACAGTCAGGTGTAGGGTTTGGTGTTGTAGCTGTATATTTTGTGTTGTACTTTAGGCAATAGGAGGAGCTGTGGCATGCAAATAACCGTATCAGAATCTTTTCCTTTCCTATTGCCAAAATGTTTGAAACAAATGACTGATAAATAAATATGCTAACTCGCTGACTCTGTTTCTTTGTGCAGTTGATTTCCTGGCCAAGTACTGCATTATCAGTCCTGAGAAGCTCGCCGCATACAGACGTGCTTTTGAAGCTGTACGTAAGAGTCACATTATACACCTTATTAAACACAACCTCAAATCCAACCTGACATTCTGTCCCTGATTAGATTGTGGACCAATCATCTGTTTTCATCACTTCCGCTCCACAAGTCTTTTCAGGCTAGCATCTAGCATCTGAAGACCACAGATGAAGACCACATCAGGTTTCACTCCTGTCAGCCAACAACAGGAATCTGAGGTAATCATGAGCACAGACTCACCCAGACTGGACAGGTGAAGACTGGAGAAAGACCAGGTGATTTTTTTCTAATCTTCAACTGTCCAGTTGGATGAATCTGTGCCCGTGATAGCTTCAGATTCCTGTTCTTGGCTGACAAGAGTGGAATCCAATGTGGTCTTCTGCTGTTGTAGCCCATCCACCTAAAGGTTTGATGTTTTCTGCATGCAGAGATGCTTGTAAAGAGTGATTATATGAATTACTATATCCTTCCTGGCAGCTCGAACCAATCTGGCCATTCTCCTCTGTCCTCTCTTATCAACAAGACCCACAGAACTGTCGCTCACTCAATGTTTTTTTTGTTTTTCGCACAATTCTGTGTAAACTCTAGAGATTGTTGTGCGTCAAAATCACAGGAGATCAGCTGTTTCTGAAATACTCAAACCAGCCCATCTGGCACCAACATCCATGCCACTTTTAAAGTCACAGAGATCATATTTTTTCCCCAATCTGATGTTTGATGTGAACATTAACTGAAGCTCTTGACCTGAGCTGCTGCCACATGATTGGCTGATTAGATAACTGTGCAGCTGTACAGGTTTTCCTAATAAAGTTGATGTTGAGTGTGTGTGTGTGTGTGTATATATATATATATATATATATATATATATATATATATTGTTCTTCTTTCGGCTGCTCCCGTTAGGGGTCGCCACAGCGGATCATTGGATCATTGGTCCGCATATTTTGACTTGCTTTGATTTGATTTGGCACAGTTTTTATGCCGGATGCCCTTCCTGATGTGACCCTCCCCAGTTTTATCAGGGCTTGGGACCAGCACTGGGAGTACACTGTCATGTGCAACCCCAGCAGCTGTTGTAGGTTCCCTGAGTGGGAATCAAACCCGGGCCATTTTTAGGCCATATTTAGCCTCGTCAATTAAGGCAACCAAATCTGGGCAACCAAAACATAAGACAGGGCAAGACGTTGAAGATTTTACTTGCACAGTAGGTAATGATGTTATGATTTTATCATTTTATCTGATTAGGCAAAGGGGGATAGAAGATGTATACTTTCATACTGAGCTAATACTTTTATACTGATCTAATTTAGTCTAGTCTAGATCTAATCTAGTGCTATTATCTTAAAATTCACTACTTGATCATTTTTGTGATTAAAGTAATGTCAGTTAAACCTCACATACTAAATGTCTTATTGGTTGAAATGATTTTTTTTCTGTGTAATGGTGGATAAAAGTGGTAACGTGTCTGCAGGTGGACAGTGACGGTGATGGCTATCTGTCGTGCTTTCAAGTACTACTGGCTCTGAAGGAGATCATTCCTCCAGAACTGCTGACTGAAGAGGAGGAAATCTATGTCTACAGGGTCCTGACATCTATTTTAAATATTATTACTTATACTAATCTTCTTACTATACATGGCAAAGATGGTCTTGTAATCTGATGTAAAAAAATTGCCAGTAACCTGATGAAAAAATATACTATAACTTTTAAATAAAACTCGACTTGCAAAATGCTGCAAGTTCCAGTTCAAGAAAACGTAGCTTCACCTGACATCTAATTATAATTCAGCTAGCATTAGCATACAATCTATACTACCTAACAAAAAATTCTTGAACTAGCCAACATTAATTTATGCCCTTCCATAATATATATATAAAATAAAGTTTTAATCTAGCCTGTGTAGTTATATTCTATTGTATCTCCTACCATCACATCAACACAAATGAGGCAAAAACAGAGTAGATCAATCCCACAATTCTTCAGGAAAGTCCAGATTCCTGTAGTTTACTAGAAATGACCAGAATATTACTGTAATTTATTCTATATTATTGTACTATTATTGTAAAATTCTGCTATTAAATATTGTGTTTGCTATAATTGAAGATATTAATATTAGTTTAGGATTATCAAGCGCTTTACACATTGCATTTTAGACACACTCCAAGTTTGAGTGTACAGATTCTCTAAAGATGAAACTGATTAACAGAAAAGGTCACATTTTGCACATTCTCACTTTATAATATCAGATTTGACTGTATATAATTTTTTACGAATAAGCGCTACAGAGTCCATCCAACACCCATGTATTACTTGTTATAGCTATACACTTGTATAACTTGTAAGCCAATTTTATTCCCATTTGTACCTTTTTTTTAATTTTTCGTGCTCAGAATTGAACATGACTTCACTAACATGAGTGTAGCAGCTCAAAAGAAGAGGGTGTGACACTCGAAATCCTCTGACGTCATGACAACGATCGCGAAAATACCGAGAATATAAGGTGATAATGTCACCTGGATACTGTAGATTTGTACCTAAGATCTGCTGCTGTAATCATGAAGACTCCCAGGACTCTTATTCACAGTCTGCTCATACTCACTGCAAAAAAAATTAAAAAAAAATATCTTGAATATAGTTAAATGTATTTAGTATTTCCTATTACAAGATTATAAAACTCATTTCTAGACATTGTTTTTTTTTTTTTTTACTCATTTTACGCTTGAAATAAGGGAGTTTTTCAAGAGTCAAGACCATTATTATCATATGCACAGTGAGGGCGTGGCTAATCTGATCACCTGAAATGACACCAATGTCACGATGAATATCAGTGAACTCTCACATGGATATCCAGGAAGTACAAAAACAAGCAGGAATTTACAGTATATTTTAAAATTCTCTGTCTCATTTTTTTCTGTTTTTATTTTTTTTCTCTCAGATTCTAGAGCTGGTTGATTTCAGCGTGACCGAGGGTCTGACGGATTTGCGTCTCTTCGCCGTTGTTGCCAGTCTGGCACAGAAAATAGCCACACTAGAGTGAGTATTGTGGGTCGAATACTGATACACAACACACTCATGACCATTGACAAAGAAGAACATACAAAAGTGTGTGTTTTTCTGTGTCTGGGTGTGAAAGCGCTAGAGTGTTGGTGCATGTGTGTAAGATACAGTCTCTATTATTATCATTATTATTATTATTGTTATTATTATTATTATGTGCAAATATTTGTCTCAATGTGTGTGTGTGTATGTGTGTGTGTGTGTGTGTGAGACCCTCAGCAGTTGACCCGGGCGGTCAGCTCTGTAACCCGAAGTGCATTAGAGTGATGAGGCTGTGCAGCGAGTCTGGATTACAACCCATATGCCAGAGATTCCCACACACATACTCTTTCTTTAGTTGCTGTGTTTTATTGGCCCTTAACTGCTTCTGGGTCTTGCGGGTCATGTGAGAGTGTGTGTGAGAGTGTGAGTCTCTGTGTGTGTGTGTGTGTGTGTGTGTGTGTGTGGCTAAGAATCATTGACTTGTGTTATATGAAGATATATACACAGTCATAGCTATTTTGGCCATCAAGGAAGTGTGTGAGTGTGAAGTGTGCATGCATTTATATATGTGCATTTGTGTGTGTGTGTGTGTGTGTGTGTGTATATGTGTGTGTGTGTTCTGGGGTCATGCCTCTTTGCTAATTTAGTGCACTGCGTGCTTTGTGAGCTTAGCTCTTTGACCATGCTAGAGGAGCAGCCATTAAACAAATGAAAAGGGACAAGTGTGTTTCTATAGAAAGGTTACAATAGTGACAGTTACGTTGTGTAACCTCTTTTTATAAACCTCCGCTGAACCTGGATATTGATTTGACCCCAGACAAAGTGCTGATTTATGCTCGTTAATTAAAAAAAAAAAACTTTGTATATGTTTCATAACTGTGATATAACCGTGTTTCCGGATATTCAAAAAGATTCACTTGGCTGGCATATGGGCTTCTTAAATAAATGAATGTATATGCAAATGATGCTTCATAAAACTTTTGAAGGTAAATAAACCCATCTCTAGAGCTTTTCTCCCATTCTACCTTTCCAAGATAAATTCCTAATACATGCAAGTGTGGCTGGACAATAAAGTGATTCCGACTGAATTGATTCATATCTGGATTCTGATTCTCTCTCTCTCTCTCTCTCTCTCTCTCTCTCTCTCACACACACACACACACAGGATTCTGACTCTGATTCACATTCTGAATCTAATTCTGTCTCTCTCTCTCTCTCTCTCTCTCACTCTCTCTCACAAACACAAACACCCACAGAAATACACACCCACAGAAATACACACACACACACACACAAACACACACACATACACAGAAACACATACACACACACATACACACACACATGATTCTGATTCATATTCTGAATCTAATTCTGGCTGTCTCTCGCTCTCTCTCACACACACACCCACAGAAAAACACACACACACACAAACACACGGAAATACACAGAAACACACACACACACATACACATGAATGCACACACTGACACACAAATGCACACACACACACACAAACACACACATGTGATTCTGATTCTGATTCATATTCTGAATCTAATTCTGGCTCTCTCTCTCTCTCTCACACACACACACACACAATTCTGATTCTGGTCTGTGTGTAATGCTGTAATATGCTGTAACACATAGCATATGTATACAGAAATGGTCTCACACTTCAGACATGATGTGAGTTGCACAGACGACTTTGTATTAGTTTTTCTTAGATTTCTCCCTCTGTGCACGAATTTCAGCTTTGTCCTTGTTTATATTTTAGGAAATTGTTGTTAGACAGGTAGGGCAGAAATATGAAATTGTATAATATCAACATAATTGTGTAAGTCAACTCCGTGTTTACAAACTACATAACCAAGTGGCATAACAAAGACAGAGAATTAAAGTGGCCCTGATACTGAGCCTTGAGGAATACCGCAATAAATACTGTGCTAATATTTGCGCCGGATAACAAAACGCTGCCAGTCAAATGTGTGAATTAATTCTTCCGAACAGATCCTAAGTATATCTTTCTTTATCAACTAATTACCCATGAGCCCATGCCAGATCTAAAGACTGTAAATATGTATCTGTACACTAATTCTGTTGATTCAGCAGAAAATTTCAGAAACACATAATTTTCTCTCTCTTTTATCTTTAACAGTCTCTGAATTGTCGTACACCCGACAAAAACCTTGCTCATCGAATTCGACCATTAACTGGGTCATTATTACCGCCACATTCTCCATTCACACACACACACACACACACACACGCACACTTCCCGCCTCTGATGTAACCCCTTAATGAAACAAAAAGACACAAGAGACCGCCAAAAATTTGGCCCATTACGTAAGCGTGAGGTCTCCTGAGGTTGGCAGTGGTGGGTACCCCAACAATAAAACTGGGTTAGAGCTACCATTATCCCCCTCTCCGTCTGTGCAGGGACTGGAGGGACACACACGGACACACACGGACACACACATATCCACACTGCAGAGCAATTAATGATCATTAGCTGGCCTGTCCGTCCTCATTCTCGTCAAAAAGCCCACCCTTCCCTCCACCCCTGCAGAAGCAATTCTCCTCCCAGCATGCTCTTGTTAAAAAAACAGGGGCTGACCGTCGCCATGCCACACGCTGGACAGCAGAGCTCTGTCCCAAAATGAATGGCTTATGTCTCGGGGCAATTATCTTGTGCGTGCGTGTTTCGGGCAGCGAGTAGTCACACTACAGCATGTCCCCAACAACCAACCCCCCCAACCCCCCCATTCCACCCTACGCCATGCACAGGGGCAGTTTTTATCGTTATCATGGTGGGCTGGCCTTGTGTCCGGGATCTTTGTTTAGGGGACAGGCAGTGATGAGCAACCACAATGGGCTCAGAACACTTTACCGTCAACAGCAACCGCTCTACACCCCCCCTTCACCGAAAAAGTACCCGCCAAAATCAGCCCTATTTTTTATTCCGACTGTGCAATCTCAACAGTCTTTTAATTATTAATTATTATTCTTCATGCTGTACGAGATGATCCAAATAAAATCTATAACAGACTGCACGATAGAGTGTTGTCTACAGGTCAGATTATATGATGAAGGTCCTGTAATGACAGATCTGTGACTAAAGAAGATCACTGCATTTTGATAACATCATCAATATTTCACGTTTAAGTTTCTCTGTTGCTACTATCTATATTTGTAGCTGTCCCGTGAGTTTTCTGTCTTCCTGCTGGTGGATTTTAGATTAACCTAGATGAGTTTTTAATCAAAAATTCCTCACACCGACAGAACTTTCTCATCAGCTGACTTTGGTGACCGTCACATGATATGTTCCTAAGCCGCCGATCTCAACTCACGACCAAAAATTATCTTACAATGTTCGATTTTTTGTCTGCAACAGCCAACCAGTCATAAATCATACAACCTGTAAAGGACTGATGGAATTCTCACCAATAACTGTGCTTGTTTTGTGCTTGACAGTATTTTTATGTGATTTCTCGTACACTGGCTTTAGACTTTGAGATCTAAGTGGTCTTTTATCACGCTGTATGAGATTTCAGCTGAATTCTATTGCAGACTGTGTTCTCCATGTTAGATTATATGATGAAGATCCTCTAATAATAGACCTGTGATGTCATAACCCTAACCCTAACCCTAGGTTTCACCAGCACCGCTAACGTAACCGTAGCTGTCCCGTGAGCTTGGCATCATCCTATGCTTTCCTCCTATTGGTGACATTTTAATTAGAAATTTCTCGGCTGTCTTTTTACGGGTCACATTATGCTTTCTAACACCGTCGATCTCAACTCACGACTTAAATGATTCTATTACAATGTTCGATTTTTGTGTGTGACAACAAAACTGGGTTGAAATTCATGTAAGGCTGTTTTAAGTGTCTGAAATAGACTGAAGAACTCCTCACTAATAACTAATAATCACACTGTACGAGATCCCAATAAAATCTTGGCGGATTTCTATAACAGAGTGTGTGTTCCATGAGAGATTTTACAATGAAGATCCTCTAAAGATAGAAAATTACTACGTTCTGCTTACGCCATCAATTCAAAGTGAGCTTGGGGTAATAGCATGTTTCGCTTATTGCCATCGCTACTACTATATCCTACGCTGTCCTCCTATTGGTGGATTTTAGATAAGCGTCATAGCAGTGATTAGATTATAATAAAAAAGATTCTGACGCTGCCAGACTTTCGTTCGCCGCCCGTCTTTGGTCGCAGATGATATGAGCATGTCACATTACGCATTCTAACACTGCTAATCTCACCTCACGACCTAAGATTTCTTTTACAGTGTTTGTCTGCGACAGCAAAATCGGACCAAATAAACCATAAACCCGGCTTAAGTGTCTGAAAAGAAGTGAAGAAATCCTCACCAATAACTGCATGTTTTTTTTTTCACAGCGATTTCATGCGGTCTCTCATTAGCAAGATGGACTTCAAATCTTTGGAGATGAAGCTGTACAAAGCGAAGGTACACTTTTCATATTTCTTTTAAAATTTAAATCCATAAATCCTAAATCCATAAGCATCTCTCTCCTTCCTCATTTATAAGTTCAAATCTCTCTCTCTCTCTCTCTCTCTCTCTCCTCTCTCAGCTTGGGGTGAGACAGGGGGCTAATTATAGTGAAATAAAGACCGCTAAATGCTTTGAAGGGCAATTCGAAGTGTAAAACTAGCGTGAATTGAGAAGAGAAGTAGGGTTTTCGCTCTCCTTTCCTCGCTTCCTCTCCTCCTCTTCTCTCCTTTATTCACAGATTACAAGCAGTAATCTCATTAAAGTAGCCGGTGGTGTACGGCCAGTGCTATGCGCTCTGTAATCAAGTAAAGACACCCTGCTCACCTCAGATGAGGCATATAGGGTGGCCATTGAAGAGCAAGGGCCGGTCAGACGCGCTGAACACAGAGGATGTGGAAAGGAGAGGAGACTTTGAAAGCCGATGGCTAAAAAGGGGCCGCTGAGGGAAGTTGAGCCCCCGCTGCCAGTTCTTAGGGTTAGCGGAGAAAGGGCCGGCTAATTACAGAGCAAGCATGAGGTGGAATTGTTATTGGGAGGAGTGGAGAGGGGAGCGGGCATATTGCCAGAGGATTATAGGAAACACATACACACGTACACACACACACACACACACACACAGAGTCTTAGTCATTACCTTGGATGCATTTAACTGTGCAAACAGGTGCACTTACAGAAGAGCCAGAACAAGCTGCTGTAACTCGAACCTCTTCAGACACACGTCTGAATGGGGGAGCGCACACACACACACACACACACACATACACACACACACAAACAGGTAATGAACACATTAACCTCTTCTAACAAGCTTTCTCCTCTAACTTGTGATAAAGTCGCTGTAAACACATTCCCAGCCTTTTTCATTCTCCTTTCATTCAAGTGAGCCGAGATATGAGAAACGATGAGATTCACACTGACGTTAGTCAATAATTTGCGCACACACATTACTCAGAACTTTTCTTGGAAGCATTTATTATTGATACCGAGGCTTAGATTTTGTAAAGGAATGCTGTGGAGGTCTCCTAAATGATTTTTTTTTTATGTGAAGATGAACAGTGAAAGACCAAACAACACCAACATTTCACACAGAAAAAAATACTTTCTGGGTCTAATGAACTCAACAACATGGTTTAGTTCACACTTTATAAATGTGTTATAATTTGTACAATTCATTACAAAGCTATGAAGGTTAAAGTTAGGGTTAGGGGCCGGGGTTAGTGTCTGTATCTTTAATTACAAATTCATTCATATTATTTCAAACTAAATCCAAACACTCCTCATTTAGTTCATACAGACTGCTGATCAGATACATTTGCACTAATAGCATAAACAAAGGAACAAGCATGTTTATAAGAATTTAGTATTTTACAAAATTAAGCATATATTACAGTGTTAAAGTCTTAGGGATTAAAGCAAATCTACATTTGCTCATGCCAAAACCCTGCCGAGAGTTTTTCTGAAACAACAAGCTAGAACCTCAGGTAGCATGGTAGCCATAAACAGTTGTTCCCTCATCAGCCTCTCTTTTTTTTATCCCTCTTGGAGTTGAATATGTCAAAAAAAATGCAGCTTGTCATGTTAACAAGAAAGCAAAAAACTTACAAAGCTGTTACAAAGCACTGACACTGGAGACTCCTTCCATAAATGTTAAATAAACATGTGCTTTATAGAAAACTTCACACATTTTTCTATAAATCTGTTCCACCCTAAAAGTCCCTGTTACTATAGAAACAGTAATGTATTAGAGCAAGCGCATTAATGTAAGCAAGCCTGTGAAAATTAATCAGCACTTTCGGACCGATCAGATTTGAGAATTGAAATGGTTTGTGTACCATGTAATGTATGGTGAAAACAACCAGAGGAAGTTTCTGACAGCGAGATCTGCAGTAAAATGCATTCTCTAAATGATAGAATGTTCTTGCACAGGAAGGCATCATGTGAAAAGTAACATTACCTGTGCTCTTGTTTTGCAGCAGTTGTTCCTGTTCCTGCTGGAGGGCCAGTCTGAGGGCACCGAGGCACGACAGGGTCGTATCAGTGCTGAACAACTGCTTGTGGAGCTGAAGGCAGGGGGAATCCGTGAGGAGCACGAGGACGAGGTCAGGCGTGAACTCCGTAGCCTTCGCTCCCTCGACCTGCTCGACTTCCTCGCACACCTGCCCCTCTTCATCCTCATCCACAACTCCATCATTGCCAATCCACTGGATGACTCTAGCAACCTGTGACAGAAACACCAAAGCTGTGTTACATTTTAAAGGCAGCATCCATATTATATGGCAGCCATATTGTCAGGATGCTTGTCAGAGCTTCTAGTGTACCTTGCACATGATATTTGTTTATTCACTACCACTCGTTAGTTTATCATCAGCAATTAAACTGAAGATGAATAAAATTTTCCTTGTGAAAAAGCAGATTCATTTGAGAAATGACACAGTAATAGTCACACTGGACTTTTTTGTCTCATTTTCTTCTTAATGTCCATTAGTGCACATATGAAAAGAGCAAATTAGATAGCTAGCTGATAGCAACATTCCTTCCAAAAATCACATGACATCAGGATTGCCTAGTAAGTAATGGCAAGGAACAAATCCAATGTGTCATTGTAATGAGTATGACTCAGGGCATGTTTAAGCAGTTCATGGACATTCATTCATTGCGAAGTCTTGCCAATCCCTGTTTTTGTGTAAGTTCCAAGCCTTTTTTATTACTGACTGTGTTTAGGTGCCTTAACGCCTTGCCTTGCTTTTTTGGACCTCTCTTGGGATTACCTTCTGGACCTGTTGAATTTGACTGTTTATGTTTTGATCTCTGTCTCTGTGATATCACTTTGTGATATATACTATAACTCTTGCAAATGGATCCTCATTCTGCTTCTGAGTCTCCATTGTTATAGACAGAGATGTATTCTGAGTGTTGGGTTTCTGCCAAATGTAGCACTATGTGCTAAAGCCAAAATATCAAGTTTGGATCTCACCAGACCTGGGAACCTTTCCTCACATGTTTGCTGAGTCTCCAAAATGCCATATGGCAAACTCCAAATAGGATGTGAAGGTTTATAAGTTCTCCCTGTGTCCATGTGGGTTTCCTCCAGGCTCTCCAGTTTCCTCCTACCTCCCAAAAACATGCTGGTGGATAGGAAATGCTAAACTGCCCCTAGGTGTGAATGTATGTCCTGCTATCCAGGGTGTATTCAGACTTTATGCCAAGTATTCCCAGGATCACCTCCAGATCCGCCATGACCCTGACCAGGATAAAGCACTTACTGAAGATGAATGAATAAATGAATATATATCCATGGCAACTCCATTTCAGTGAAGCTAGAACCCTTAGCCATCTTAAGTACTCTTGAGGACCTCCCTTTGTACCTAGTGAGCCAGATTTCTCCTGGAATGCAATGTAAGTCTTTCTAAAAATAGAAATGACGTAAGGAAAATAATATGTTTTTCTTTCCATGCACTGGTTAAAGTGTTGATCCTGACCTCTACCATGATGTCAACACCAACCGAGGAACTCAAAGAACCATAGTTACATAAGCATAGATTTCATTCAACATCCACACGCACAAACACACTAGTGGGAGAAATTTTCCATACACCACTGAGCTGACTAACTGTACCTCGGGAAGTGTGCAGCAAAGAGCGAGTGCTGTCTGTGGTCCTGAACATGTTCAGCTTGATAACTCTCTACATCTCCATCAAAACACTTTTTTTCTGTAATGTCTCTCTTTGCTCTAGACAAAATGAATAATGCATGACTACTGCAGAACCGGTAATAATAAGTTTTTAAAGTGAATAAGCGAGGACATTGAGATCTTGCCTCTCTGGAGAATAATTGCTGGGAACGAGAGACAGACAGGAAGCTGTGACAAATAGTGCAAAAGAGTGCACCATCAGAAAAGAGAACATTTGTATGTCAAAGGGAAAGGGAGAAAAGAGAGAGAAAAAGAGGGACTAAACCCTCTCGTTTAGCCTAAAGAAAATGGCCACAGCCCTCTGCCAGGGGACCTGGGAGCCATGAAAAGCTCTCGTGGTCCTCGGGAGGAGGTGAGTGCTGTCGAATTGCGCTTGTCTTTAGCATCTGCAATGTCTGTTTGAGAACTTGGAGAGGCGGCGATGGCAGCACTTTGAAAGGGAGTGAAAAGGAGGCGAGAGCAGAGTGATAACGAGAGCCTCCTCATGTCCCCATGAATTTTAACTGGGAGAACATCAGAGGGCTGGGAAACCAATCAGAGCGGATTAGTGTGTGTGTGTGTGTGTGTGTGTGAGGGAGAGTGAGAGACTGCCTCATTGATCCAAGGCATAATGAAGAGGCGATGTTCAAAACACAAGAGACAACTGCGCAGTCGCACACCCTCACACGTGCCAAGTCAACACGTTTGTAATCGAGCCACTACTTTATTAAATGTCAAACAAATTTAGACTATATGTGATTAAAGAATGTTGACTGTTTCATAGAATTCTTCATCTTATCTTCATCATACTTATCATGAGCTGTAGAAGATGGACTGAGCAGTCCATTAGGTTTTTACACAGTGTTGTGATTTTTTTTTTTTGAGATATCTTATCCATGGGTGTAGTTACCAGTGTAATATGATACAAAACTGAACGACTTGGTAAATCTAAATCTCACTGTGATTGGCCAGTTTGAATAATAACTGATCACCCACATCATTGTCCAACAGCGAGGACTGTGAGTGTAATGTTGTGCAGAAAAAAGCAAGTTTAGCTAGCTAGCACTGGTTACTATTACTAGTGCTATTACTAACTATTCCCTGGCCCAACTGACCACATCAAATAAACAGGTGAGAAAATATTGGTCAAACTTTTTACAGGAACAATTCATTATTTGGAGGCATAACATTGGATTTCTTCAGTGCGTTATTAACTATTGGTATTGAATTTGTACTGCTGGCATACTTCATAAGAAGTAGCCTAATGTTATGTTAGCTATGACTATTTTGTGGCTTGCAAGAAGACAAACAAATGTTGCTTAAGTGCGGGCCATTTATATCCGTATTCCAGGGATGCAGATTAGTATGTATCACTCTAGACTTCCATCCAATAAAGTCCCTGGATTTAACCTGGACACCCTTTTTTAAAAGGGCTAGCTATGCCCCTGATCCTGTAAAAACAGCTTTTATTAGACATCTAACTAGCATTAGCAGTGAAGCTCATGACAAGACCTTCCTATCTGTCCTCACAGGACTTGGAGGTAATGGCCCAGGTAATGGTGATGGTTTGCTTCCTACCTAGAGGGATGGCATATCAGGTGACATGGAAGTACTCCAAATCTGCTCCATGCAGACTTTCTACTGGTATCCCACGAGGCTCAGTGCTTGGCCCTCTTCTATTTTCAGTATATACCAGTGAGGATATCGGCGAGGTCATATCCTCACATGGCTTTTCATATCACTGCTATGTTGATGACACTCAACTCATCCTGTCGTTTTATCCCTCAGACACTCATGTTCCTGCTCGGATCTCAGCATGAGTGGTGGACATCTCACAGTGAATGGCAGCTCATTGTCTGAAGCTACTGACCTGTATCCCCACATCATCATCTCCCTGGAAAACACCCAAAATCACACCATATGATGATGCATGAAATCTTTTTGTGGTTCTGGACAACCAATCATTTTCTGTTCATGTTTCTACTCTGACTTGGTCATGCAGGTTTCTCCTTTACATCATCAGGAGGATCCAGCCTTTACCCTTCACAGAGACCACTCGGGTGCTTGTTCAGTCCTTTGTCGAGGTTGGACTTCTGCAACTCGCTCTTGGCAAGGTTGCCTCTGCGTGCCATCCAACTCCTGAAACTAATCCACAATGCAGCTTGGTGCAGACCAGTGCCCACCCACCTTAAACCACTTTTCACACTCTGCTTGGTGCCACATTCTTTTTGAGCTTCTGACACAGCTCGACTCGAGCCATCATCCCTCGAGACACAAGGACACACTCTTACGCAGTGGTGGCTCAGTGATGCCTCAGAAGGACAGGGGTTCAAATCCCAGAACCACCAAGCTGCCATTGCTGGACCCTTCAGAAAGGCCCTTAACCCTCTCAGGGCTCTGCAGGGGCTGAACATGAGCTATGATCCCAACTTCCTAAGAAGCTGGGATATATTGTATAACAGGGTTTAGACTTGTGGTATTCTCAGACCCTTGAGGTCAAGACTTTTAGCATCAACTTCCTGTTTGATGCTGACCACACCCACTTAATTTGTTAGCACATTAATTAAGTCATGTTATTTCTATCAAGCAGTTTTACTGCAAGGGCTTCATAACAGGTATTTTGACTTTCACTTATCAAGACAGAAAATATGTACTGCTAAAGTACGTCCTGGTTTAGCTGATGTCCTAATATACCTGAACTCACAGTACTATATGGCTTTTAGAGTTATTAGAGTTTTTGACTGGTCATTAGAATTTAACAGATTTAATCCAATCTTCGATAACTCAAAACAACCAAGTCAGCATGTAAATAATTTCAACTTGGATAAAAATACACACTTTGCTTGAAAATGTGTTGTGTGAGTGGAAAGCTCAAGAATTAAAAGCTCTATAGCTCCAATATATAGTCAAAATATTATTGTACACACTGATATAATGAGAATAATATTTTATTCTACTATTATATTTGTAAAATTAATCTGTACTTTGGGAGTCAGTGGAATTTCTTGTACTGCTCAGAGGGTGCAAAAAAGCATGAGAACCACTGTATCAGCATAAAAGCAGGAAGAGACATACGAGCAAAAACACGGCGCGAGAGCGAACAAGAGTCTCCCTTGCGCGTGAAAGTCTTGTTTGTTTGTTTGTTTGTTTGTTTGTTTGTTGTCTTCTCGCTAACACCTGCCTTGAGGAGAAGGTTCCGCTGAGTGCCGGTGCTCGGTCGCGCGCCGCTCTCTCGGCGAGGCACGCGCCTTTCCACCGTGACGCAACGCGCGCGCTCCACTCGAGCGGCGCACGGTTTCCATCCACGCGCTCGTTATAGGGCGAGGCACGCGCCCCGGAGCACGCGCGCGTGCGCGAGCTACCTGTCAGAGCCCAGTGAGTGCCTCCACTAGAGGAGCGCGCGCGGGGCATCTCCAGTAGAGTCACGAAGGTTTTAAATGTGCGTTTTACGCATTAGATTCGATTCGATTAGATTAGATTCAACTTTATTGTCATCTATCAGAGTACAAGTACAAAGCCATCGAACTGCAGTTACCGAATAAAGTTAGTTTAAATATCAGCTGCTCGCCATTTTGTGCGCATGCGCAATGTGTAGCCAAATATGCAACCTGAAGGAAGATCAGGGAATGTTATATCAAACAAGAATATCAAACTCTCTCAGAAATAAAGGTACCAAACTGTACTTCTCCTTGTCGTCCACGTGGTACCATTAATGGTGCATGTTTATACCTTTACTGTGTAACTTCATACCTTTTAAAAATGAATTTAAGATGCATACCTGGACCATAAGGACCACTGCTGTACCTTTCAAGCTTAATTAAAGGTGCACCTTCCCAGGTTAAAGATACAAACCACGCCCCCTTCACTACAACCTGAAGACAAACAATGTGTGGTAACAATTTCCACTTTACACACTACAGCAGGGGTAAATGTGTGTGTAGGACATTCCTATGTGTCTGAAGCTGTTTGACTTGATGTGCACAGAGACTCCAGGATCCATAATGCATCTTGTGGCACTTATAGCATTTTGTTTATCCAGAGAAAACACAGAAGGATCCAGTTATAAGGCAAGAGGTTAGTGAGTAAGTCCAGTGTCTCAGAGACATAACTATAGGCAGGAGGACAGGTATGTCCAACCTCCACCACAATCCATAACCTGGTCAATCAATCAATTCATTCAAATCAATTTATAAAAATCTATTTGAATCAAAGCACGAGCTTGAGCTTATTAGAGGATTCCACAATTTATTTAGCTATTTATTTATCTATTATATATTAAGCTAATCTGTTTCTTTATTTCTTTGTTTGTTTGTTTGCTTGCTTGCTTATAAGGTAATAGATAATGGTAATGTATGTTGTGTTTCTTCTATCAGGATAACAATTAAAGGCAAATAAAATTAAATAAAAATAAAACAATAAATAGCCGTGAGCCTCTAGACTCATTATTGTTGCTTTCATGGCTAAAATAACAGAGCAGCAACACTCTCTCTGGGAGGGAATTACACCAGCAATATAACTGTAATGTTTATATTTTTAGGAAGGGAAATTATTGTGAAATGGTTGAGTGAGCATTACTTTAAACTCTCTCTCTCTCTCTCTCTCTCTCTCTCTCTCTCTCTCTCTCACTCACTCTCAGTTAAAACCTTTAAATGTGCCATGTAATTCATGCATGTTGGAAACTGCTCCAAGATCACTCAGATGCCCCTTTTTCAACCTTTTCAACGTCAGAAACACATCCAACCAATAGTTTTCTTCCCCACCTCATCTTCCACCTCCTCCCCCTCATCCTCCATCTCTTCCTCCCACCACCATCCATCCATCCCTTCTGCTTCAAATCTTAAAGAATGAAATAAACATTTAGTTTGAATGAAAATCCACAGAAGCAACAAGTATTTTTAGAAACTTTTTATTATGAGACTAAAGTGTAAAAAATATGGATGTAAGGCATTTTCCCCATTTTTTTTTTCTTCTCCTTGGAATATTGTAAAGGCAGAGTTAAACAGGCAGTGTGGAGAGAAAATAGACCGCCATGGTTTGGACAATAGCTGCATAACCTTTGATCACTGTGAACTCCGAGTCATATTACATGTACTTCCCGTTAAATAAGACACGTTGGTGCTGAAATCAAACTCTGGAGTGTCAAACTCCAGGAAAAATCAGACAAACAAAACAAAACAAAAAGCCTAATACCGTAAACAGATGCATTTAGACTACACGTCTGAAAAGGCAAGAGGTAATAAGCAACATACGGTGTTTAGGCTATGTTTATGTATAAGCCAAAAATATATACATATTACAATGAATGTGTACAAAAACAGCATCTATAAATCTCTTACATACATACAAAAATAGTTTAATATATTTTAGAAAAAAAAAAAACGTGATTTTTTTTATACAAATAGAACTTCATTATAATAAATTCCGCCAGGTTGGAAGCATAGAGTTACAGCAAAATCCCCGAGTTCAGGTGAACTCTTCCAGTGCTGAGTGAACACCTGCAGAGCTGAAGCGACTCTCCCAGTGCTCATCTGAGTCCAGCTGAAGGTGTTAAATCAACACGGGGGATTTTGTTGTGCAGGACAGGACAGCTCTGTGATTGGGTTTAGCATAGTTTAAGAACAAATAGAATCGCTTATGCAGAAAAATAGTACATCTTTTAAATGGATCTGTTGGGTCAATGCGCTTTGGGCTATAGCGAACCCCTGCGCATTTACTTTATTACTTTTTCTTTTTCTTTTTTTGCACTTGTCTGCTCTACAAGTCCTTTGGCTCGGGACACTTGGGGCCGATGCGTGTCGCTTTGGCCTCTCATCTTGGGCCAGTCTCTCTTGATATTGTGAACTCGGGTCTATCCAACCGGACGGGAGCGCAAACGCAGTGCCTTGTGTTCTCGGAGGACGCACCTGGACCTCCAGAGTGAGTGCTGACAATCTTCAACAATCTTCAGGATCTTCCTATAAAATAAAGAAGACGATGCAAACGTTAGTTCTGCATGCAGCACGTGCAAATGTGCAATAAGATAGAATATCTGAGCGGATATGGAATTTAAAAAAAAAATGAAAAGAAAGAAAAAGGGGTGGTGGTGGTGGTGATAGTGGTGGTGGTGGTGGGGGGGTTGTGTCTAACCTGATGTTCAGAACCAGCTGGTGAAATCTAGGAGCTCCTGCTCCTCGGGACTGAGTGGGTCGTAGGATCCTTCGTCAGAGGAATATGAGGAGACAGGTGATCCGGCCATGGAGTTCATGTCGTTGGAGTAGCTGTGCGCGACGCTGGGAGACAGGACGCCCGACTGGAAGGCTGCGCTCACGGCGTCATGCTCGTCGAGAAGCTGCTGCAGGGCGCGGATGTACTCGACCGCAGAGCGCAGCGTCTCCACCTTGCTCATCTTCTTGTTGGCCGCGCCGTTGGGCACGTGCTCGCGCAGCGTCGCGAAGCCGTTGTTGACCAGCTTGACCCGGTTGCGCTCGCGCTCGTTGCGCCGCGCCACGGCGTGCGGCTGCTGCTGCGGCAGACTGTAGCCGAAACCCGCGAAGCTCAGGCGCCGCTTGCAGCGCAGCAGCTCCGGCGAGGACGAGCGCTGCCTCTTGGCCTGCTTGGATGCAGACTTGCCGGTGCTCTCGCTCGGGCTCAGACTCTGAGAGGCGGCGGTGGCGAAGAAGCACGCGGGCGCCACGAACTGAGCCTGCTCCACACTTAGGTCCATCTTGGCTGCGATGTCTATAACCGGAGAGATGCTTCACAAGAACAACAACAACAATAAGTAATATAAAGAGGCCTTTCTTTTCTTCTCTTTTCTTTTTTTGGAGTGTCCGGTGGCCGCGCGTCGCGCTCGTGGCGTTCGCGTGTGACTCGCTCTCACGATTCCTGTGTATGAACTTCGAGCTTTGCAAAGCTCTCCTTCTTCTGAAGCACGAGAGAGAGGCAGCGCGCCTTTTCAATACACCGGCAGGCTGGCCCACGCGCTCCCCGCTCCCCGCACCCCCTCCCCCCCTCCTCCTCCACCTCCCCTGGCCACGCCCCTCTCGCGCTCGGGCGCCGGTGCGGTTGCAGCGCGTACGCCGGGCGCGTGCCGCTCCTGCCGCTGAATAAACAACTCGCCGTGAAGTACGACTCGAGTTTTTCAGCCGTGGCAAACTTTTCCACAAAGGAATCGCCGTAATAGTAACCTGTGATTTAGATCCGTCTGGATTCCTGAGAGCAAACGAGTTGTAAAAGTTATCTTCAAACCTTTGTTTGCGCGCGAATTAAACCGTCCCGGTTACCATAACGACCTGCAACGCTGGACTACTTCTATTAACTAAACTATAAAGCACAGGGGCTTTCTCATGTCTTTTATAAACTAGAGGAGTCGCAAAAATAAACGTTTGCACAAACAATGCATTGCGTTTCCACTTGCGCGCGCCCATTCTAGTCACTTTTATTTACAGAGCACGTGAAGACAAGTGTTGCTCAGGACATACCACAAAATACAGAGTAGAATGGAGTAGAATAAACAAATTAAACAATAAAAACACCCAAAGTGATGAAGCTATCTAGTTCCTATAGACTTTAAGAATGTTTATTATTATTTATTACATACATAATTTTAGTGAGATTTAGATTTAGAGCTGTCTCTTGGTGGGATAAAAGCTGTTCCACACCTGACACGTACCTAAGCACCATTTGCACGTTTTCTACATATCCAGACCACGTGCACGACATGCAGTAATGAAAATAAACAGGTCAGGTGTATCCGCCGCATTTACGCACGAGCTTTATAGACTTTGCGACCAACAGCATAGAGTTACAGCATCATTCATTTGCGCCACTGTTTATACAAAAGCTGCAGTTTGTCCTGCTGCAGCCAGAAAGTGGAACTTTGAAGGGAAAATCCACTGATCAGTCAGACATGTGGAAGGGAGGAGGAGAGTGTAGGAGTGCATCCAGTGCGCTTTTGTGCATGATTGCTTACACGCCATTTTGTTACAGTAGACGCAACACTGTCCGTTTTCTTTCACAGAGCAGAATAATTGAACTTTTTTTTTTTTAATTATTATTATTCAAAAGACTGAACGAGACCAAGCGACTCTCAGCCTCAGCAAGCTCTGAATAATTGCGCGTGTGTGCGCGCGCCTGTGTGTGTGTGTGTGTGGGGGGTGAGGGGGCAATAAATTGTGTAATTTTTCTTACTTGGCTGTGGCATTCAAGATCAGGCCAGCATTCAAGCACCCAGCCCCCTCCAACTTTTCTTTTCCCTCTCTCTCTCTCTCTCTCTCTTTTCCCTTCTCCTCCTCCTTTTTAGCGCAGCAAGAGAGTTGAGAAAAGAAGCGTGGGTTCTATTCACTTTCTCCCCCCCAGCCTCCTCCTCTCTCTCCTGAGCCACGGTTCTCTGAAACCTATCTCCCATGCTCTGTCAGGACGCTCACAGGCTCCAATTAGCGCTTTGTGAAGGCTTTTCTTTCGTGCGCACGGCCGCCGGTGCCTCCCTCTTGTTGGGACGCTTCCACTCATAGCCGGCTGTAATAATTAATATGGCATCCGGGAGCACAGTGACAAACACCTCTGTGTGGTTTTTTTTTTCCCCCTCCACACCAATCATGCTGTTTTTTTTTAACCCTTTGGTTTGGATTTAAATTGGTTAATAATACTGAGTTAAAGTTTTTGCGCATGATCCGTAATGACGCTCCTCTCAGAATCCTCAGTGTTAACACTATTTCAGGATTAAAAACCTTCCTTTTCGTGTTGAAGCCTTGAAACAGTCATTTAGGTACAAAATTTCACAAAATCTTATAAATCTGATTGCTTTCTTAAAAAGTTAATCGACTCCTTATTACAGGAGCACACTGCATGATGGCACTATTTCTAACAGAATTATCTTTATTTTTTCTCATGTATTTTATCTAGCTATTGTAAATTTTAGGGTAGAACTGAGATGTTCATAATTTAGCATATTATATTTAGGCAAAACAATAATTTGCTAATTCTCTGAACAAACTTGCACAAAACTTCTCTAGAGCCTATAAAAACAGACTAGCAGTAAGGTGTTTAATGAAAAACCCTGAATATTATGTGTGTATACACACACACACACACACACACACACACACTGCTGTATGACCAAAAGTTTGTGGACACCTGATGATCACACCCGTATGTGTTTGTTGAACATCTCATTCCAGATTTATTCCCCCTGTGTTTGCTGTAATAATAAGCTCCACTCTTCTGGGAAGGCTTTCCACTAGATGTTGGAGCGTGGCTGTGGGGATTTGTGATCATTCAGCTACAAGAGCATTAGTGAGATCAGGCACTGATGTTGGGTGAGGAGGTCTGGGGTTCAGTCGGTGTTCCAGTTCATCCCAAAGGTGTTCAGTGGGGTTGAGGTCAGGGCTCTGTGCAGGACACTCGAGTTCTTCCACTCCAACCTTCACACACCATGTCTTCATGGAGCTCGCTTTGTGCACAGG
>CM040471.1:5478751-5497451 GCA_022758105.1 Pangasianodon gigas | reverse complement strand
GTAAAGAAAGCAGCAGATTCCATAAGAGACACTTTTCAGATAAAAACATAATGAAGGCTGCTGGGTTTCGCTGCAGAAATAAGAAGCGAGTCGACAGTCAAAGTCTCCAGAAGAACTGTGGCTGCTTCTGCAAGATGCTCAGTAACACTTACAGCTCATTTCCTTATAAAACTGCACACACTGCACCTGAGATACTATTGTTTTTTAAAAAAAGCGAAGGATCGTCACACCAAATATTGACTTTGTATCATTTATTACTGTTTACTGCTCTTTATAGTATTTTTTTAAATGGAGAAACATTTAATTTCATTACTTTTAAAGGCATCTTTGCTCTACAGCATTTCTTTGTATGAGCCTAAGACTTTTGCACAGTACTGTATAGCATGCCTTTTCTTAAACTGTAGAAATAACCATAGCAAACTTAACAGTGTTTATTTCTGTTTTTGTGTTTGCCCACTCATATCCACCACTCAATCTTAGTAATTTTTTTTTTTTTTAGTAACTTCACCATCACATCAGGTCATATATCCCTGAAAAGCTTGTTTCCTGATATATATGACAGTGTATTTGTCATTATGATATACATGTCAGTTTGCTTTATAAACCTTGTAAACTGCACTAACTAGTGTGAAAAAACTTCAACAAAACAATCGCATTGTACCTTTAAACCCATTTACCTCAAAATCATATTTTCCTGTATTCAGAAAAAAATACATTAAATTTCTAAATGTTCTATTTTATCCCTAATTAGATGGCTATTACAGAGGAATTTGCCAAAATATTGATTATTGTTGGCTTTAGGATAAATTTTATACTGAAAACTGGCATAATTTTTTATATAGTAGTGCAAAATAAATAAATGATATTTCGACAAGCTTTTCTGTAAATGTTTGTCTCTTGGGAGTGAAATAAATATTTAAATTCTAACAACATCAAAAGATAATTTTTTTTAATTATTTAAGCAAATTTTTAGGCAAATTTGTGTGCATATTTAGAAGAAACGAAGATTTTTCAATACAAGAGAACGTTTTTGTTCATTATTTCTAAATAAATTCGAAAAAATAAAGAGGAACATTTTTCTTTTTTCACTCAGAAACAATGGGAGGGGCACAAACTTTTGCACTCAAACGTAGCATCAGTACATCAGTCCAGAAGATAACAAATTATATGACAGTTACAAAGTTTGATCATTGAAAATATCTGCAAATACAGCTTTCTGTGTTCTTTTTCTTTGCAGAATTATATACAAAGTGTAGTAGGATGCCATCTGGATGCTGTAACGTGTTAATAAAGTCACATTTTTAAAAACAGAATCATGCATATAATATGAAAGTCCAATCTGTTTAGTGTTGTGGCTGTTGTGGTTGCTGTCGTGTGAAGGAATGCAGCATCCATATGGATTCAACTGCTTCCAGATGAGGAAAGAAATAATTAGAAGCGTTCTGGTCCGCCTCCTGTACGGACCTATCAGGCGGCAGTGCCGTCCCTACCCTTTTCTAGATAATAAAATATAAATCAAAAACACACATCTGCTTTAAAAACAGTTTTATGTGCCTACGACAGAATGCAGCATATGTCCTTCCTCTGTTTGTGCATGGCTACATACTAGAGAAACAATAGATTATTTCACATACTGTCTGTATATAAGATTCAGATTATTCCTGTCAGAATGTACAAAAGTATACACACACACACACTCTCTCTCTCTCTCTCTCTCTCTCTATGTATGTAAATATATAGCTAAACCAAATGCTTCATTTCCTCTTTAATTAACTGAACTGCACGCAGAAGAACAATATCATGCAAACTTCTGGGATCCTGATCAAATCATGAAGTTGTTCTGCTGCTTAAAGCAAAATGTGGCTCGAGTTACACACACCCCATATAACTAAGAACAGAAACAGAACAACACAGCATCCCCTAGTGTCCAAAAACATACTGTAAGTTATTAAGCAATCCTAAAGGTCAAGCCCACAGGCTGGGGAAAAAAGACCAGCATGAGTGTGAAATCTATGCAGAAAATCACATCATCATGTAATAACTGCCTGCCATAATTATGGATAAACACTAATAATTTGTTATAAGTTACACTTATAGTTACACTTTACAAAGAATGAGTGTAGGACTACATAATGTCAGGACATATAATGCATTATACTAGCTGCTCATAAAAACAGTGTAGACACTAATATTGTATTATGTATGTACTTATAACTACATTTTACTGTATATGCAAACATCACATATTCATGTAAGAACACTTCCTAAGAATTCATAGCATACACAATAACTCATAATGCCTCATAACACTAATATTTAGTTATAGTTACAGACATAACACTTTATATAAGCATAAGTATATGACTGGATAAAGTCAGGTTACATAACGCATTATAGTGCATTACTGTAATGCAGCATAGCACATGCTCTGGTACAGTATGCTCGTGCTAAAAATAATATAACTCTATAATAACACTTCCTAAGAATGCAGTATTCATAATGCATTATAAGTGCATTTATAACATGCAATGTTGTATACAAAATATTTTATAATGCACTATAGCACATGCTCTGGTAAAGTATCTCTAATATTATGTACCTGACGTTATGAAGTCATGCGCATGCATTATAAAGTGTTATGCATGTACGTATAACATATTTTTGTATGCCAAATCACATAGTTATATAATAATCTTTCCTAAGAATGCAGTATTATAATGTATTTATAACATACATGGTACACATTATAAAAATAACTTAATTTAACTTAATAAGTTCACAAAAGTTAACATAATTGTGTATAAATGTTGATAATTTGTCATTTGCAAATAATTAGTTATAGTTACAGTTATAGATTCAGCCATAACACTTTATAAAGTATGAACGTATGACTGCATAATGTCAGATTACATTATAATACACATGATAATATCTGCTCATAAAAATGCTAATATTCTGATGCACTATAGCACCTGCTCTGGTATAGTACTACTGTACTATGTACTATTACGTAACCTGATATTATGATGTAATACCTATGCTTTATAAATGGTTATAAAGAAGGTTATGACATTATGAAGTCATACAGTACGCATGCCTTATAAAGTGTTATGCATATAATTGTAACTACTTATGAGCACTTAATACAGATTTAGGTCTGGCGTTCCAAGGTGTTTATGTCACGTAACACATTATAATGCATTATAAATACTTTATTCCTGCAAACTTTTATACAACATAAAACAAAGGTATCACTTTCAAGTAATGAGGGGGTTGAGTCTCCTAATTTTTACTATAAACCCCCTAAATAAAGAAAAAGACACACAAAGAGACAAAAAATGACAACAAACACAAATTTAATTTAATAATGAACTCTAAAATATGTTTTTGACAGCAGTTTTAGAAAGTCCCATGTAAATTATATGTTTAATCCCCCCTACAATGGGCCATACCATGTTTAAATTACTGGCAAAGCAGCTTTCTTTATGAAAAAATGCATTTGCTGTAAAGAGAAAAGTACATATTTAGCATTTTTAACACATAAATTCACATTGTAGCTAGCTTAAAGTTTAAATCTAAATTAATATGGCTGCGTGTAATATTATGCAATATTATGTATCTAGTAATCTGTTTGATTCATTATAATGTGTTATATTTTCATAATCATGAAATCATATAACTATGTACATTTATATCAAAATGCAACATTTACACAATACAGCAAGTGTAATGAATTAATTATATAATTCTACATTCAGTGTATTCTGCTGTAATCGACAGGAAAAGGGAATCACCCTGACGCACATCGAGTCACGGCCGTCGCGCATGAATAAGGACGAGTACGAGTTCTTTATCAGCGTGGACACGACATGCTCAAAGGCCCTGGACGAGGTCATCGACAGCCTGCGCACCCAAATCAGCGGTCAAGTGCACGAGCTGTCACGCAACAAGCAGAAAGACACATGTGCGGGAGTGAGATCGCCCTTTATCTTAGCATCTTAGCATCTTAGCGTATTATCATACGTAGCAGTGAAATGTGTGGGGACACAAACTTATGCACATACACGCATGCATAGACACAAACACATTTCCACGTTAGTTGATACGAGACATACAGTATTTAGTCAACGTGGAATAATAAAGTGTTTAATAAGATTTATGTACAAATGACTAAAATGGCCTGTGAACATCTCTACACCTTCAGGCCAAGATCTATCAACATACATCATCACGCAAAATGTAAACACACGCGTGTCATAAAATAGCATAAAATCATGAACATCATGTAGCTGATGTAGCTAACCACCTAGCTAGCTGTTTCTCAGATTTTTTTTTTCTCCACATTTTTCACAATTTTTAGTATCTATAGTCTCTTTAGTCTTTATTTTCTCAGCAGTGTAGTTATTTAATAGCACCCTTTTTTGCAGAAATGATATATTTTCAAAATATAGGATAGAAATTATGATTGTCCCTGGCAGTAGCTGAGTTAGCTTGCTAGCTTAGCATCCTAGCTTAGCTTATTCGCTAATAGTTTGCCTAAAGCCTAAGCATATTTTATATGATCACAAGTGTATATAAATATATGTGTATAAATTTACTGCTGTACTGAGAATAAGTCTTTTAAAGAAAGAAAAAGAAAGAAAGAAAGAAAGAAAGAAAGAAGCAATCAAGCAAAAAAGTGAGTGAAGAAAGAAAGAATCAAACAAACAAAAAAGAAGTGAGTGAAAGAAAGAAAGAAACACAAACAAACAAACAAAGAAGTGAGTGAAAGAAAGAAAGAAAGAAAGAAAGAAAGAGAAAAAGAAGTGAACTCATTCTCACTGGTACTTTGTGTGTAATTTATGACAATAATAATAAAAATTGGAATTGTTGGCAGATTGCTGTGGTATATGAGGAATAAAGCAGTTCAGGACGTGCTGTTAAAGTAACTAGTTCTCATCACACCGCTCCATCACTGATTATTTTCCTGTGACAGCACAACCCCAGGTGATCTATAGGCCACATAATGACATTACAGCACCGGCTTCGTAGTTGTGTAGCTGGTTTTAGCTGAAACACCAGCAACGCTACACAGAGGAGTTAAACCCACATGAGCTGAATATGAGTCATTATGATTTGAGGTTGGAGTTTGAGTGGCCACTTCTCTGCACAGAAAGCCAGGAACAACACAAACACTCGAGAGACGCACAATACAACAACATATACAGTAACTGTGCGCACTACACATGAACACTTCTGAGCACGAGAGGACTGAGCAAGCAGATGAACCTGCATCAGGAGCTGATGTGTCTCACTCTCTGGTGTCTCACTCTCAGTGCGGAGCAACAACAACTAATCACTGGTGTCTTGTGGTCTCCACAGTGCCGTGGTTCCCCACAAACATCCAGGACCTGGACCGATTCGCCAACCAGATTCTAAGCTACGGGTCTGAGCTGGATGCCGATCACCCTGTAAGTGTGTGTGTGTGTGTGTGTGTGTGTTTGTGTGTCCACTGTCACCCTGAGGACGGTCTGCTGATACCCAGTTTAAAAATACTAAAAGAAAATCCCTAAAACTCTCAGTAATCAAACTAATAAGTTCTACAGTGTTCTGTAAAGGTGAGTGCAAAAGTTTTCACCCCCCTCTGGATTTCTAGCTAGGTAAAATTTTATAATTTAAATCCAAAAAAAAAAAAAAACTAATTCCAGTTAAAAAATGTAAAAAAAATAAATAGATTGATTAATTAATTAAAAATTAAAAATAAATACATACATACATACGTAAATAAACAAACGTAAGGCAAAAGATCAGGAATAAAAAAGTTGAAATGTTTAAAATAAAATTTACTATTAATATTGTAATTTTAATTTCCTTAATTTTCCTTTTAAATCCTTAAAAATGTTTGCAAACTTTTGCATTGAGCTACATATTAGTGCTTTTATTTAATAAGATAAATTTAAATAAATTTATTAACCATGAATTTTAGCAACAATACATGATAAATAATGTAACAGCATAATAATTTTTATGTTTAATTTATATAAATGCCATTTTTAAATAAAGAATCTAATAATTATACAGTACATAAGCCTTAATGTGAGAATTAATGCAGGTTTTTTTTGTAACAATGAAATGAGCATCAATTAATAAGTCCAAATGTATTATTATTATTATTATTATTATTATTATTATTAGTAGTAGTAGTAAATTAATAAATTCATGTATTTTTTTGGTTTGTTAATGTAGCTGTTAGTTAATAGAACTTTAACGTGAAAACTTTTCTAAATTTGAAGTTTAATTTTTTGCGGGAAAAAGACTTATAAAGATAGAAGTACAAGACTGTGTGCTTGTGTGCTGTCTTTACTTTTTGTTTTGATGCGTGTGTGTGTGTGTGTGTGTGTGTGTTGGGGTGGGGGTGTTTTTGAGGGATGCGTAGTTCACACGTGTGGCGCTAAAGGACGCCAGCGGCGATGACGCTCCATCCTTGGTTCTCTATTCTAATGGAAACAGCCTCAAATTGATGTCATCACTTTAATTGAGCCCCTATAATTATAAATAATTGCACCCTTTCCAGTCACCATTAAACCCAAATGCATTCATCATGAGCAGCAAACACTCTACAAAGGCTTCATTTGAATACGCCTTTCACCGCTCCCAAGCTGGGCCAAGCACCAAAGATGAAAAAATATATATATATATATATATATATATATATGTGTGTGTGTGTGTGTGTGTGTTGGTCTTGGACTTGGTTGCCTTTTGGTTGTCAGGCTCTGCGGCTCTGACATTGTCATTGTTTTGTGTCATTCGCAGGGATTTAAGGATGAGCTGTACAGAGCCAGACGAAAGGAATTCGCTGACATCGCCTACAACTACAGACAGTAATTATTGATCATGCGAAAAACTTCTCTCTATTCTCTCTTCTCTTTCTCTTGTCCTCTCTCCCTCCCACAGGGGCGCAGGGCCACAGAGACCCACCCCAGCTCCAGCTCTTTTCCCTGAGTGTGTTTTTGTGTGCCTTTTATGGAAAATTACCCCTGACCAACAAAAGGGGGGAAATGACAGGGTGCCGGTGCGCAAGCCGCTTTGTCATCATAATAGAGCTGCATTATTCAGATGAGCACTACAAAGGCCAGGAGTGCTCAATGAAACGCCCACTATGGAAACATGCATTTACATAGCAGTGTGGACACACACACACACACACACACACACACACACACACCGTGCTGACCATGAGCCCACTAATTCCTCTCTAAACCTACAAAATGTCACATCCTTCTACTTTTTTCTCAGCGTGTAGCTTCCTATAGCAGTTCTGCCTGAAATCCTCTCTGATAAGAAAAATTGTGATATACAGATCTACAAAGAACCTTTAAAGGTTCCATCAGAGGAACCATAAGGGTTCTAGGGAAAGCCTCTGTTACAGGGTTCTTCTTATTTATTATTTGAATACATTTTTATTTCTTAACTTTTTTCCTAATTAAAACACCTTCTGTTGTTGGGTCCTGTGTAGAACCTTGAGCAGTTCTACCAGAGGAACAAAACCAAAAACACTTCTTATGGTTCTAGATTTGACCCGCAGTTCTAACTGAAACCCTGTTGTAGGTTTTTAAGTAGAACCTTTAATGGTTCCACTAATGAGTCCTTTAGGGTTCTGTATTTTTCTTTTTTATGAGTCTATCTTCCAGAAAAAATTCTACTTAAACCCTTTGTGGTAGGGAAAGCGTCTGTTGTAGGGGTCTACAAAGAACCTGTAAGGTACCCACCAGAGGGACAAAAACACTTTTAATGGTTCTAGATTTTACCGTAATTTTTAAGAGTGTAGCTTCCTACAAGAGTTATACTTCAACCCTGTGTTGTAGGCAAAACACTTTTATATGGTTCCATCAGTTAACCTTTAAGGGTTTATTATTATTATTTATTATTAAGTGTTGATTTCTACAGGGGATTTACATGGAACCTTCTCTGTTAGGGAACCCTTCTGTTGTAGGGTTCTATAGAGAACCTTTAAGGGTTACTGTAGGGTTCTATATTTTACTCTTTTTCAAAAAAAGGTTCTAAATTAACCCTTTTTTTATAGGGAAATGCTCTGTCGTAGGGTTCTACATAGAGTTTTACCTTAAGGGTTCTAGGGAAAGCCTTTGTTATAGGGTTCTTATTATATATATATATATATATATATATATATATATATATATATATATATATATATATATATATATATATATATTGTATATCTTATTATACATTTTCAAAAGTAAGCACTTTCAAAAACATATATCTTCCTACAAGAGTTCTCCATGAAACTTTCATTAATAGGCAAAAGTCTGCTATACGGTTCTACAAAGGGTTCCATCAGTTAACCCTTAAGGGTTCTAGACTGGACTTTTATTTCTAAAATTGTACATTTCTACAGAGGATTTCCTGATGGTTCTCTCTGATAGTGAAACCTTCTGTTGTAGGGTTCTATACAGAACTTTTAAAGGTTCTTTTAGGGTTGTATTTTTTACAGTTCCACCAGAGGAACAACATGAAAAACACTTTTTATGGTTCCGGATTTGACCTTTTTTTCTAATAGTGTAGCTTCCTATACGAGTTCTAATTGAAACTCTCTCTGAAAGGTTTTAAACAGAACCTTTAATGGTTCTTTTAGAGTTTTTTATGGTTCTATATTTTACCTTTATTCATTCAAGTGTAGCTTCTGAAAGTTTTTGACTTAAATGAAAGCCTCTGTTGTACGGTTCTTCAAAGAACCTGTAAGTTATCCATCAGAGGAACAAGGAGAAAAATACTTTTCAAAAATAAGCTTTTTTGCAAAAATGCATGTGCGCTTCCTCTAAGCTTTTTCATCCTACATTAATTCATTTACAACGAAGAAACTAATTTTATAAGTGTAAAGTATAAAGACAATGTGGAGCTATTTACAGTACCTTGGCTCTAGGAGGTAAGTTTATTGTTCATGCAATCTCACCTTAATTTTTTTCCCTGTTTTGTCCGCAGTGGTCAGCCGATCCCACATGTGGAGTACACGGAGGAGGAGAAGGCCACATGGGGAACTGTGTTCAGGGAGCTGAAGTCCTTGTATCCCACTCACGCTTGTCGCGAGCACAACCGCGTCTTCCCTCTGCTGGAGGAGTACTGCGGCTACCGCGAGGACAACATCCCTCAGCTCGAGGAGGTCTCCAACTTCCTGCAGTGTAAGGCTCTGCACCAATATATTCCCGTTCAGGCCTCCTTGGTAAAGAGATGAAGTGTCTGTAGAAACATGAGAGCAAATTTAAGCTTGAATTTAAAATTCACAGATTTTATATCACCAAATATGAAACTGGTTATTAGACATATCGACTGTTGCTATGACGTCAAATTAATATCAATTACAGATGAAGCAACGTGAATAAAGTGCAGATCGTGATGCAATAGGTAAGGAATAAAACACTTGGAAGGAGGATATTATGGGAAATTAATCAACAACAGGACGTTTTAATCCTCTTATACCACAGCAATTTGCCAACAGATATGTTTTATCCATTTATAGGTCCATTTAATGTTCACGAAACCAGTTAGTTCCTGTTATCACTTGCGTTATAGCAGCTATAAACAGTTCCCTTTTTCAAATAAATAAGACAAAATATTCATAATATGATAATACTGAGTTTTCGCATTTTCCCAGCATGCACCGGTTTCCGTCTGCGCCCGGTGGCAGGGCTGCTGTCGTCTCGAGACTTCCTCGCTGGTTTAGCCTTCCGTGTGTTTCATTCCACCCAGTATATCCGGCATGGATCCAAGCCCATGTACACACCTGAGCCGTGAGTAGAGCTCTCTCTCTCTCACACACACACACACTCGCACCCTTAACCACTAAGCTATCGCTCCCTCATATAAGCTTTCAATTGATTAAATTCACTGGTAAATTGATTCAACTACCTGTAAAAAATTAATAAATAAATAAACTTGATTTCAGAGACATCTGCCATGAGCTGTTGGGACACGTTCCTCTGTTTGCGGATCCTAGTTTTGCTCAGTTCTCACAGGTTTGCTTCTTCTTTTACATGAATACTACAGTTTATTACAGAGAAAATGCAATATATCCATACATTTGAGTGCCACATCATGCATAGCTTTACTTTGAAATGATAAAACCAACAAGACATTTAACGTGCTGCTTGTTTAAGATTTTTGTGAACCCATATGGCTTTCTGATGCACATTCAAATCATTTAACTACAGAATGCCAAAGGGGGTGAAAACCTTTGAGCGTACTGATAAAGATACCTGCTGACTTATGTTTATCTTTGAATGTATTCCTATTGTATTCAATGTATTCAATGTATTCAATAGAAAAATACCAATATAAGAACAAATTGTAAAATAAGGGTCCTTTTGTTTTTTAGTTTTTTCACTCATAAACAAAGGGGGATGTAAACTTTTGCACTGAGACTATAATATCTTAATGTTTTTCTTTCTTGACAGGAAATTGGTCTGGCGTCCCTTGGAGCCCCTGACGAGTACATTGAGAAGCTTGCTACAGTGTGTATTACGTAGTTATACTTAGTTATAGTTGATCTAATGTAATGTAATGTAACGCAACGTAACATAACGCAGCGTAATGTAACATCAAAAAAAACCTTCCAGACACAACGCTAACCGTATACTAAGACTAATCGAGAACATATTGTCCAACATTATTCTAGAAAATTTGTGTAGCTTCCTACAGGAGTTCTCTGTGAAACTATCTCTGACAAGCAAAACTCTATTATAGGGCTCTACAAAGAATCTTTATGGGTTCCATCCATGAACCCTTAGGTGTTGTAGGCAAAACCTCTGTTATAGGGTTCTTAAAAAAAACAACACATTCTATTATTTTAATATTCAATTTTTATTTCTTAAAAAGTTTTTATTTAGGACCCTGTCTTATAATGAAACCTTTTATTGTCGGGTTCTATTCAGAACATTTAAGGGTTTCACAAATGAACC
Source organism: Pangasianodon gigas (assembly GCA_022758105.1). NCBI lineage: Eukaryota > Metazoa > Chordata > Actinopteri > Siluriformes > Pangasiidae > Pangasianodon > Pangasianodon gigas. The sequence continues at coordinate 5,486,496 of CM040471.1, read as the reverse complement.
CTTTGGGGTTCTATATTTTACTCTTTCACTTCCTAAAAGATTTCTACTTGAACCCTCTCTGGTAAGGAAACACTCTATTAAGGTTTTTAATGGACACTTGGTTTTAGATTTCACCTTTATTTCTAAAAGTATAGATTTCTACAGGGGATTTACTCGGGGCCCTCTCTGATCAGGAAACCCTCTTTTGTTTGCAGGGTTACTCCGAGGTTCAATTTTATTTGTATAGCGCTTTTAACAATGGACATTGTCACAAAGCAGCTTTATAGACATAAATACATTCAAATTAAATTAAACTAAAATAAATAAGCGAATATGTGAATATGTGAATTTATCTCTAATGAGCAAGCCAGAGGTGACGGTGGCAAGGAAAAAACCCCTGAGAGGACATGAGGAAGAAACCTTGAGAGGAACCAGACTCAAAAGGGAACCCATCCTCATCTGGGTGATAATGGATAGTACGATTATAAATAAATCCCTTCTATAACTGTGTACTACATGGACAAATAGTGCAATTGTGCAACCAGTAAATTCATCACAGTTTTCACATGAAGTCCAACCAGTGAAGTCCAAGGTTTGTTGAACCTCTCCACTGTCCACTGATGGAGACATGAGTACAAAACTGCTTGCAGCGACCGCAGCCCCAAAGCCACCACAGCAGTTGTAGTCCCAAGCCATCACGGTACAACTCCCCATATGAGATCCCCTAGCCATCTCCAAAAAATATATAAAAAACACTTTTTATAGTTCTAGATATAAATAAAGATTTCCTATGTAAGAGTGTAGCGTCCTAAAGGGGTTCCTCCTTTTGTAGACCTATTTGAATCATCACCAGTTCTCTCCCTCAGCAGCAATCTGGGAGGGTGAAGGCTAAAACCTGCTAACGTAAACTTATATAAAATAGTTAGCCTAATGTCAGCTAGCTTGCTAGGTTTTAATCACATAATACTTAGCCTAACATCGACTAGGCTAGCTACAGAAGTCAAATAGCTGTTGTTGGAGAGGTTCCATTAGCTAAGCTAACTATTTAACTGTAAAATGCAAGTTCAGTGTTGTGGTTAGGTAGCTGACTAGCTTAGCTAATGTAGCTAAATCAGGTTGTGCTAACTCTGGGGTTTTCTTGTTCTTCAGCTTCAGCTTTCTGTGTTTGTAGGTTTACTGGTTTACTGTAGAATTTGGGCTTTGTAAGCAAGGCAGCGACATAAAGGCCTACGGAGCAGGTCTGCTCTCATCGTTCGGGGAACTACAGGTGAGAAAGTCATTCCCATTACTAATTAATTACCTCCATTAAACCTAGTCTTCATTTGGAGCCTTTTTTCCCAGGTGCTGGATAGGTTTATTTCTAAGTTTTAAATGAGGTTATGTTCACTGTACTGTCCAATAAACTTGTTATAGCTAACTACATCAGAAGAAGACGTTTTCTGATAGCACTGGCCAAGTTTACGAGTTGTGATGCAATGTTGATTTTTCTCTTCATGTTGGAGCCCATGGCTATCCTGTTCTCTATCAGTGATACGTGATAGCACTGATTAATTAGAGTATAGTTTTAGTCATACTGTGCTTTTTTTAAAATAATTTATCAACACTTCTGAGAAAAATGATGATATTCTTGATACATTTCTATATTTACATTGTAGGTGTAATAAACATAATAGCTATGAACAGCTATGCTAAGTGTAATTACCATGTAATTTTAGTCAAATATTAATTTTTCTTAGTCATTTATTAACACATCTGAGGAAAATGTTGATATTCGCAATACATTTCTACATGTACATTATCTGTATCACAAAAATAACAGCTATGTACAGCTGTGCTAAGTGTAATTATGGTGTAATTTTCATAATACTGTGCCCTTTCTTAGTAATTGATCAACACATTTGAGGAAAATGTTGATATTCCTAATACATTTCTATGTTTATATTATCTGTATAACACAAATAACAGCAATATACAACTATACTATGCATAATTACATTATAATTTTCATAATACTGTGCCTTTTCTTAGTAATTTATCAATGCATTTGAGGAAAATGTTAATATTCACGATACATTTCTATGTTTACATTATTTGTATAACACAAATAACAGCTATATACAGCTATGCTAAGCATAATTAAGTGTAATTTTCATAATACTGTGCCTTTTCTTAGTCATTTCTAAACACATCTGAGGAAAATGTTGATATTTCTGACAAATTTCTATGTTTACATTATCTGTATAATAAACATAACAGCCATATATAGCGATGCTAAATGTAATTTTAGTGTAATTTTACTCATAATGTGGCTTTTTTGGTAATTTGTCAACACATCTGAGGAAAATGTTGATATTACCGACAAATTTCTATATTTACATTGTTTGTATAATAAACATAAAAGCTGTATATAGCAATGCTAAATGTAATTACGGTGTAATTTTAATCATACTGTGCTTTTTCTTAGTAATTTATCAACACGTCTGAGGGAACTGATACTCCTAACAAATTAACATTATTAACATTGTTTGTATGATAAACATAACAGCTAGGTACTAGCTAGGAATATCAAGCTAGTTAATAGTCAGTGTCCATGTTTCCCAGCTGCCTAACAACAGTGTTGTAACAACTTCAACCACTCGAGCAAGATGTGTATAGTGTCAGGAGCACAAATTCATTTAGCAGTATGATTTTTTACGGATTTATTGTGCTATGTAGAGTGATCTTTTGCTTGAAAGCGAATAAAAAAATTTAGTAACTGTAATACAGTCCAACTAACTGAAGAAATATATTTCTATCCTGCAGTACTGTTTGTCTGACAAACCAAAAATCTTGCCCTTCGAGCCAGAGAAGACCAGTGTGCAGAATTACCCCATCACTGAATTCCAGCCGGTCTACTACGTGGCCGAGAGCTTTGAGGACGGCAAAGAGAAAGTCAGGTAAATGTGACTATGAAGGATCGCTCCGACCCTATTGCTGAGAACATTTATCTTATCTTCTCTCGACTGATTGGTGTTTTTCACATATTACAGGAAGTTTGCTGCCACCATTCCAAGACCGTTCTCTCTGCGCTATAATGCCTACACTCAGAGCATCGAGGTTCTAGACAACACAAAAAAACTGCGCAACCTGGCGGAAAGCATCAGTAGTACGTGTTTAGCTTTGTGCGCTGTTTAAACAGCTCATGTGATCAGCAGTTTTTAATAGGAATTACTGTGCTCATAGATGCACTTTCAGAAAAAAGGTTCCACAAAATATTATTCAGACGGTTAAGTGTTTATACATGCTTGTAAAAAAAAAATAATTAAGGTTTCTAACACCCTTAGAAAACCTGGTTCCTCAAGGGTTCAATGGAAAGCTAACAAAAAGAAAAAGGGTTCCTCAGTAGTTCTCTAAATAGTTAAGCATTCTTAAGATAATTTTGGATAGTTTGAGGGTTTTTTTTCCTAAAAGGGCTTTATTTTAAACCTTCTCAAATAAGAAAACCCTCTGTTGTAGGATTCTACATAGAACCTTTAAGGGGTCCACTAGAAGGACAAGACAAAGAACTTTTTAGGGTTCTACATTTTACCTTTTCTAAAAGTGCAGTTTCTTTAAAATTTTCTACTTAAACCCTTTTTGGTAGGAAAACCCTATATTGTAGGGTTCTACATAGAACCTTTCAGGGTTCCTCCAGAGGGCCAAGGTGACAAATATGTTCTGTGGCTCTACATTTTATCTTTTTGATGAGTGTAGTGTCCTAAAGTATTTCTACCTGAAACTCTTTTTGATAGGGAAACAAAATTTTGTAGTGTTCCACATGTAACCTTTAAGGGTTTCATCAGAGGAACATGGCACCAAACCCCTTAGGGATCTATAGTTTAGCGTACGAAAGGGAATGTACCTGTAAGATAGTGTTGTAGGGCTCTACAACCTAAAAGCGTTCTATACTAAAGGGTTCTGACCTTTATTTCTAAAAGTTTAGATGTCTCCTGGGTTCTATGGGAGCCTCTCTGATAGGGAAACTGTCTTTAAGGGTTCCACAAATGAATCAATTAGGGTTTTATATTTTACTGTGTAGCGTACTGGGAAACCCTCTGTTGTGATATATACATAAAACCTTTCAGGGTTCCTCCAGACAGTCAAGCCAAAGAACACCTTTTACAGTTCTAGATTTGACTCCTGTTTTTGAAGAGTGTAGCTTCCTAAATGGATTTTGCTTGAAACCATTTTTGATATGGAAACACACATTTGTAGGGTTCCAGATGTTAAGGGTTCCATTCAAGAACCCTTTAGGGATCTACAGTATATTTTAACTTCCTTATTTTCATGAAGAGGCATATGCTAATCAACATACTAATCCTTACTTCTAAGGATACAGGAAAAATCCTAGATAGCCTTAAATGAAAATGTCTTGAAGAAGCTTTAAAGGATAAATTGCTGAATTACAACTTTAATAACGCTGATCAGAGTTCTTATCATTCCTGTTTCAGGTGAGGTGGGGATCCTGTGCAACGCTCTGCAGAAGATGGAGTAGAACAACTGCAGAACCATGGACAAGATCTTGAAGAACTTGTGATTAAAGAAACAGTTATGATGTTTAAATGATTACACAATGTCAAATTCTTGTCCAAATGAGTTTTAAAACCCACCGTGCGCTCATACAGAGAGAAGTTTGATATGAAGTATGCTTGTAGACTATCTTGTATTTTAGAAAATGTTTATATCCTAGTATTTAAGCTTTAGTTTGTAGGCTGGAATATCTGTAGTCATTAATGTAGGTGAAAACACTATAGTTATTTGTTTGGACTATTAAATAATTTGTATGTTTTAATCTTCTTAATTAGTTTGGAAGACTCTTTAAATCAGTTTTGAACCTTATGCATCCTAACATTTGTATTGTTTTTAAATAGCCTACATCATTATATTCATTGTTTAATTTGCAATACTTGCTAGAACTAATTATTATTATAACTGAATTTGTTTCTGACTGTTGACCAAACTGTCCTTTTTTTTTTTGAAAAGGAAAAAAGGGACTTCCTTTTGATGCAATTCCGGGTATATTACTAATTTCCTGATCTAACAGTAGACTTGTCGTGCATATTTCATTTCAGAAGTAGCATTTCAAAAAACTTATTATTTTTTTTATGCATGAATTTGAAATATTCATACTCTAAATAGGGCACAAAACGCGCGTATTTCCCGTAAATAGCGTTTCCAGTCTCCAGATCATCCGACATTGCGCAGAGAGAACAGATCTGCCAGTAACCATCATCTCAAAATAACTGATAATGTGATAATAACAGGCTACATTTAAAGTGGCTGCTCCATATTGTTTAATAACCGTTTGATAAATAGACATATGAGCTTAATGTATAATTAGCTTCATGTCACCGCCTCATATAAATCTTTCTTATTTTAGCTTGTCATTTTTTTTCCTTTATGCCTGTTTGTTTAATTGTATACAACTGCTCACGACCATGTTTGTCTGACTATATTAGAAAGAGAAATATTTAGAAATGATTTACAATAAAATTGTGAGAAAATGCATGTGATCTGTGCGTGAAAAGGTTTTAATTATTGATATATTATTGCAGAATATGGATTTTATTATTTTTATTAGCAGTAGGAGGAGAAGGAAGAGGGATATTGCAATATAGTAACAATAAACCATTATTATTATTATTATTATTATTATTATTATTATTATTATTATTATTATTATTATTATTTCTGGTTTCAGTACCTTGGAGAGTACCTCACATCCCATCTCCAATTTCTGTCACAGGAAAAAAAGACTTTCCGAGCTTTTTTTTTTTTTTTTTAGTTAAATCTAGACTGTGTGCACTGTCACACACACTGGATCTGATCGCCGCAGCTCATCTGAGGGTCGTTTGATAACCGCTGGCTTTTTAGGCTTCTTAAAATGGAAGAAAGCGCAGACGCGTGACGCAGCGCTGCGCACATGGAGTCGCGCTCCTGCACCGCATTTCCATAAAGACCTCACGATCTGCTCGTGTATATAAATCGCTTGGTACATGACAGGACAAGGGGAGAAGCCTAAAGCCAAGAGCTAGCTGAGAGAATTCTAGAGGCGTGAGATGAAGACGGAGAGCGTGGCGCAGAGTGTGCCTTTCAGCGGCAGAAAGCGGAGTCTCATCGAGGACGCGCGCAGAGACAGAGAGAGAGAGAGGGACAGGGAGAGAGACAGAGAGAGAGACAGGGAGAGCACAGCTGCGTCTCCGGGTCCATCGCGCAGCGGCGACAACTTGGTTTTTGAAGAGAAAAGCGGTAAAGTTACTCTCCACCTGCTCTTTACGCAGAAGAACGACAAAAATGCTGGATTCTTCAAGGCTGGGAAAGTCTTCGAGGTGAGACACTGATAGCGCGCGCTCTGAAATGGTTTTATATGTCAATAAATCCTAAAAAAGGAGGCACACATTTAGGGGAAAAAAATCAGATCTAGAAGGAGACTTTGGTTTATTCCTCTGGGGTCCTAAGCTGAAGATTATTCAAATGTTGTTGTTGTTTTTTTTTTCCCAGACTGTCGAAACGTGTCTCCAGAAACCTTTTTGTAAAAAATCTTGAAACATGAATGATTTCTAAATTAACTTTTAATTTTATTTAATCTCAAAATGTTTCTGGAACTCATTTCTGGCTGCATGTTTCTTGAGCAAATAAGACATAGGCCTATTATTATTATTATTATTATTATTATTATTATTATTATTATTATTACTATTATTATTATTATATGTTTAACAAACCCAGTGTGTTATCATACTCTATTTATAGTGTGGTCAGAGTTTCAACACAAATATAATCTACACACAGGATACACATCTAACCCCGATTCAAATCCTTTACAGAAAAATCACATGAAATTTTCACCAAAAAAAAAGTGCTTTCACGTGATTTATTGATCTTCACATGTAGGGCATGTGCTTTTATTTTTCACACGTTTTTCACACACATATTACTCAGATGTGAAAGGTGAAATAATACAGATTTCTAGATGTAGCTATAGATGTGACACAGTCCACACATGATGTGTTGTGCAGATTTTTCCAGCGCAATATGTTGGCAAATATGGCAAAAAAATATGTTTTGTTAATTGATACTTCATTTTTGAGAGTACATGAAAGAATTTTTTTTAAAAAAGTTTGATAATGAATGCTGCATTACTGGAGGTTTATTGATCAATCAGCTACAATCACCTTAAAATATATTCATTCAGTAATCATTCAGCATTCACTCAATAATCATTCAGCATTCACTCAGTAATCAATCATTCAGCATTCATTCAATAATCATTCAGCATTCACTCAGTAATCATTCAGCATTCACTCAATAATCATTCAGCATTCACTCAGTAATCATTCAGCATTCATTCAATAATCATTCAGCATTCACTCAGTAATCATTCAGCATTCACTCAGTAATCATTCATCATTCATTCAATAGTCATTCAGCATTCACTCAATAATCATTCAGCATTCATTCAATAATCATTCAGCATTCACTCAATAATTATTCAGCATTCACTCAGTAATCATTCAGCCTTCACTCAATAATCATTCAGCATTCATTCAATAATCATTCAGCCTTCACTCAATAATCATTCAGCATTCACTCAATAATCATTCAGCATTCACTCAGTAATCATTCAGCATTCACTCAGTAATCATTCAGCATTCACTCAATAATCATTCAGCATTCACTCAGTAATCATTCAGCATTCACTCAGTAATCATTCAGCATTCACTCAGTAATCATTCAGCATTCACTCA
>CM040471.1:5455142-5478651 GCA_022758105.1 Pangasianodon gigas | reverse complement strand
ATTCAGTATTCACTCAATAATCATTCAGTATTCACTCAATAATCATTCAGCATTCACTCAATAATCATTCAGCATTCACTCAGTAATCATTCAGCATTCACTCAATAATCATTCAGCATTCACTCAGTAATCATTCAGTATTCACTCAATAATCATTCAGCATTCACTCAATAATCATTCAGCATTCACTCAGTAATCATTCAGCATTCACTCAGTAATCATTCAGCATTCACTCAATAATCATTCAGCATTCACTCAGTAATCAATCATTCAGCATTCACTCAATAATCATTCAGCATTCACTCAATAATCATTCAGCATTCACTCAGTAATCATTCAGCATTCACTCAATAATCATTCAGCATTCATTCAATAATCATTCAGCATTCACTCAATAATCATTCAGCATTCACTCAGTAATCATTCAGCATCCAGTAATCGGTGCTGTTATGGGAAGAAACCTTTAAAACCATGTTTTCTGTCAAATAAATGCCCAGGGTTGTATACTATATGATTAATGCAAGCTGGCTTGTTGGTTGTTATTTCAGGCTACTTTGAGTTTCCAGCAGCTCATTAATGCAGAATCATTTTTTTTTTTGTCTAATTAAAGACCTTTGAAGCAAAGCTGCTCCACCTGGAGAGTCGTGCAGCTCGGAGGTGTAAGAAAATGTCCTCAGATGAGCTGGAGTTCTTCATGCAGTGTGAAGTTCACAGCTCGGACACTGACACCTTCATTAACGCACTCAGAAGAGTCGCAGATGAAGTGCGGCTTCTGCAGGACGACCGGGGTGCGTAAACTTTCACACTTACACTTAAATAGTCCAAACAAAGATCAACTCCATCAGGAGAAAAGCATTAAACTGTACCTTTCCTTCTACCTTCAGTAGGTATGTATCTTCCACCTGGAACTGTGAATATCAGTGCAGCTTTAAAAATAATCCTTCTAGCTACAAGACTTTTTATTTTCAGATTTAAAAAAAAATATTAGACTGAGTATAACGTTACTGGTAGTAGGCCTATAATACAATTGAGTGCAAAAGTTTGCATCCCCCAGGGTCTCTGGATGTAAAAAAAAAAAAACATCCAAGACGTTAAAAAAATGATTGCTAAAATCAACATATATCCCAAATAAATGTGGGAATGTATGTACATTTGGCAGTATATGACATCATGAGTTATAACAGTTATATAAAAAAAAGGATAAAGATATTTTCCCATGATAATAAACGAACATCTTTTGAAACCAAGAACACGAAATGCCATGATTAAATTAAACTTCATTGCCTTCTTTTTGTCCAAAGAGTGTGCAAACTTTTACACTCAACTTGCATGTGTTAAACTGTATATGTATAACCTGAACCTAATTATTATTATTATTATTATTATTATTATTATTATTATTATTATTATTATTATTTTATCATTTTAGTTCCATGGTTCCCACGAAAGATCAGCGATCTGGACAAATGCAATCACGTAATTACAAAGTACGACCCTGACCTGGACCAAGATCACCCTGTACGTAACTTCTAATTGTATAAATAAGGAATAAAACACTCCGTGTCATGCTGTTATAGGAAAATAATCAACGACAGACTGGTGCGATGAATGATGAGTTACTGTTAGCTCTCTGAAGTTGATTCTTTTTTAAAACAGCATCTCCAGAAGTGTTGTATTCCTCTTACACCACAGCAATTTGCCAATAATCCCAATGTTTAATTTCTTAAAGAATGACATGTCATATTTTTTATCCATTTATAGTTGCATTTAATGTAGCGGAATGTAAACAAAACAAGTTCCTGTTCTCACTTACGTTATAGCAGCTATAATCAGTCGTTTCCTCACCAGTCTCTCTTTTTTCTCTCTCTCTTGAAGTTAGTAAGATGAAAAAATGTAGCTTGTCATTTTAAAGAGAAATTCCTCTTCCCTGAAAACTTATTAAATGTCACGAAGCGCTGACACTAGAGACTCCTTCCAAATGTTAAATAAACATCTCCTTACAGAAAATTTACACACGTTATATTAATCCCTGTGAATGAGCTGTTCCTACAGAAACGATAACGTATTAGAACGAGCGCATTAATATAAACATGTGATGTGCAGCTGCACTACTGCCAGAGCTGCTGTTCTAGAAAATTAATCTACACCTTCTGACCAATCAGAATCCAGAATTCCTAATGCTGTGGTATTAACCTATTTAATGTGATCTGAAGCAAAGTGTAAAACCAATGACCTTTAGTATTGACCTAATAAAGCTTGTAGTAAGTCACATTTCTATTCAATCCAGGGATATAGCGATCCGGAATACAGAAAACGGAGAGCGTTTATCTCTGAACTGGCTTTCAACTTCAAACAGTAAGTAGGATCATTAGTTAAAATTTAGAGGTATTACATTCACAGTGAAATCTTCAGTGTTGAAAGAACATGCACAGTTTTAAATAAATCCATCTGAACTTAAATGAACCCTGGGAGAGTGAATGTAATGCTGTTCATTTAACACAAAATGGGAAAGAAAGGTGTCTATATATGTATATGTATATAGATAGATAGATAGATAGATAGATAGATAGATAGATAGATAGATGTTATTAAATGTTTGTAATTGTTTGCAGGGGCGACCCATTACCTTATGTTGAATATACTCCGGAAGAGGTTGCCACTTGGTGAGTTTCATATACCACACTAAATATCTTAAATAAAAATGTTTTTATCTTCTTCTGTTTCTCCTGAAGTATAAGTACAAGTATTTTTAAACAATGTAGTTCTAAAGTTAATGCTAAAATGCTAAAGCTAATTAATTAATTAGTCAATTAATTAATTAATTTTAAAGTTTCAGTTCACTTGAACTACGTTTTTAAAAATTACATAAAAATACTTTTAACATTTTTTTTATTAACCAGCTGTGTTGATGCCCAGTGTGTAGCCGAGCATGATCCTGATCCTGATCCTGACGTGCTTTATGTTTCATCAGGAGAGAAGTGTACAGGACTTTGTCCTCCATCTATCCGTCTCATGCGTGCAGACAGTTCCTGGACGGCCTGCAGCAGCTGGAGAAAGAGTGCGGCTATGGAGAGCACAAAATCCCTCAGCTCAGAGACGTGTCCAGTTTCCTGAAAGGTAACTTCTGCCTGAACCGTCATATCAGCTGAAATACAGAGGATTGCATAAGTGTTCCTGTGCACAAAGCGAGCTCCATGAAGACATGGTGTGTGAAAGTTGGAGTGGAAGAACTTGAGTGTCCTGCACAGAACCCTGACCTCAACCCCACTGAACACCTTTGGGATGAACTGGAACACTGACTGAACCTCAGACCTCCTCACCCGACATCAGTTCTCAACCTCACTAATGCTCTTGTAGCTGAATGAACACAAATCCCCATAGTCACGGTCAGGTGTCCACATACTTTTGACCATATCGTGTAGCTCTGGTACCATCAGAAGTCACATAATTAGTTTAAAGAAGTCGACCTGTGTGCAACTAGTCACGTGATCTGAATATAAATATATCTGTGAGTTTGGCAGAGAACATGCCTAAAAAAACATTATCACGAATCGGACAAGGAGCTAAAAAAACAAGTCCAGGACACAGTTCTGGAAAAGAGTTTGGTTAGGAAAAATATCCCAAACATTGAACATCTTATTCAGTTACAGTAAATCCATTATTAAAAATGGAAAGAATAAGGCACAACCATGCCTAGAGGCCTTCCACCAAAAGTCAGCGATCAAGTATTCATGTATCACTTCATCAAACAGTAATACGCAATAAGGAAATGAAAGATTTCTACTGACATCTAGTGATGTATTAGTGAATTACATACAATTTTTTTTAAAATAAATACTCTGTACACTCTTAACCCAAGTAATTTAGTTTCCTTACACCTATTCTTAAATCAAAGTGATGTAAACATACATTTTGGAATGGAATTAGGAATTTTACAAATGATATTTCAGATATATCAATAGATAGCAGCTGCTGCAATCATAAAGGCAGTCCTGTTGCTCATCCCAGGACCCTTACTCACGATCAGCTCATACTGTAACACCCTGTAAACACACACACACACACACACACACACACACAGAGAGTACTCTTTGTCTTTACTCTCCTATACCTGTATTATGATTGATAATCCCACTATCCGGCGTCACCCAGAAGAACACGGGTTCCCTTTTGAGTCACAATTTCTTCCTCACGTCATCTCAGGGAGTTTTTCCTCGCTGCTTTGTGACTATGTCTAGTAGTTGTGCTGTAGAAATAAAACTGATTTGGCTTTCAGTAAAAAAAAAAAAAAATTTTGAAGGGAGCAGAGTGTTCAATGGACAGTTGATGGTGATATATTTGTGTTTTTTTTTCAGAAAAGACAGGCTTCCAGCTGCGCCCAGTCGTGGGTTTGCTGTCGGCGCGGGACTTCCTGGCGAGTCTGGCGTTCAGGGTGTTCCAGTGCACGCAGTACATTCGCCATTCCTCATCACCCATGCACTCTCCAGAGCCGTACGTCCCCTCACACACTCTACGCTCATTATTCAGTCACACACTCACAAGTGAACGCAAACTGACCGGGTTATACTTACTGAATTTAGGGACTGCTGTCACGAACTGCTGGGACACATCCCCATGCTCACAGACAAGGAGTTCGCTCAGTTTTCACAGGTGATCACTTTTCACTTTACAGCATCAATTTTACAGCTTTCATTTCTGATAGTTATTAAACAATAAATATATACAGCTGAAACTTTTGTACAAGTCCATTAAGCATTTTTTTGTTTTGCAGGGGTGGAAAAAGTAGAAAGAAATTGTACTTAAGTAGAACTATTACTTGAGTCTTACTCAAAATCTTAATCAAAAGTAGATGTGGCTAAAAAGCTTCTTAAATAAAAGTCAAAAAGTGTCTACATTTGAACATACACAAGTAACTATTTTCTACCTGATCAAAAAGTAAAAGTATTTTTTCCTTCACATTATCAAATAAGTATTAAATATTCTGCTAACACAGACAAACCTAGCATTTGGCATGTTGAGTAGCTAATGTTTAATAACCCTGTTGGAATGAATGAGGTTGCATTAGCAATGAAAAACAAAACTAGCACATTTACCAACTTTAAAGCTAACACACCTCAACATGTTCTTCTTCAGATTATTTTGAGTCACTGGTAAACCCAGTAAAAGAGATCCCTAGCTCAAAGTCCAATTAGCTCAGTTTGATTTGATTTGACACTGATGTTAATTTGACTAGATGTCTTTTATTTTTTTACATTTATTTTTTTAAATCTGAGAACACAACTGGGCAAGAAAAAGTATTTTGAAGGTTAAAATGTAAGGAGTTAAATAATTTTTTTCTCTTGTAAATGCACTTGAGTAAAAGTATTCAGTTTCAATAAAACATTAATAAAATAAATCTTCCAAAAAAACAAAAAAAAAGTACAGTAACAAAGTACAATTACTGAAGTATTTTCCACCCCTGCTGTTTTGTGTAAGTTGTAATTTGCTAATTTAGTTCAGAAGACAAATGTGTGGACTTGTATTTTTTATTTTCTTCACAGGAGATTGGTCTCGCTTCTCTTGGAGCATCTGATGAGGATATAGAAAAGCTGTCTACTGTAAGGAGCTTTTACTGAGAATTATAAAGAAGTTTGAGTATGACTTATGCAAATACATCAATCTACTGACATCTAGTGGATTACTGCTGAATTACACATTTTGCACTTTTTTTTTTTTTTTTTTTTTAACTAAAGTTCAATTATAGACTTTCAGGACTGCAATCCCTAATGCAAGATAATAAAATCCATCACTTACTGCATATGTTCTCACTTTCTTCTACAGCTCTACTGGTTCACGGTGGAGTTTGGGCTCTGCAAGCAGAACGGCGCAGTAAAGGCGTACGGTGCCGGACTCTTGTCCTCCTACGGAGAACTTTTGGTGAGAAAAAGCTTAATCTAAAAGGAAGCAAGTTTAATATTCAACTGCTAAATATGTGCACTAATTATTAAATGAGCTGTAATTTTGTTATAATATGAACCAGTAGTAGAAAAGTGTGAGAAGTTGTGTCTCAGTGAAAAGTGGAAGCGGCTGAAAGTCACTTGAGTGAAAGATAAACAGTGTATACACTTACGCTTTTGGTATTAAATCATCGGTTTGTTTGAATCTATTCACATTTTTCATGAGAATGGGTTCTTAGTTGATTTTATTGCATGAAAAACACCTGAAAAAGGAATAGACATACTGTCACTGTAAATATGATTTGTAGTGATATCTATACATATAATGGCATGGAGTTTATTGGATGTAATAAATGCCACAAATTGAACTGTGAGCCATAATAATAATAATAATAATAATAATAATAATAATAATAATAATAATAATAATAATAAGGCATGAAGAGACTTGGAACTAGTACTTGAAAAGTCTAAATAAAAATGAAATACATATATTTTTCCAGAGGAAAAACAATTGTTAGCAATAGGCTTGTGCGATATTTATTTTTCACTGCTCGTGATTTACCATTTAAAAAAAAGCATAATAAACAATTTAATATGATCAAAATCACGATAGCCAACCTTTTCTAAGATGGGCATTTCCATCATCATTACAGTGGAACAGTAAGGGAGGGCGTAATAATATTAAAAGCTGTGTAGTCGGGAACTGCTTAGTGGCAGTGCCAGTTGCAAAAACTCAGCTGGACTGAGGATTAAATAACTATATACCTGTTTAATGTTAACTAAGTCGAACATACTTGGAAAGAAAGAAAGCAAAGATTGGTCCACAAGTCCAATCGATAGTGCATGAGATTTAGGGAAGGGGCGGGGCTTCCAGTTGGTCTCAGTTAATAACAAAGAAATCAAAACACCAGAGCAAATCATTCCAGACTCACGTGGCTCATCTCCTGTTTTACTGAAGAGAAAAAGACTGCTCTTTTGGCGTATTTCTGAGTGATAAATTATAGTAACGTACTCCAGTGTTAAACTGTGGAGCTCCTGCACAAAATGTGTAAACCTTGGCAGGTCTGGAAATAAAATATAATCGGAGTAAACGTCCCTAGATATCATGGAAATGTATAATATCGTGCAGAGACGATAAAATCGTTAGTACTAATTAACTTAATAGTACTAATTCTCAGTTATAGAAAAGTGATAAATCTGCTAAAATCATATGAAATACATTTTTCAGCTTTGATCTGACGCATTTATGATGCAAGTTAATGGTGGATGGTGTTATTTCTGCTACACCCAGCGCACTTCAGAGTTAATGTTAGTAATATAATAATAGTATGCATTATGGCATACATGCATTGTGTTTATTTATAGAGCAGATGCTTTTAGGAATAGAATGTGTGAGAGATTTGGAGCAGGTTTTAAATACATGGGTCTCTTTTTGTTCCTCTAGTACGCGCTCTCTAATGAACCCGAGTACAAGCCGTTCGTCCCTGCTGAGACGGCGGTCCAGCCGTACCAGGATCAGACGTACCAGCCCGTGTACTTTGTCTCCCAGAGCTTTGAGGATGCTACAAACAAGATGAGGTGAAGCCTTACGGAGAAGGAGGGTTGGTTTAGGGGCAGGACAGAGAAACAGCCTTTAAACCTGAGAAACAGAACACAAATTTAACACTGAAACTAATATAAGAGTACTTCAGTGCACACAAATGTGTTTCTCAGTTACATGTAAACTAAAATTGTAGGTTTTTGCTTAAGACTTTTTGCTGTTATTACAAACAAACTAAATATTATGGTGTATTAATGCTTTTCCTGCTTTTTAATACTAATGCTGTATACAAAGGTATAATATTCCTTTCTTCATAATACTTTTAAAATGTTTAAGAACAAATAAAATGTTTGATGATAAAATTAATGATGAATAATGTTTAAAATGCTTAATCACAGTTTTAAAATATTTAATAACAAATATAACAATAATAAAATGTTTAATAATATTTAATAACAAATAAAATGTATCATTTAAAAAAATTGTTTTAAAAATGTTAACAGTTTTAATGTTTATTAAATAAACAAACGTAATAAACTATAATAATGTTTAATAACAAATATAACAATAAAATGAATAAAATGTTTAGTAACATTTTTAAATGTTATTAGTTTTAACATGTTTAATAAATAACTAATATAACAATGATAAAATGTTTAATGTTTAATAACAAATATAACTAAAAATGTTGAATAAAAATAACAAATAAAAAGTTTACAATGCTTTTACAATAGTTTTAAAATGTTTAATAAATAACATACATAACAATTTGAATAAAAAAAACAAATATAACCTATAATATATGTTTAATAATATTTAATAACAATCAAATGATTAATAGTTAAATAAACAAGAACTAATAAAAGGTATAAAATATACCTTTATACCAAATATCCATAAAATGTTTACTAATAAAATGAATAACAAATAATAAAATGTTTAAAATGTTTAAGAGCAGTTTTGAAATGTGAATGTGACTGCTGAGGGGGAAAATAAAGATGAGCGCTGATGATTTTTGGTCTCCAGGCAGTACTCCTCCACCATCCAGAAGCCGTTCTCCATCAGATACGACCCGTACACCTGCTCCATGGAGATCCTGGATGAACCGGCTAAGATCCAGAACGTTCTGGGCCAAATGAGAGAGGAGCTGAAGATTCTGCATGGTGCGTTAGAGAGACTGGGCCAAAGATGAGCCTGAAAGCCTGGTTCATCTTTCATCACGCGTTAATCACACCCACGTGGAGAAAATTACACACATATACACAAATGCACACAGTGTAAATAGATCTCGCTTTCATCCTGCATGCTGTTCTTCAGTAGACTTTGTCTGTGTGTGTGTGTGTGTGTGTGTGTGTGTGTGTGTGTGTGTGTGTGTGTGTGTGTGTGTTCAACAGATATACTTCCTGCACGTAATAAATCTTTATTTTTGACTATTCATTCTGTAACTGTGTTGAGTTTTACATTTATATTTACCCAGAAATATACTGATCCAGAGACCCAGAGGCGTGATCTTTACTGAAAAACATCCTCACACTCGTACAAAACAGATTTTTATTTTTTTAAATCATTTTTAACTATTTATAACTATTCACAAATGTTTGAACACATCTCGAGCAACAAGCTCATTATTTTTTATACAAGGTTTCTTTGCTGCATTTTGTTCTTTAAATGACTAACTGGGTTGAGTTTTAGCATAGAATTAGCAAAGACACAAAATGTGGTTAACGAACATTCATGCTAATGGCACGAGGACGTAAAGGACATTCTAATGATTCACTTAAAATGTTTATTTCCCATTAATAATTTACATTCAATCTATAGTTCAGGTAAAAGTGGTATACTTTCAAAGTGACCTTGTCAGCTGATATCACAATATCACTGTAAATAAAGAAAATAAAAACAAAATGGCGGCTCAGACTACACAGACACTGTAACTATAACACTCCTGCCGAGTGCTAGCTAGTATCAGTTAATGAGACAGGATTATTATTATTATTATTATTATTATTATTATCATCATCATCATCATCAATTTAGATTTCAGCATTTAGTCTATCTACGAGGAGGAGTAGGCAACCTGTCTGAGCTTTGGCTTTGAAGAAAGAAAGGGGATCAGTGTGTGACTTCGTATACCAATGAACTTCGCAAAAAGCCACTTTCCATAGGTAGCATGTTTCTGAAAGGTGGACGATTCCACAATCGAGCTGTTATTTGTGTTCCACTGATATTTCATTTACAATCATGTAATAAAAGTAAAGTTAAAAGGCATTTTAAACACAACAACCGATGTATAGGTAATGAGTAGAAATCGCCTGGGATGCCGCCACTGCCAAAGGTTCTAGTGCTTTTTGTTACTAAATTATAAGACTGAAATTCTTTTAAAATAGACTTCAAACAGGAAGGAAGCTGTTAAAGAAGAACTATTTCCAACATTTGACCTTGCAGTAACCTTGACCCTGTTTGGATCACTTCCAACATCCAATTAGTTCATTGGCTGGTTAGAATGATAACTCCATAGAAATCCTACAAACAATCAACCACTTGTTCTTAAGATTGTGCGCTTACAAGAATCTCGGACGGACGCACGGAAACATAATGCTTCCACCACTTAGTGACGGAGGCATAAAAATAAAACCAACAAAACCTACAAACCTTCAGTACTTTCTGATAGAAAACTGCATTCTGGCTGTCCAAACCCACTACAACTACACTTTACAAAAATAAAAATCATATTTTTATGACTCGGGGCACAATCTGGGTGTCAAACCATCACAGGGCACAATCACACACACACACACACTTTCACACACTACAGGCAATTTGGAAATGCCAACCAGCCTAGAACACGTCTTTGGACTGGGAGAGGAAACTGGAGAACCCAGAGGAAACCCGTGAAGCACAGGGAGAACATGCAAACTGCACATGCACAGGGTGGAGGCGGGATTCAAGCCCCCAACCCTGGAGGTGCGAGGCAACAGTGCTAGCCACTAAACCACCATGTCCCCCGTCGGCCATTACAGATTATGAAAAACGTACATTTCAGTTCATTCGCTCAACTCTGCAACCTGAACCCATTCACCCCTATGAAATATTTAGATCATTCCATGATGAGGTCACATGTTCACCAGGAAGTTGCATCATCCAAATTTTCTGAAGATCATGAGAAGAAAAGTGAGCTCTCTCATCCTTTTTTTCCTTCATTTTCAGTTATATTGTGATGAGGTCACTTTGAAAGTACAGCCCTGTTATTAAATTACAAAAAAAAAAAAAAAATTAAGGAAATCATTAGATTGTGCTTTTTAGCATGAATGCTAGATAAGCACATTTTGAGTTTGATAATTCTGTGTAAAAAAAAACTTAACCATGCAACTCATTAAAGAGCAAAATGCAGCACAGAAACTTTATTAAAAAAAAAAAAAAAAAGATAGAGAGAGAGACATTGTTGCCTAAGATGGGTTAACTTTTTTTCAACCTTTAGATGCATGTTTTCTTAAATTTAAATGATTAAATGTTGAAAAGAAATTCAGGTTTTAACATTACAAAGGCTAACTGACATGACACTGCAATCGTGGCAGTACATATCATATCACCAAATCAAAATATACAGTTAATAAGCAGCTCTTATACACTTATTAAAGGCTGTTAAATATAAAGATAAGTAAATATAAAGAGAAATAAAACAAAGTTCCAAGTCTGAAGTTAAACACGCTGCTAATTCGCTAAACTACAGCAGGTCAAGTTTGGCCGATTAGCTTTCTGTGGAGGCGCTTTGCTGTTGATGGATTATTTGTGGTCGCACTTTTTCAGGAGTATGAGCCACCGTGGATCTTTTCCAATCGGTTCTCCTGAGGAGTTTGCCTAGTTACTGTTCGCTTCAGTTCTTGAGTCCAAATAAGACCACCCTGCAGCACTGACCATAAAACCCAGCTGCTTGAAAAGCTCCTTCAGTGACGTGACGTCAAGGTTAAACCTGATAACTGCCATCTTTTAACATGAAGCGAAAGAAATCTGGGATGTAAATAAAGAACTGGAAGACATGACGATTTGCAAAATGAGCGTAAGATTTAAAAGAGAGTTCAGAAGCACACGAGTGATTAATCACGGCCCATATCTCATCTTACACGCTACGCAATCCAGTCCGCAAATCCCCCTGCAAAACCGCAGCCTGGATCCAGATCGAGCCAGGATCAAAACACATGTGCGTTGCCATAGCATTAAGATAAGCATCGAGGCTTCTGGTGCAATTTTTGTAGCTCGCATTTATTTTACCCACAAATCCCCAGCGCTTATCGTACTGCCACAAAATGTGTTTTAGCATTGCCATGGATATCAGCAGCTCCAGAGGTCGAGGAGTTCGTTGGAAATTCAGGAATACCTGGAAACTCAGCAATGCTATCTCACTTATACCTTAATATTAATTAATTGTCTTAATAAATTATTAACCAACTCGTGTACTGACTTGTAAACTGACGTAAGTACAGACTTGTCTACTTTCTAACTTATTAGCTGAACTGGGTACTGACTTACTGAGCTAACGATTTTCCAACCTGAGAAGGTTTACCTGAGTCTAACCATCCTCTGAAACTGCATTTGAACCTCTTGCGTGTTTGTTTTTATCTCCTGTCTCAAACTATAGCCTTAAAATAAATCTGTAAATCTGTTATCTCCTCAGCTGTAGCACATAAGTGACCACCAGATGGCAACCTCTGATTAAAATCATCCCAGCCCTCCTTATTGATCGCATGGCTCTTGTGAGAAGCCTGGCTTCTGGTTCCTGACTCTTCAGCCACTCTGTGAGTTATTATGTCCTTTGGAAAGATGTGTGTGTGTGGAGAGATGTGGCGGCGGTTGACGTCGACTTCTCACACGCAGATGTTCCAGCGCTCGCTTCACACCACATTGGACTTGTTCAAACAAAGCCGGAGAACCTGGAGAGCGGTACCATGTTATGATTGTGGACGGTGGTTTTGCAGCTGCGCTCCAAGACACATAGAGGACTGACTAAAGAGTCGAGGTTCCCCAAAACCTCCTTCTGTAACCAGGCGTCTCAGCTGTACTACAACACCAACAGCCATGTATGCATTCAGCACAGTATGGCTGATTGTTACACTCCCATCACGTGCACTCGCGCACACACGTCCTTATAAAAACAAGTGCAACAAGACAGAAGCACAATAGCATGATAAGAGGATTCAATGTACATACAGAGAAAAAAAAAATTGAAAAGATGAATCGTCTTATCAAGACCGTTTCTCTTATCATTTTGCACAATTTGTTTTGCGGCTCCTTAAAAGTACACAGTTCAGATAAAATACACAAGACTGAGTACCAACAATCACTCAAAACACAATAACTTCAGTTCCACGTCTTCCCTGTCCACCTAATTCCTTAATTTCTGTACAATCCCCAGTCTGTCTTTACTAATCTTAGAACTTCTCAATTTTTTCCAAAAAATATTATTAAAGGCTAAAAAACTGATATCTTATTAGATTTACTAATGTATAAAGTTATTTATGAACTGACTTATGATTATGAACTGATGTAAGTACTGACTTTACTTTCTGACTTATTAACTGACTCGTGTACTGACTTACTAACTCATCAACTGACTCGAGCACTTACTGATTTAAGTACTTAATCATTAACTGACTTAAATACTAACTTGCTGACTTATTAACTGGCTTAAATACTGTCTTATTAACTGACCTGAGTACTGACTTTACTTACTGACTTATTAACTGATTACTGACTTATTAACTGACTCATGTACTGACTTACTAACTCATCAACTGACTCAAGTACTTATTGATTTAAGTGCTTAATTATTAAGGGACTTAAATACTGACTTGCTGCCTTATTAACTGACCTGAGTACTGACTTTACTTACTGACTTATTAAATGTCTTAGTAAGTTAAAATGTCAGTACTGTCTTATTAACTGACTTACATTAGTTAGTAAGTTAAAATGTATGTACTTACTAAAGATTTATGTACTAACTTATTAACTGACTCGTGTACTGACTTACTGACTTATTAAATTACTTTATTATTGAATTTACTTACTGATTTAAGTACATATTGATATATAAAGGGACATTTTAACTAACTTTTAACTGATGTACTGACAGACTGCCTCATTTACTGACTTACAGACTTTACTGACTTAATAAGTGACTCACTTACTGAGTTGCTGACTTACAATTGTGCACTTGTTAACTGACTTTTGTACTTTAATTAATTAACTAACACTGGATGCTGACTTATATACTGACTTATTAACTGATAATGTAAAATAAATAAATAAATAAAAATGGCATTTTTTTATGGTATGTCATTACAGCTGAAATGAATGAACAGGTCTAGTACAATATTACGTATCGTAGTTTTAAGGATATTTCCTCATCTTAGCTGAACTAAGGCTACGCTCACAAGGAATTTTTGTCACACTGGTTTGTAGGTGTGTTTGCTATGAACATCACTAGTAACCAGCCTCCTACTTTCTCGTTCTGTGGTGAATGAGAAACAGGAAATAGCAGACCATGCCACTGCTAGATACGCTTTTACGAAACTCTGAGATTTCTGTTTCTGTTGAAAGGATTAAGAGTAATTGGTCCAAGTTCAGCGTAAATGGCAGTATTTACCCAGATCATGCTGACCTAAACAGTGTGCCTGTGTGAAAAGGAGCAAATTGAAAGTAGGTCATTGTTTTCCTCTTCTCTCCAGTGTAATGGGACATCACAGACATGACACTTTGCAGAAAGACGGAGGAGGAGGGGCGGAAACAAAAGCAAAGAGGAAAAAGAACCATTGTCTTGTCTGACTAGGACAACTCAAAACATGGAGCAAGTACTCATGAGCATGGAAAAAAAAAAGTCAATTTATTAAAGAAGTAAGTTGCAAAAATAGAAGCTTTTTTTTGAGGCATGACAAAAAGGTGGCTCACATCTCGGTCATCCAGAAAGAGAGCTTTCGGTCTCCACCGATCACGCACAGGGGGAGCGTTCTATGCCAGCTTAGACCCGAGCCCACGACTGACGAGCCAATCATCACAGGCTGGAATGATATTGTACAGAATGAGGCATGAGGTGCGACATACTGACACTTAACACACAATAAAGCACACTCTATACACTTACCTGAGGGTGACTGAGGTGATGCACCAGTAACTGACTGCTGATCTTTCCCGGACAGCCGGTGGTGGCGAAAAGATTTTCATTTGCTCTCGACCACCTGAGAGACGCAGAATATATATACGGAAGATCATAGACATCGCTGATGTTTGCTCTTGAGGAGCAGGAGAAATTGAAACGAAGCATCCGGGCTTACCTGAAGAGTCGTGCTTTGTCCAAATGCACTGGCCTCTTGTCCTGAGGATAACTATTAGAAAAAGATTAATGCGGTTATCTCCTGGTGTCTGTGGTTTATGATTTCTTTCCCATAAGCAGAGTTAGTGCAGCTTCTAAACTCATCACTTTCAAGGCAGAAATCAGACTTTCCTGTACAACAAACAGCCGCGTTTATGTTCAAAATTGTTCAAATGGTTTTGGCATAAAGAAAAGAGTTTTTTTTTTAAGAGTTTTGTAAAATCAAGTTTGGAGTCTGAATGTAATGAATCCAGATGCTGTTTAAGTTTTAATTAATACTATTTTACTGCAGTTCTCAAAGGCGGAATAATGCATCTGTATTCTGTTTGGCATTAATAATAAAAATCAAGATATCAATTCCACATTTGCAGAATTACAGAAGTGTGTGTTAGGCGCTTTAAGTGTGTTGAGACCCATGTTAAAAGTAAAGGTGTGATTTTAGGAAGCAGAAATCTTACGCAGAAATGCTTTTATTATTTAATGATTGGTATTTATTCCACTTATAATGCAGAAAATCAAGAACTGCAGGAAGTGAACCAAACATGCCGCACATTCTCCAGCCATTAACTTAAATTTAAGTACATTATAAAACTTCAGAAAAAGACCATCAAACATCCGTACAAACCCTGCACTGATGATTTCACGGGGCACTACGCGCTCGAGTTACTCTCTGATGCTCCGCCCATGGCTTACAATGTGTGTAATACCTTTTGTACACTTTTCTGGCCACGAGCTCCAGAATCATGAAGGTTGCAATCTCTCTGCACTTCTTTGGATATTCGTGGATGTACTTTTGTGTGCTGGTTTCCAGCAGGAAAAACTTCTTAATACTCTTGACACAATGAGCTTTTTGAAACACAATACATAATCGGTGGATAGAAAACAATTTGTGGAATCAGGTCTTTTATATTTATTTGAGTTGCTTTGTTTGAAACAGTGGAAGGTTTGTTAACTCGCTCTGGAAAATGTCTGTGCTTGCTCCTTTTTAATGTCAGTCAAATGACCTCTTTCTGTGAAAATAGGTGGGTCTTGGCCAACATTTTGTGAGAAAATGTACCATGCTCCGTCACAGTCACATAAATGTACACATATTTTCACTTTAAAAAAGCAAACTAAACGAGTTCTTACCTAGATCGTGTGATATCCCAGATCACCCAGTCGCTACCCACCACAGCGCCCACTTTAATGGTGTTAGTGAGGCACCAGTCAGCAGACATGAGCGGCATCTGCCCGCTGTCCAGAGACAGAATGGCCTGCTGGGTGACGAGGTCATAGAAACGTATGGTGCCCTTTTTCTCAGCCACCATCAGCTGGGAGGAAGCAAACAGAAAGGTCCTCAGCATCCTTAGTACTTTTGGATAGAACAGCTGAGTATATTTATTAGTGACAGAAACAAAGAAGACGCCATGAAGGTCTCATTATTATGATATAATATTTGATAGCTTTCCCTAGATCCTATTTATATCTATCTTCAGGAAAGGATTCATATCAAGGCTAAGGCTGTGTGCGCTCTCCCCGCTGAGAACATCCTGAGCCTGAACTGAGGGTACTCACAGTACTTGAGCTTACCTTAAACACCTCCTCAGGATGCCAGCACACGGTGACACCTGGTGACCACAGTCGTAACAATACGGTTTCATTCCCTTCCAGATCCCAAATCCTGAAGGAGGAAGAAAGCCCACACATTATTTCTAAGCCTCTAGTTTCAAGGTTAACTAAATATACACTCCGAGCATCCTAATAAACGATCTGACATTACAATCGACTCTCTAGACATTCAAGCTACTAAGATGACGCAAATCTCTCGATGAAGTCAATAATACATCCAAGAAGCCAAAGTGCAATACGCTGACTCAGGCCTGACCTTGTCTTACTGTACATTTTAAAAGGTTGCGGTAGAAGCATATCTATCGGTTAAGCAGGGAACTTAGGAACTCTGACAGTCTGAACTTCTGCCACATGCCCTCTAATGGTGAAAGATCCTCTCAGATGTTAAACTGCGAATTCAGCTTGGTGTTGAAAGCATGCGGTATGGCGAAGGAGAACCAGTCACTCATCCACGCGCAGATGGTGGAATGTCAACATGACGCTAGCAGGTGAGGTGAAAACATTGGAAATGTTTAAAAAAAAAAAAAAAAAAAAACACACTCGCGACTTCAGAAGCGATCGTAGAAACCCATCGCCTGCTTTGGACGACAGGTTACCTGTATCTCTGACTGTAGGCACAAGCTCCACAAGGTGTATGTGGTCTGATGTGTGTGAGGGGATAAGAAGAAAGGGAAGTGGATTTTACTGCAGATATTAGCAGCAAATGTCACTTGGATCTATCCAGGTGAGTCTCTGTATCCCTGGTGGTTAGGAGGAGTGAAACAGAACCTGTATTTTTGCATCTATTCTTCTATTTCATTCCAGCGCAAAATGTAATTCTATCAAAAAGTGGCGTAAAGAGGACGAGAGGTCATTGCAAGAGTAGGACACGAGCCAGACGGAGGAAATAAAAGAAGCCAGAACTGGGACAGTAAGCCATCTTTGTCCTTATGTGCTCTAAATCCACACACACACACGCACACACACACAGGAAATCTAAAAAAAAAAAAAAAGCAAAAACAAACCAAATGAAGCAGAGGCCTAAAAAAAAGGAACTGTGCTGTCAAAAATGGTCTCAATCAAATAACCAATTAAGCACACAAAAGGAAGTGGATGAGGTATTGTGTGTCAAAAATATCCTCCGCGAGCTCTGATACCCGCTGAGCACGGATGTGAAGTTCAGAGGTTGTTTCGGTTCTGACAAGTGCTTTAAACACGGATGAAAAATATGACAGGAGCTAAGCTTCTAAAGGAAAAAAGCTTTCAGACAGACTGATAACTTACAGTAAAGTGAGAGCGTGCGTATGTGTGTGTGTGTTGGGATGGTGGAAATGTTCAGCTTTTTGGCTGCTGCCCCACTGAGCACCCAGTGACGAACGAGCAATAAAAGCCATTCACTGGGGTATTATGAAGACGACTGTGTTCTCTAACAAGAGCGTGGAGTTCTTGCATGTCATAAATCCCCTAACTTTTGCAGCTTGATCCGTGCCCAAGAGACGACTGGGACTGCCAGTGCCGGCTTGCCGGCTTCCCTTCCCAGGAAAACAGGCTTTCTTGCTCTTTAATTTGGCCTCTTGTGAAGCCACGAAGACATCCTGGCCACGGGGAACACAGATACAGAGAGAGAGAGGCCTTGTGCATGGATGGAATAAATCACTTGGATGAAGCAGACGGTCGATCCTGAAAATTAGGAACCACACTTTTGCCACATCAGAGCTACAACAAGTTCTCTGAACTGGATAAGCTGGTTGCAGGCCTTTCTTGGAATTGAAACGGGAATAACTCTTGCCGGCTGACTGATGAGGTCATCGGGAAGGGTTCAGCATCAAAGTACTCCTTGCGATGTCTTCTGAATCTGAATACGCTTGGTGAACGACTTCCCATGTACCGGATGCTCAGATGTAAGAAAAAAAAAACCTTGTATTTATATAAGGGACTTGAGAACATACACTACATAAGGTGAAACAGAGGTGAGGAAACTGAGGTGAGGGTTATAGAGATCGAATCTCCACTACGCACAACTTTCAGCAGTGTGCTTGACCTGATCAGACCTTCGCACTCCAGCACGAGTGAGATTTCAAACCACGACACACAAACATTGGCTGAAACGCTTCCGCTCGGCGCTGTTGCCAAGCGAAAGAGATCAATCGCACGCAACACCAGAAACCACCGACCACGACCACCAATGAACCGATGGTGTGGGAATGTGGAAGGAAAAAGAAAAAAAACAAACCAAAACTGACCCAGTTCTCTCAAACACCAAAGAGATAATTATTTAATCTCAGCTCAAGGATAAGACAAAGACATGCGCTGATGTAGCAACACCAGCGTCAGCATGTTCATGTTCAGCAATTCATGAGATAATGACTAGCTTTCTGATATTGATACTGAAACCTTGATCTCGATAAACATGATATTTTTTTCTTTAAAAACTACTAAGCTTTAAAATGATTTTAAGTTAAGAACTTTACTTAAAAAAAAAAAAACAGGAAAAATTACATTAAAATACGACTTAAACAAAAACTCAGATTTTTTTACTTATTCAATTAAACTCATTCATAAAGAAATCACTTATAAAGGATAAATATAATAAACAGTAGTCAGGTCTCTTTATAAGTAGACATTTCCAGTGTCAAAGAAAAAATATATTTTCCAAAAAAAGGCTCCTTTAATGTGAAGTACTGATATTTCCGCCTATATTTGTTACAGGATCAGATCAAATTCGTTCTATTTTGTTTTCCACTGATATCCAATCCACTTTTTTTTTTTTTTTCCTGGGTATGGGATCAGTGCCAGCTCTAGAATCAATGTTTTAAATGATGATCACATGTACAAATAAGTGTGAATAGTGAACTCTGGCCAAGAACCAGTTACAAATTTCATACTTGGAAGACAGAGACTCTTAAAATGAGGAAAGAAAAAAAAAAGAAAGGAAAAGAAAAAACAAAGCTGAGGCAGACCGAGTGGCCATTAAAAAAATAATAAATAAATAAATAAATAAATTTAAAAAACAGCACTGTGTCTCCCATCAGGACTCAGTATTCAGGTGAGCCTTCCTCTTTAATAATGAACTCAGTCAACTCAGCAATTCCCTGGAGTGACCTGCGCTTCCATCACTCGCCTGTAGGTGGCATCGAGAATTAACCCTGAGCTGAGCTGCAGAAGGAGGCTCATGGCTGCACCACACCCCACACACACACACACACACACACACACGCACACACTTCCAGGGTCACCGTGATCAGCGAATACATGTCAATACATATATATTTACATTAAAGCTACAGTATAGAGTGCAAAGGTTTGCACACCATTAGGACAAAATGAAAAAGATCTCAGCAAGATATTCTGTGTGTTTGGTTTCAAACCTTTGATTCCTTATCGCAACTAGGGCCGAGTGGTTAAATACATTCCTACGATACACAATATGAACCACGAGATACAGTTTCGCTAACAAACAGCCGGTAAAAGAGTAGTGTTGCATTAAATAAAAGCTGAATCGACACTTTTATTTAATGGCTACAAAAATAAATTGAACACTGAAGAGGTGGTGGTGGGGAAACTGTAAAAATGTACAAGATTCAAAACAAAAGTTTAATGCCTAATCAGCTGCTTTTCTACCGAGTTTATAACTGTTATTGGACGAACCATAAAAATGATATAAAAAGATATCATCATTATATCTTCATATTGCCCAGCACTACTAGCAAAAATGGTCAAACAGGGTGTGACATTAATGATGATATCAGTTGAAAAGTTTTCATCTCCCTTTTCTAAACCTGAGCTTCTTCACAATCCTTTCATTCCTGTACATTACAATACAATATACTCTCTTTTTCTCAGACACACTCACATACGTATGCTAATTTTCATCAACACGTCAGACCTGGAGGTAGCCTCAGATTCCTGTTCTCGTGATTCCCAACCTCCAACCAGGAAGAGCCAAAGAGAACGGCTGCTCAACTCGAAATTTCAACTCGGGAACTCGGGGTAGTCTTCTCAACTATGAGTGGCTCCGAGTTCAGGCAGTGACGTCAAATCAAAATGGCTGCTCACAGCATCAGAAGTAAACGAAGACGCGCTTCTTAGCTTTAAATGAGTTATACTGTATTTTCTTTAGATCAATCAACATACAGACATATTATCCTGTTACTATCTATAACGCTGACTCAACAAAAGATGAACATGGAAGCATGCTTTTGTCCCTGCTGTGTATCTCGAACACAGTGGAGGTAAAGAATAACACCATTCTGAGCTCCGGCTTCCCACTTCTGCGTCACAATATTGACATGAGACGATTCTGGCACAAATAAAATATTACATTTTAATATGTTTATTTTGTAATGACGACAAATCAAACCACTGCAATATCAATACAATGTACCGTAAGAAAAGTAGATCAGGATTTATAATGTAAGGTGTAATTTCCTCCTATTATTAACATGTAATTTCTTTTCTTTTAATCTTTTTCAGTGTCATAAATGTATTTCATGGTAACATTATTAATATGGAAAGATGGTTTGAAGGTAGATTGTGCCTTAAATGATTAGGCTAAATAACAAAGTCGTGTCATCGCCACTCCTGCTGCTGTCTGACTTCCGCCTGAAATGCACAAGTGCGTCACAGTAGATTTTATTTTATGTATTTCCTCATTCCTCCTGAATTAATTTGTGGTTACGCCACTGCCAGCACAACACACAGCATGCTTCTGAATCATTTTTAGACGCGAGTGTGACTCACATCAAGTGCAGCACACAGGTGTGGATTTTAAGCCAGCTGCAGTAGAAATCGGAGTCCACGTATATACGGTGATTTACGGTAACTTCCCTCAGATGGCAATGCTACGGATCTGATGTGAATTCTGCTGTGAAGAGTGTGTAAATGTTGAGCAGTAGTGAACTACGAGCTGTTTCAGTATTATTTTTTCCATGTTTACGCGGGCCGAATGAAAGGAAGCTGCGGGCCTTGGGTTTGACTCGTGTGCCGTAACACTTCCTTCTGAGTAGCTTAACTTTTTGGACTATTAAATAATCATGCTTCGAGGCAGTTAGGTTCCCACTCACAATCGTCGTGCTCTGTAGGCTACTACTAGGCTACTACTCTGGTGCTTCTGTGTAAGAAGTGTGTAAAAAAGAGGTAGAGCTCATAATGAATATTAAATGGAAATATCGTGATACACCTCAGAGAAGCAAAATTCGTCTCCCCGGTATTTTATATCACGGTATTCTGTCTCATGCCTACTAAATACAGTGCAGCATGAAAACTGTTCTATAATTTTTAATGCTAGCAAATTGCAAAAGTGGAGACGCTAATGTTGTTGTGTGATGCGAGAACACCACAGCTCATAGCTGAAAATTCAGCCAAACACGTTCCGCCGTTTTCTTTGTCGAGCGCACAAACATGATGCTTTATCAGCGGAGACATAAAGACATCAGCTACATAAAATCAGTTTCTCTCAGGGATTCAATTACTTATTTATTTTCCACAGTCTATATTAATGCACATAATTAGCTCGTCATACGTTAGCTGCTGCTAGCTAATTGGACTTCCAGGCATGCTCGCTGGAGCTTTGACTTGGCCAGTGAGCTAGCTAATGAATTTATGATTTGTCCACCGCCGAAGGAGAATGATGTTGTCATTTTTTTGGATCGGAAGACTGGTGTCTCATTGCGTACAACTTCAAATCAAGTCTGGCTTTGCGGACACGCCCCTTTTTTCTATTGCTCCCGTGTTACTTCTAGTCTAGACACAGATACACGACCGCGTCTTTGATCAGATGAGACCATGTGAATGAAAAGTGCACTGTGGTTGTGTGGGATGAATTAAAAAGACATCTGTCCCTCCTTTTCATCCTCTCCTCCATTTCCACGACGTGACAGAATTGAAATCTTTCTGCAGATGGAGATGTTTTCTCTGGCCGGAGAGGGACACGGAGGTTGAGGCCGGGGATGCGGATGTCTCCTCTCCCACACGCCGGTTTAAAGTTTGCGTCTTTCCAATGCCCTCGGAGTGTTCCAAAAACTGCTGACACGTTCATCAGCGTCAGCACTAACAGCAACATGCCCTTGATCACACGCTGAATACCAAAGCTATCAAAGTGTGCACGACGGGGCCGGAGGAATAAATCATTCAGCGAGCTCATCAGAGAGAAGCGATCAGAGATCAGAGACTTTTTCAACCCGACAGCTCGTCCAGTTCATATCCGACGCGATTAATTCTGATCTGCTCGCTGTGGAACATTTCGCCCCCGACTGTGATAAAGACTGATTTTCTCGCTCTTTCATCCCGACCTCGCATTTGAACCTGCACCAACACCAACAGGGCGGCCGCAAGGAGGAGGAGGAGGAGGAGGAGGAGGAGGAGGAGGAGGAGGAGCGCGGCGCTCCGAGAACACACACCGGGGCGACGGGTGTAGCAAAACATTAGCGTAGCGCTACGGTGAGAAAGAGCGCTGTGTCTAGACACATGCTGGAGTGGACATGAAGTGGAGGAGACAGGCATCCTGAAGAGCGGAATAACAAAAACAGGGATAGGAACGCACACACACACACGCGCGTACCATAGAGCCGGCCGATACAGTGCACGAGTCTCACACACACGGACCAGCGTGGAAAAAAAAACATGAGTCCAGCAAGTGCAACCATCTTTCATTAAACCAACACACTGCGTCCAAATCAAGCAAAATCACAGAAACCGAATGAAATTGATCTTTAATATAAAAGCAATAAAGCTCGGTTTATTCTTCTGTAACGTATAATAGAGAATATCATGCTTATAAAGGCTCGATATTTACACTCTGGCCTGCATTCTGGTACTATATAATATTAAGAAATTAATGCTTTTACACCAAAAAAAAAAAAAAAGTAAAATAAAAAGTGATTTTATCAGTAAATATCTCTTGAATATTGCTCACTTTATTTAATATTTCTCATTATGAGGTTACAAAAATATACAACTATGAAGCCTATTTTTTTAAGGTATTTTTACTCATTTAAAGTAAGAAATGTCTTAAAATCAGTCACTAGTCACGTTTACATGGACACTTTTTGTTTCAATCGGAATGAAATCAATCAGATTGAT
>CM040471.1:5443435-5455042 GCA_022758105.1 Pangasianodon gigas | reverse complement strand
GTCAGAGCCCCAATACCGCTGACAGCCGTGCGTCATACGTCATTACGTGATTTGTACGTCATTGCACATGCGCAGAACTATCTGGTTTCATTTTCAACCCGATGAAGTGTTTACATGTCCTCTCCATCGGATTAGAAAAGGTTTAAACCACCCCTTACGATCCGAATGAAATTTTAATCGGTTTTGGCCAATTCATTCCAATTGACGTGTTTACATGTGACTTTTTAAATCTGATTGTGCTTCTAGTCCAATTACGATCGGATTATTAGTGTCCATGTAAACGCAGCTACTGATTCCACCTGGAAGCTGATTATTTTCCAACAGCTGTTTTATTCCTCTTCTACCACAGCAACCTGCCAACGATTACAATGTTTTATATTAATTATAGCTACATGTAATGTTATGGAATGTCAGGGGAACACAAGTTAGTTCCTGTTATCACTCTCCCAAAAAAAAAACAAAAAAAACGTAAAGCGTTTAAAACTCCTCTGTCGTGAAGATGTCGGAAAAGTTACAGCTTTACCTCCGTCTGTTACAAAGCGCTGACACTGGAGACTCCTTCCTTTAATGTTAAACAAACGTCGCCTTACTATAAGAACATTTCACCCTATCAGCGATCACAGCGATTTTTTTTTTTAATCCGTTTATGTGGAGCGTCTGTTGTACAAGTCCCCGTGAATGAGCCGTTACCATAGAAACGATACCACATTAATGTAAACTTGCGATTAATCAATGCCTTCTGACCAATCAGAATCCAGAGTTCAGCAGTGCAGTGGTACAACACAAAAATATTATATTACAATATTAACACTATATCATATTACTATACTATAGACTTATTTACGACACACAATATGTATCATAAGACATAAGTTTGCTAACAAACTGTGAGCTAGTAGTAGTGTTTAAAAAAAAAAAAAAAAAAAAAAGCTGAGTTTCATGATAATATTATTTACATAAAAAAACAAGATTATTTAACTTATATATTGCACTTTATTATTTTATTTATTTATTAAATTTATTGAAAAGATTAGGGGGGAATATGTAATTTCATTTTATCATTTTACAATTTTTAAACATTCAGGAACAAATTCAAATCTTCCAATGTTAAAAAAATTAATTTAAAAAATTTTATTTAAAAAAAAAAAATGTTATGCAAAGATATCGCAACGCTGAGACACTTGAGAAAAGTGCATTGCGACATAATTTGTCGTGATATCGATATTTTATCGTCATATCACCCAGCCCTAATTATGAGGGAACAAATATTAGATTATAAAAACCTGTCTTTAGCCATTTTCACTCATTTCAAGCTTGAAATAGTCTTGAATATTTTAGCAATAAATGCATGAAATAAGCAAAATTATCTGCTATCAGCTAAAAAAATGCTGATCTGGAGTCTATAATAATGACCAGGATCGTCTATAAGCTGAGATGTTCTGCAGAAACTGGCTATAAATGACTCTCTATATGAGACTCTATGAAAGCGGTTCAGTCCCCGTCCACCTTGAAGCCATTACGGCTGCTTAATTTCCTGGTTTGCGGCTTAGGAAAGGGGGCGGAAATGTGCGCAGCGGCGTCCAGGTGTGTCGGTTACACGTCTCTGACGTAAAAAGGGAAGCCCTGAGCCTCCTGGAGCGCTCGCTTAAGTTACCTCGAGCTGGCGAGGAAACCGCACCGTACCTCTGGGGTGCGCTTGATTTAGGCTGCTTGTTAACAGTCACCGAGGAGAGGGGAGGGAAAAAAAAAAAAAAAAGAAAGAAAAAAAACACACACTTTGGGCTGCTGATTGGATTTCCACGTTTAACCAATTACTAAAGGAAACGGGGGTTCGCACTTACGCACAGCGGCCGTGTTGTGCTTAGGGTCGGGTTTCGCGCTGGAAAACGCGGTCAGGACTTTCTGGACCATTAACAGAGAACAGAACACAATAGGGCACACACACACACACACACACACACACACACACACACACACACACACACAGACACAGAGTCATGCTTTAGGGTTCGACTGACCTGCAAGTGTGATCGTCACTGACCGATGCTATTTGCTTTCCTTCCGTGGGCTCGAATACGAGGTGATTGATGTAGCTGGTGTGTCCCTCCATCACCTAGGCAACACAGGAAACAGGAAAATCGCACACATATGGACAGTCACAACACGCGCGGAAAGTTCACTTCCCACCCAATCCCTGGTGACACGGAGAAGCCGTAGGTACGGCATAGACGCCGCGTCTGCCTTACACATCGCTTCAGCATGCATGTTTTTGTTAGGGGAAAAAAAAAAAAAAAAAGTTGAATTGATGTAAAAAACATGAACGAGGTCTGACAAGTCTATCAGCAAGTCTGTCCTGTCTATACATATTTTATTATTTTCAGGCTTTTTGTTTTATTTATGAAAGGCTGTAAAACGTTTACTCCTGTTTTCACAAACTCCGCCCACTCATTAATATTCATGTCATTTACATTTGTGTCATTTTGGCTGACGCTTTTATGCAAAAGCAACTTAAAACTGAGACAGAATACAGAGGGTCTTGCTCCAGGGCAGCGTGGTGGAGCTGGGGTTTAAACTCGTGACCTTTCGATCAGTAGCCCGATGCCTTATCCACTGAGCTATCAGTGCCACAGACCCACATATTTATTAATATTCATCAGCTAAAACCATCAGGAAAACGCCTCATTGTTATTATTTTCTGCCCTTTCGCTTTTCCGTTACTTCCACATGAACTTATAATCGTTTTTTTTTAAAGTCGCTGCCCACAATGCACGCTAAATTAATACACATTTTGAGAACTGAAAAAAATCGTCTCTCTAAACAGACCCGTACTGTTTACAGTTTACACGGTGTGGAGTCACAGCCTGTTCTTTTTCAGAAATGCCTTCCACACAGAACATCACATTCCCACTCCCTGTAATCTAATAAAGCTCGATGGGAACGAGATCCAATATTTTAAAACGCATGATCCCACAGCATTTGGACTTTATGCTAAATTCCACAAATGTCTCTAATAGACAATACTGCGCGATGCTCGAATCTCCATAATGTGCAAATAAAAACAACATTCCACCAGTTTCTGTGATGGGACACCAAACAGCCCGGGGTCAAACTCAATAATCATACGAAAATTATTCTGCAGAAATAAACACGGTCCACGACTGCGCTCTGAGATTTTACTTTAAGTAAAAGCACGTTGTATATTCCGTAGCAGTGCGAGAGAACGAACCTCTCTCAGGTGGAGGAGGAGAGGAATTCTGCGATTTTAACAACCAGCTAGTCAGTAGAGTTGTGTCTAATCTGAACACTGGGTAGTATTTTTAACAGTTTAAGACAACACTCTTTCAGCAACATATTGCACACATGGCATATCCTTCATCAGCTTCTCATTTTAAATCCTCACTGTGCATCTTGTGTTGACTGTGTGCTTGTTTTTCTGCCTTAAAGTGTGAACGTTAAATCATTAACAAACTCCTAGATATTAATATTAAAAAAATCTGGTACAAGTCAGGACTACGGGACTCTCATGTAAAACATGAACACAGTTTGGCTTGGAATTGAGATCACAAAACTTTGACTAATTTTGTAAGGAACAATATATAAGGAATAAAACACTACGTGTTGTGCTGTTATAGGAAAATAATCAACAACACAGTCATGCAGTGAAGTGGAGTTCCTGTTCCTATAACAGCACGTCTTGAAGCGTTTTATTCCTCTTAATCCACAGCAATTTGCCAACGATTACGATTTTTAATTTACTGAAGAACAACACGTCGTACTTTTTATCCGTTTACAGGAACATCACTTACTGATTACATCACTCAGAAACCGCAAAGCGTTAAAGAGCCCAATTTAAAGTTACAGCTTTACCTCTGGCTGTTACAAAGCGCTGACACTGGAGACTCCTTCCATAAATGTTAAATAAACATTGCCTTACTTTAAGAACATATCAGTGATTACACAGTGATTACAGTTTTTTTTTTTTTTTAAATGCGTTTATGTGGAGGGTCCTCCGCACAAGTCCCTGTGAATGAGCGGTTACTATAGAAACGATCCCGCATTAGAACGAGTGCATTAATATAAACCTGTGATTTGCAGCTGCTCTACTGTCAGGGAATTTATTACATTCCTATACTACTGTAGCAGAGCGTGAAGTGCGCGGAGCATGCTTGTGAATGATTTACTGCACAATTTTTGTGTAATAGCCAAAAAAAAAAAATGAGCAAAAATAGCAGTTATGTAATGCAGAACTTTAATCATATTCATGTGTACCCTAGGCTTGTGCGATATTTTAACATATCATCCAGAACGATGCAATTTCCCAGATAATTACCGATAGCCTAAAAAAAGACATAAAAAGGGAAATTTCCACCGTTTTAGGTTTAAGGACATTAGGCGAGGCATAATAATATCATAAGCTATGCAGTCAGGAACTGCGACAATCACGAAAACTCAGCTGGATGGTGGACTTTTAAATAATTGTGAGGAATGAACAGGGGAAAAAAAACTCATAAGAGTGCATAACAGTACAAAAATAGTTTTTATAAAGTGATTAAAAACATTTTTAATCATCATCATCACCGTTAACGTTATTTGTGAAGTGTTAGATTCGACACTTCATCCAAAATCTTCATCCTTGACCATTTTTGGACCATATTTTCAGCGGCATTTCTAATACATATAGTTAACATTCTTAACATAATATAGTTAGTTATGCTTTATGTTAATTCCTAATATAATATAGTTAGTTATTTTTTATATTAATGAACTCGGAACATTTCCTGTTTCCCCCGACATGAAGCCAGAGCGCCCACGCAAGTCGTGAGAGCATGTGAGATGGGAGAAAGGGGGCGGAGCTTCCAGGAAGCATCTGTTAATACTGAAGAGTTCGAAACACCTGCGCAAATCATTCCAGATGATGGTAATCTCATTTCCTGTTTTACTGAGGACAAAAAAAAGCGTATTTTTGAGTGATAAATCATACTCCGATGTCAAATTGTGTAGCACTATAACGCAAAATGCGTAAAAGTTGGCAGGTCTGGTAATATAATATAATATAATATGATATAATATGATAAAATCGGTATAAAGGTCACTGGATATCGTGGCAGTGTAATAATATCGTTATATCACACAAGCCTAGTGTACACTCTAAGTGCACAATGTGTCCCAAAGTTAAAAGGAAAGCAGTGACATTAAATGAATGGCAGATTAAATAATTAGCTGTTAAGAATAATGTTGCTGTTGTTCTGCGTTTGGTTTAAAACAGCTCTGAGTGTCACGCGTCACCGGTGAGTTTTGAGCAAGATGGACCTACTCGTCCTGTTCATTCATTTCATGCGCTTGCATAGTAACCAGGAATTTAATATTCAGTACGTAATATTAAAAATATGTTTACGGGAATAAATTAATCAGTAATTACACTAGCAGACCTCGCCATGTTACACTTCTCCAGTCCGATCAGGGCTTCGGGTGCGAGTACACGGGTACTGACTTCACTCCTGGAAGAGAGAAACAGCTTACCTTTACTTCATCAAGCTTCTGGAGATCTGAAGTAAAGAGTCGCAGCTTTCGGTCGGCCGATGCAGTGCAAAACCTGCAAACAAAATTGATGCAAATGTTAAAATGAAACCTATTTTTTTAAAAAAAATAGAAATCTCCTGATCTGCCGAATTAAATTACTACTTGCACTCAGGGCTACGATGTATTTCCGTTTTGAAATCTGGTGTCTCCGGTTGCACTGTTTACATCCGGCACTGCAGCAAGACAGCAACGTCTAACGCCCGCTTTTTCAATAAAGTCGTAGTGTTAGCTAACGTTAGCTTGGATGTTCGTTTCTGTTAACAGGTTTTTCTTTTCCTTCACAGTTGTGTGTGTATGATGAAGTATACAGTCTGACTCCTTTCTCCAGCTTACTATGATGAATGTCGGCGGCGGTTATTTTCGGGAGCTCGTGCGGACACCGGGTGCGTTTATCACATCTCACACGCTCCCTCTGATCCTCTAGCTCTGCTCGACTGGTCCCACCATCTCTCAGGGTAGAAGGAAGGCATGCATCGAGACTCTCCTCTGCTCTGGTACATAGGTGGTGGAATGAACTTCCCCTAGATGTCTGAACAGCTGAGTCACTCGCAGCCTTCAAACGAGTCTAAAGACCTACTTCTTCCTAAAGTACTTAAATTAGCACTTTAAAAAGAAAAAAAAAACAACTTTGTATTGTCTGAGTGCTTTTTACTATATTACATCCCCAACAGAGATTTTGGACTGATGGTATTCTTAGTCTGTGACCTAGTGAACCAGAAACAGAATGTATTTATTGATAGAGACTTGGATAAGGCTCTGGATAAGGACCTCTGCCAAATGCCATAAATATAAATGTAAATGTAAAATAGAGCCGTTGCCGTTATAGTGGATGGAAGCAGAAGTGGTTATTAAGGTTATTATTATATTTGGTTATTAAGCGGATGTGACTGTGCAAGCAGCCCAATACCAGGGACATAATATAAAATAATATTTTATATTAAAGATAAAAAACAAACCTGAACACAAGAAATCAGATTTACACACTCCAACATTTTTGAGTATAAACAGTGGTGGAGGTGGAGAATACAGTGATTTAACGTCGATATCGTGATAAATGATGTCACAACACACGTGTCTGAGATATCACAAGTGTCAGCAGGATTTTTATGACAATTACAAAGCAACTGATTAGAGGTTAAAGCTTTGTATATTTTTAAAATATTGACATTAAATAAAAGTGTGTGAAAGCAGCCTACACTGAGACTACAGTCACTATATTAGCACAGCTCGATAACATGCCTAATAACTGCATTATAATTATTTTAGAAGCGATTCCTCGTGTGTAACTCTGACCGGTGTGTAAAACTACAGAAAGGCCGCGTGTACCTGATCATCTGAGGCAGCTTGTCCAGTCTGGACTCTGGACTCCATGCAAGAGCGTCGGCACGAACGCCGTGCATGAAGACACGCAGAGCGTTGAATTCTACTCCATCTACATCCACGTCCTCCTCCTGTACACACACACACACACACACACACACACACACACACACAGATTCAATCCTGCACGAAAAGACAAGCTCTACACACCTTATTATGCGTTATATGAACCAACATGAATCAGTCATTCAACTCCAGAATTATTGGCACCCTTTATAAAACTAAATGAATATAAACGAATATCTCACATGCAGTGATGAAAAGTTCAAAGTGATCTTTATCGACACAAGTCATTTTGGATGAAATCTCTCATTTAGAAATTAACAGCACTCAGTCTAGACTCAAAGGTTAGACACATCTGTAGAGGATCTTCTGCATAGGTTCCTCTCCATGAAGAACATTTTAAAACCACCCTTTATTTATTTATTCTTTATTATTTACTCTTAGGTTTATGTGTGAAACTTCCCTCGAGATTGACGCTGATCACTGAGTTGTTTGCTGTTATTATATTGTTCAAAGACCCGCTTAGAGCGAGGTTATAACCTCCTGGCAGAGGCAACTAGATTTCAGACTAAGATATATCCTGGTAATTAGCAGAATTCAAGGATTTTTATTTCCTCCCCAAGGATGGCATCTTCAATCCACGATCTTACATTCTTTGGGGTGCCAAAATTTTTGCCATATAGTTCTAAGAATATACTGTTAATTAGTCATTTTTGCCCGTCCTTTTTAAGGGTGCCAATAATTCTGGAGCTGAATGTATGATGCGGTGGCATACCTCTTACTACACTTTTTTTATTTCATTAGATAGTTAATATTTTTGCAGTTAATATTTTAATCGATTTATACAAATTTTTATACAAAAGTCAGACAGATTGCATTTACTTTCTTATATTCTTCAAGGATGCCAAACATTTTTTTTAAGAGAAAAAAATTTAATTTAAAAAGTATTTCTGCAAAAATGTTTAAGTAGTCAGTGTATTGTTTGCTTTATACAATCATTTCTGATCTTTCTCTTTAAGGGTGCCAATAATTCTGGAGGTGAACGTGTAATGTACCTCTTTCTACATGTTTCGTCTTCTGTTTTATTGCATATTTATATTGATTAATAAACATTTTTAACTATTATACTACTGGAATTCCTATTGACACTTACACCGACAAATAATCAAACAAAAACAAAAACCACAAATAAATAAATAAATAAATAAATAAATAAAATGTAATTAAAAATAAATAAATAAAAAACACCAAACAAATTGCATATACTTTCTTATAGTAATTAGGGGTGCCAATAGTTTTGTCACTTGGTTTTTAAGATTATAGAAAAAAGTATCTGCGCAATTAAATCTTGAACTATTGCAATGTTTTATTTTATATAATCATTTCTGCCAATCCTGTTAAGGGTGCCAATACTTCTGGAGTTGCACATACTACGCACTTGTGTATCTCTTTCTACGTTAATCTATTTTATTGAATATTTATATTTTTTTGTACTGAATATTTGTTATTGACACGAACACACGCTTCACTTTCACGATTCAGAGTCAAATGATTAGAAATGAAGCTGATCTCTGATTGGACGATCACACTGTGAAATCGTATCCCTCTGAGCTCACCTTGAAGCGGCACGTTCCCACCACCACGTGCTGGTTTTCAGCGTAGGCGAGGAGCGAGGAGGCGGCGCCGCAGTCGTACGGACTGAACTCCACCACGAGGACGCGGTCTTCACAGGGCAGCGTGTACGTGGCTGAGCGACCCGTCGCCTCGTCCTGCATCGTGAACTCTTCTCTTAACACCGCCGCCGCCGCCGCTGCTGCTGCTTCTTAAAACTCCACTTCAACTCCACCTGCAACACAAAGGAGAAAATTTATTCATCTTTACACATCAATACACAACAACACATAACAATAAACAGAAGCTACAGTCTAAATAACTTTTTATCCGTTTCAACTGTAAGAAATAAATCACAAGAATCACCTTTAGTAATTTCACTAATGTCACTATGTAAGGTATAAAACACACTTCGTGTCACGCTGTTACAGAAAAATAATCACACACACATCAGAGTGGTGTGATGAAGCAGAGCTACTGTTACCACTGAAATGCTTACTTTCCAATAACAGCACGTCCTGGAGTGTTTTATTCCTCTTACACCACAGCAATTCGCCAACGATTTTATCCATTTCTAGTTATATTTAAAGGTACATTAGATAAGATTAGTCTTTTTTTTTTTTCCAAGATGTTTGATATTTGAATAATTCCCGCCCACGTCCACGAAGCTCCGCCCTCAGGACCTATAAAATGACTGACAGGAGGCGCGTCCAAACACAAACAAGCTTCCGGACCGGACGTCTGTTTTCCAAACGGTTTTCTTTATACACTTTCGCTAAAGTCACAGCTTAACTACAAAATGGATAGGATCAGGGACAATAGCAAACACCTCGTCCACGCCACTCTGGCCACACACTCCACGGAGTTTCTTCTCCAGTAGACTACAGCAGATTCGCTGGAACAAGGTCTCAGTGAGACAACAACCGGGTTAGAGAGCTGTGTGGACATCGGAGACGATGGACATCTCTACTGACTTTACATCCCCAACTACTACACTGAGTACTGCGTAATAAATTTCACACAGGGTCACTGACACATTCTTACACACACACACGCACACACACACACACACACACACGCACACACACACGCACACACACACGCACACGCACACACACACGCACACACAGCCACTTTACTTATCTTCTGTACATACACACACTACCACACTTGCTCATCACACACGTCTGTACAGTTTTAAACCACCCTGTAATCTATTTCACACAGTTAATCTGTACAGGAATCTCAGTCTGTATGTTTATAAATGTTTATATGTTTGTTTTTATTCCCTTTTCTTTGTGGTGTGTTTTAGTTTATTGTACATTTTTAAAGTCCTGTGAATTGTTAAGTCTTAATCCTCACTGTTGCTCCTGTGTTGAGGCTGCTGTGACACCAGATTTCCCCTGGAGATCAATAAAGTACTCTCTAATCTCTCTATCTATCTATCTATCTATCTATCTATCTATCTCTCTAATCTATCTATCTATCTCTCTGTCCATCTCTCTCTCTATCCATCTAACTCTCTCTAATCTATCTATCTCTCTCCCTCCCTCCATCTGTCTCTCCATCTCTCTCTATCTATCCATCCATCCATCCATCTCTCTTTCTCTCTTTCTATCTATCTATCTATCTATCTATCTCTGTCCATCTCTCTCTCTATCCATCTAACTCTATCTATCTATCTATCTCTCTCTCTCTCTGTATCTAATCCATTTTTTTATCATGTTCTATATATCTTCCAGATTATTTGTACAAGGAATTAAAAAAAAAAAATCAGCTCTTGCTCCTTTAATGTTGTGAAACACCCGCAGTACAAGTCAGTTCCTGTTCCAGTTACATTATAGCAGCTATAAACAGTCGTTCCCTCATCAGCCTCTCTCTCTTCTCAGCCTGTTGTCTTTTATTACTGCAGAAACTCTGCTTCAAAGCGCTGACACTGGAGACTCCTTCCATGTGTGTTAAATAAACGTCTCCTTACACAAAACTCGCTGTAAACTACATTAATAATCACACAACACACGGTTTTTTAATCTGTTAACGTGAAGCGTCCACTGTACCAGTCCCTGTGAATGAGCTGTTGCTATAGTAACGATGACGTATTACAAGCAGCGCGTTAATGATAGTAATGAAACATGTGATTTGCAGCTGCACTAATGAAAGCGCCTTAAATACAATGTTTACACAAACAACATGACTAACACTCTGAAAATGAGACCTAACTCGAATTTTGAGATAATTAATATCACAAACACATCTGAAAATAAATAAATAAATACATACATACATATATATGAAAAATAAACGAGCAAACTAGCGCACGAGCGCAGCGCAGCGCAGCATTAGCATCCTCACCTAATGATAACGGCTTATTAAACTAGTTAACTTAAATTATTTGCATTGAAGAATAAAACTCTTCTATTTTACCCCACCTTGTCTAATTTACCTGAGTGCAGGTTTTTAGAAATCCTGAACGTGTTCCAGTGTCATGCCTGTCAAAAAACCGCCTTTCAAACACGTTCGAATGATCGTATTGTTTATTTCCGGGTTGGCAGTTTTTCCTTCCGGGTTAAGGCGGAAATCGTAGTCCAACCTGCTTCTATAAACGGAGCTACGAATATTAATTTTTCAGCAGGGATTTATAAATTATGTATAGATCGCAAAATAAGTCTAAAATGTTGCTCGTAATATTTATTTTTTTATTATTTGTTTGGAGTTATTATAAGGCCAGGCACCACAAGCAAAATGACGTCAACAAAATGTTATAAAAAATCTAATTGTTTATTTTTACATTTATTATCACAATTAAGAAAAATAAACTGAAACTTTGTTGTCAAAAAGATTTTTGTAAGTGCATATTTAACGTTCGCTTGCTTCATTTGCATATTTAAAACATAAATATACTACATAGCGTCTTTTAATGGTGTATACTTCTAATAGACACATTTAATCCTTCATTACAGTCACAATCTATGATTCTACATCAGTTGTATTATTTATTTATTTTTATTCACCAGCCGGAAGTACTGCTCGCGT
>CM040471.1:5382974-5434677 GCA_022758105.1 Pangasianodon gigas | reverse complement strand
AAAGTGCACAAGTGCAAACATGTGCAGACAGCACAAGACAGTACAAGACAGTACA
Source organism: Pangasianodon gigas (assembly GCA_022758105.1). Lineage (NCBI taxonomy): Eukaryota > Metazoa > Chordata > Actinopteri > Siluriformes > Pangasiidae > Pangasianodon > Pangasianodon gigas. Next base: position 5,434,622 of record CM040471.1, on the reverse strand, counting down.
ATGACTACTGGGACAGACAATGGGCATAGTAAGTCCCAGTGCAGCGCCGACCAGTACACAGTTCTGTTTAAAAGTGAACCTAGTGACAATAGTGCAAATAGTACAAGAGTACAATACAAGTAGCTGAAATAGTGTAAACATAAGAGTAGCAGCCTATGTACAGTATAATATAATGAGTATTGTAGCAGCATAAACATGCAAAAAAATTGCAGAGAGGATGGAGGATGCTCAGTTGTGTGTGTGTGTGTATATATGTATGTGTGTGTGTGTGATCCTTCAGTCTAGTTTCTGAGTATAGGAGAGTAGTGGTAGGATTTTGTATCCTTAAAGTTTAGGCCACACCCACTTTAGGTTTAAATCTGAATACAAACACAGATATTTGGTGCATTGTGTTGCACCACTTATGTGCACACTTACTTATTCACACTCATTCCTCTTCCCTCAGGTGCAGCGAGCAGTCCGGAGGCTCTTTTGCTCATATTTGTGTATGCTGGTGAACACGAAGAACGACTTGGTCCTCGCGCACACTTTGAACACCCCCAACCGCTGTCTAGGGCGCACAGCGTTTACTGACCTCAAACACGCAGCACGCAAAAGCAACACATCTCTATTTCTGGTAAATGTGTCACCTAGAATTCACCGAATTTATTGCAAATGCACAGAGTTGTCATTTTCTTAGGTGCTGTGTCTAAAATTGCTTCCTCACTCACTTGTTCCCTAGTTACTATGTAGACCACGGGTATTCAACTAACATTCGTGACGTTCTAGTTACAGAAAATTCGTTGCTCACCAGGTCCAGTTAAGCGACTAACCTGACTGAATGGTGACAACAGTTACCTTTTAATCCTTAACTATAAGTGATGAGTTTATAGCTCTAAGTAAGACAAATGGTTTTGTTTCGCTCTGGTGTTTCACATCACCACTTTTGACTAGCGCCGTGGACTCTGAACAGGTGAGAGGTCTATTTTGAATTTGACTCTGGGATATGAACACATTTCTCTGTACAATCATCTTTAAATATCAGAGGATCCACTACGGAAGCTGCAATTCATGTTTAGGAAACTGGAGTCGCTGAACTATATCCGCACTAATTGTACAACATAACACTACAAAAATGGCTGCACCCTAAATAGTACACTATACGGTAAATAGGGAATGAACTGAGACACGGCAATCCCTAATCCACTATAGGACCACCACTGAGCAGATATTTTTAATATGGTGGACCATTCCAGCACAGCAGTGACAAACTCTGGGAGAAATATGCCAGAGGTTTGAAACCCTACTCCTAACAACCCGTCTCTGGTCTTTCCAGGCAGCAACTTCCTTTATCCGGGCGATAGAGCTGGGTGGGAAAGGCTATGCCCCTCCGGAGTCTGACCCTTTAAGGAAGCACTTAAAGGGTTTGTCTCTGTTTGTCCATTTCATGGACCAACTGGAAGAGATCCTAGGAGAAACCCCTAACCCCAGGTATTACCTTTCTGTCTTTAATTACTGACTTCTTATCAAACATCTCATTATGGACATAAATACTAATCAATAAGTAATGCACAGTTTATTGGAACACCTGTACACCCATTCATTCCTGCGATTATCCAATCAACCAATGGCGTGGCAGCAGCTGAAACTTGGTAAAACATCACCTGGTCTTTTTCCGGTCTTCAGCTGTCCAGTTTGTGTGAGTCAAATGTGGAACTCGATGTGGTCTTCTGCTATCTGTAGTCCATCTGCATCAAGATTCAATGTGTTGTGCTTTCTGAGATGCTTTTCTGCTCACCACGGTTGTCAAGAGTGGTTACTTTCCTGTCAGCTCATACCAGTCTGGCTTTTCTCCCATGACCTCTCTCTTCAACAAGACGTTTCCTCCCACGGAACTACCGCTGAATTGGTGTTTTTTGCACCATCCTGTGTTATGCGTGAAAATCTCAGGAGATCAGCAGTTTCTGAAATACTCAAACCAACCCATCTGGCACCAACAACCCTGCCACGATCAAGGTTTGATGTGTAAATTAACTGAAGCTGCTAGATGATTGGCTGACAGGATAATTGCGTGAATGAGCAGGTGTTCCTATTAAAGTGAGTATATCTAGATTAGGGTTTAAATGATATTTTAAAAAAAAAGTATATATTTTTACATGCCTTACAGAAGTAAAAGACAAAATCCTACAATCCGAATGGAGAATTCAACAATGCTGTTGTATAACATGTTTTTTTTTTCTCTCTCTCATTGGGAAAGAACTGGTAGCAGTGTCAGTATTGTAACATCAATCCAAACCTTGGAAATGCTTGAAACCTACATATGAAGGCAAGATCAAGTAGTTATGGTAAATCGGAAATCGCTTGGTACAATTATGGTTTTCAGTGTGTATTGTGCTATGACCTGATCTAAACCCAGATTCAGATCAAGGAAGATTGCAAGAGCTTGCAGAAATGTTTTCATGTCACACACACTCAGGCCTCAGCACCTTATAGTTCTGTGAGAGGATTATTCAGCACTGATGCACAGCAGCACATTTCCTGTTCTGAGGAATAGAATTGGATACGAGAGGCGTGTTGTAGATGTAGGCAATCAGATCTACACGCAGAAAAGCTGTAAAGCTGATCAAGACCAGGTGGTTTTCTGGGATCAGTGTTGTTCGGCTTTTAACACACTGTCATGAAGAACAGAAGTGAAAAGAAAGCAGTTGTTAGGAGAAAACCTGAAACTGATAACACTTGTGTTTTTTCGAAGGATAAGAATCTAGTTTGGAAATGAGAAGCAGAATCAGATTTCGAAATGGAGAATGATTATGGAGAAAGGCTGATCTGAAAAAGAGTTTGCATTTGTAGCAACTGTATTTTCTCAATTCTTTTAGAAATTAGCACTATAGACAACTAGCACTATGTAAATAACCGTGGATTATCAGGCAGTCGCCTTAATGAGAAAACTCCACTCTCCTCCCAGAAGCAATTTTCATTTCCATTGAGGAAAGCTTAACATGTTAATTATTGGTGCCCAGACTAGAAGTGAGCAAAACTTGGAACTTGGATCATGAATCATTTCTGTGTTGATTTAGATGCATATTTGGGGCCGTTATCTGCGTTCATTCATCTTTGGTAACTCCTTCACCCTGGTCAGGGTTGTGGTGGATCCCTGTGTGAAAATACTGTAATTTAAAAGAGGAAGTTCTTTTGAGAACGAGGTCTGCGAGAGCAAAGTGGTTTCCCCGACTGCGGAAAATTGGAATCGGTTTTAACGCAATCAGTCTCCTTCAGGGCGCCAATAATTTCGCAAATGACTTTTATTATATGATGTTTATTATTTGTCGTCATCACAGAATGTTCTAGCATGTCTGACCTTGTCCTGTTTGCCTTCTCAGCTGTAATCAGCTGATGCGTGCGTCCAAACCGTATGCTGTGAAAGCCATGACCTCACCTGACATTAACTCCGTAATTAAAGCCTTTGATTTCCTGTACAGATCTTTATTTAATCTGATCATACTGCAAAGTCCATGTTCCCTTTACCTTATCAAAATCCACCTGCAGTATTTATCTGCAAATCTATTTTTCCTCCTTTCCCCATAGCCCCCCCACCCACCTTTAATGATGTCACTTTTAATGATACGGCTTGAATTGCTCGAGCATGTTTATCTCTGGAATATCAAAGCCTGTTCAACTAAAAAGCAAAAGGCAATTCCGTGGTTTGATCGCTGATTAGACGTCATACTTTGAAATATTTTCCTGATTGTGCTTACTTCAAAAAACCTGCCATGGGATGCTTTCCCAAATACGACATAACGTGTCTACTGATCTCGTGAAGGCTTCATGAGTGCATCAGTGTGCTGAGAAGCAAGTGCCTTGAACCTGCAGTCTCCTTTCACAGCTTCAGGGCTTCTCCCAGAAGATAATATGATTTGTCTCGAGCCAAAAGGGTTCTTTCATCAGCCTGCAACCCTCCTAGTTTTTCCCTGCTGCACCTCATGGAGTACTGTATTACCACACACAAACAGCCCTTCTTGCTGGATCAGGGCCTCTCGTACGTCCAACATCTGTTTTCCCAGATGATTCTGTTACTGTAATTCCCTCACACAAAAGCTGGGTCAGGGATTCGGGCCGGCTCGTTTCCCGGCTTCTCCCCAGTGTTTACATTCGCTAATACGTCCACGCAGGCATGTATGCCGCCCTGCTATATCACTGCTCTCATACTAACCTCTCGTAGTAGACTGGGCGTTGGTTTTCTTTTCTTCCTTTTTCCCACGTCACCTGTTTCGTACTTGTGTCAACAGGTTCAGTGCTTCTTTTTCTTTCTCTCTTTTTTTAAAGTTCCTTTCCATTCTGTTGTAGTGCTGCTGGAGCCAAGACGGTGCCCAGCATTAGGGCAGCTCTCCTGAAGGGTACAACTGTAGAGCATCTTTGCAAAACTTTGATTTTGTGTCAGGCAGAATAGAGCAACTCTAGGACCCCAGCTCGAGCGTAAGCTCGAGTTACTATCTGTCCAGAGTTTCACCTATGACTGTGTGGGTTTCCTCCGGGTTCTCCAGGTTCTTCCCACCTCCTGAAATCATGCCAGTGGGTGGACTGGCTATGCTAAATTGCCTCAGGTGTGAATGATTGTGTGAATGTATGAATGTGTGTGTGCATGGTTCCCTGCGATGGACGGCCTCCACCATCGACGGTGTTTTCCCACTTTATGCCCAGTGTTCCCAGGACAGGCTCCAAATCCAGTGTGACCCTGAGTAGGAAAAACTCTCACTTAAGATGAATAAATGAATGAACCATTTCTGTGTTGAATTGATTGTATGTTTGGGGCTATACGTGCGCATCAGGGCAGTGGTAGCTCAGCAATTGGCAGCTGAAGGTCCTTAATTCAAATTCCAGCACCGCCAAGCTGCCCCTACTGGGCCCTTGAGCAAGGCCCTTAACCCTCAACTGCTCAGTTGTATAAAAATGAGATAAATGTAATTCGCTCTGGATAAGGGCGTCTGCCAATGGCCGTAAATGTAAATGTAAATACATCAGGACTGGGACCCCGCAGGTCCCAACAGCTCCCAACTCTTGGTAGAGGGCGCTGGTTTACTTTCTTGCAGGCGGGAGCAAGCGTTCAGACATGAAGCTTATAGGACAAAGAAAAGACACTTTTATGAACATGAAAACATGTATGGTGCTTACCTGGTGCTGCATGACACATTAATGCTGTTGCTCATTCATCATTAGTGATTGCTTTATCCTGGGTAGGGTCACAGTGATTTAAATTATTAGTGCATTTATTTTCTGAAAAATAGGATCAGCTAAGTTCGTCAGAAAATGTTGTGGGAGTCGGAGGGATTGGTTGATTTTCTGAGGGAGTGGGAGGGATTGGTCAGAAGTGCCTGGGGGAACGGGTGGGATTGGTCAGAAGTGCCTGGGGGAGTGGGTGAGATTGGTCAAAAGTGTCTGTGGGAATGGGTGGGATTGGTCAAAAGTGTCTGTTGGAGTTGGATGGGATTGGTCAAACCTTTTGTGGGAGTGGGTGGGATAAGTCAAAAGTGTCTGTGGAAGTGGTTGAGTGTAGTCAAACTTTCTGATGGAAAAGGACAGGATTGGTTAAAAGTGTCCTCAGGAATGGGCGGGATTGGTAAAACTTTCTGTAGGAGTGGGTGGGATTGGTCAAGAGTGTCTGCGGGAACTGGTGGGATTGGTCAAACTTTATGCAGGATTGGTCACAACTGTCTGCAGGAAAGGGCCAGGACTGGTCAGAATTTTTTCAGGAGCAAGCACGAATGGGATTTCCACACATACCTTTATTTGGGCCATTGTCTTGATGGGAAATATTCTTTGTGGTGCTGATAACTTTGCCATGTTTTTGAGAGAAAATAATATGGAAAAAAAATTAAGTTTGTCAGAGCAACATTGTTTCTCCAGCTGTTTAGTGCAAAATTGGGATTGTGATTTTTTTTTTTTTTATGCAGCCAGTAATTATGAGAGTGATGTTTGTTCCTTTCCATTCCCTTGTAGTGCTGCTGGTGGCAGGATGGTGTCCAGCATTAGAGCGGTTCTCCTGAAGGGTCTCAGTAGCGCTGATCCAGTGTACACCACTGTAGAAGACACTGTGAAGGACCTCAAGGAAAGAATCCAACAAATCCACACCCTTCAGAAAGAGTCCGCTTGCGGCACAGGGATCAGTCCAGCCAGGGTAGAGCTGATTTACTCCATGCTTATACATTTCAGCTACTACAGTGCAAAAGTTTGTGCACCCTTAAGACAAAATGAACTGGGTCAACATTTAGGGTATTGGGTTTCATTATTTCATGTCAAATAATCAGTGTTATGATTCTAATTGTGTGGTAGTCAGCTTTTCTCTAACAACCTGTAAAACCACCACCTTTATAGCAGCATCCAACTTATTTGTGTATTCTGCAAACATCTATTGGGTCCTCTTCTGTCTTCTTTAAATCAAACGAGTCTGAGCGGATCTTTTTCTGAGATTGTTGTCATGTCTTATTTCCAGATACATCCTAATTTCTTTTTATTTTTTTGGAATTATCTATCAGTTGAAAAATAGAGGTATATTTTCCATTCATCCACCCAGATTACCATGAAGAGGGGGTGCAAACCTTAGCACAACCTTAGCACAACCTTAGCGTTTCATGTTTATAACTCGTATAATCCGGTTCCATTACAGCCCAGAACGTACGCCATCAATCACGCCACTGCCTATGCAGGCAGAGAGACTGTTAAAGTCCTGATCACGGTGTTGGATGAAGAAGCACTGGCGCCGCCCTGCAGGAACAAAGTGCAACTGCTCACTGATGATCAGACTGTTCTGAATGAAGCTGAGCCCGTGTGTCTCCTCTCGCTCTACACGTACGTTCTGTCGACTAATACATAATGCACAGCACTTCTTTACTCCTATATAACATTCATATAAGATACATTCATATAACAAAGTACATTCATACAACAGAGTTCTAAACAAGCATGCACTACTTTAGGGCAACAAGGTGTGAAAGCCAAGTATTTCTGAATTTAAATATATTAAATATATAATTTAAATTTCATATATATATATATATATATATATATATATATAGTTCTTTTCAATTAGTGTGAATATTTGCGTTTTTGTTTTAACAACATGCTATGACCAACCATGGTGGAATTTTTTATTTTTTTTCCCGGTCAAAATACAAAATCTCTAAAATGATGCTAAATACTTTTACTAATTTCCATTTCAAGTACAAACATGCTATTTACCTATTCCTTATTCACATTTCAGAGTATTTCTCAAATATTTCTTTCAATCAGTTGCGGTTCTGTGCATTTTAAGATTATTACCTATATTGAAAACCTGGCTGCCTAGAAGTTTTGGCACCCCACGCCACACTATCTTCTCCTTATCAGACTTCCTACCATTAAAGGTACTGCAATCTTGTGTTCTGTGCAACTGGTGACCATTTTTAGGTAACATAGCGTTAAGGATCTATTGCTATTTTGCAACATTAAACACTGGCTCATGTATTGTATTTGTTTCCTAGTTACCTAAAACTATAATAACATTAGATCTAGCTTTAAAAAAGGACAAAATATTGAACATAAAGTACCAGTATATGAACAAGGAGCTAAAATGCAGGTAAGAAACGTGTTAGAGTAGCAGTGTTATCTTAAACACCCCATAATGAGCAGCAAAATAAAGCAACTGTTGAGTGTTTATACTCGCTGCTTGGAACCGAGGCATGTAGCTGCTTCCTGTTTGAGGGCGTCGACAGTTGAAAGGTTGCCGCCCACTGATGCATTATAGAGGCAAATCAATATTTTGTCATGAATCAGGTCTGAGTTTTCAACCTGTAGAGGGAGTTTGAGTAACGAATTGACAGCTAAATATGTTATACAAAACAATAATTGTTTTTTTTTTTTTGTTGTTGTTGAACGAATATTAACAAATACAGCAATAATCATTTATATGAATGTGTTTCCAGTTCAAAGAAGTCATTTTGGATTGCCATACCTTTTAATGAAGGATTTTTTTTCCCTCTTAATCTCAAATCTCAGATAGTTTTATAAGCTAGTTATAAATATGAGGTTATATGAGGTTATCCAGGCATTTAGAAATAAATATTGCTTATTTAAAAGGCCAGCAGATGCATAGTAAAGTTCTGCTAAGTCATAAAATAAGATCCTGTTTAAGTCTGCTTATGTTAAAAGTGAGATTCGTGGAAGCTTGGGAACTGGCAGTATGACAATATAATCATCATCTCACTTCTGCTTTCTTTCATCTGTATGCCTGCAGATCTCCAGAGGTTCCCACAGGGCTCTCTCCAAAGCCCCTGTCCAATCGCATCCAGAGCCAGCAAGAACACGTTAAGTCTAAGGTAAAGAGTCGTCAGGGCTGTGCCGTGAAACTAAGCACTGCTTTAATGTCTTGAATCTTTAATATCAGTGCTTAAGGGTGCGTTCACATCTGCAGTGTTGAGTGTGTTTGAATGGAAACCTGGTGTGTTCTCCCTCTCCGTGCACCGTTGTAATGTGTTTTCGGTTGCACTGGTGTTTTTGTACATGTCACCTGCTAAACTTGAGCCAAAGGACAGAGCTGTAGCGCTGCAGAAATGCCATGTGTTCTGGAGGATTTGGCTCGACCAACATAAACAATAAGAAATAAACGCTGAATGCGATACATTCTTCCTGAAATACCACAGCAATTTGTCAACGATTACAATTTTCATTAATAAAAAAAAGACACTGTACTTTTTTCATCTGTTTATAGATTTGTTTAATGTTGTGTAGTGTACTTACAAGTTACAACTTACATGTTAGTTCCCGTTTTTACTTGCGTTATAGCAGCTATAAACAGTCTTCCCACCAACCTCGACTTTTTTTCTCTCTCTCTCTTGAAGATGAGATAAAAAAAAAAAACACAGGTTGTCATGTTACCGAGAAACCACAAAGCATAAGCTCCTCAAATTACAGATTTACCTCTGACTCTTACAAAGCACTGACACTGGAGACTCCTTCCATAAATGTTAAATAAACACTTTATCATGATAATCATAGTTTTTTTTTTTTTTAATTAAATCAATTTTTAGTTAAATATCAACAACTTTTAATCCGGATATTATTAGTTAAATGTGTTGTTACTATAGAAACGACAGTGTATTAGAACAAGTGCATTAATATAAACCTGTGATTTCAGCTGCATTACTATCAGAGCTGCTGTTATTGAAAATTTATTGTGTTCTCCGTGCTCAGGTGATTTTTGTGATTTCTACACACCACACATCTCCATTTTTCTATCCAAAGAATGAATGGGATTTACGAGGATATTTTTCAGCTCTCAGCTTTTTTTTTTTTTTTTTGCTTTTTGATTCATTTAAAACATTTATTAACATAAACATTTTTTACATTTTAGAACATAAAACATTTATTAACAAAAATGCAAGCCCAATAAAATGACCAGATATGGGCATAAAGAGACCTTGAAAAGGTTTGATGTGTTCAGAAAATTTACACTTTTCAGTCTGTTTATCTGGAACAGGCATTTCAATCTAGAGATAAACAGCACTTGAGTTCTCCTCAAGCATGCATGCTAAACACATTTTGTAAAATGGCGTCTTTATTTGATTGTGCTAGCAGATGTCACTTTAGCTGCCTCCACTCTGGCCGCCTTCCTGTGAGTGAGCGGTAATGGTCCCTGGGTAGCTCGCTGCTTCCTGAACTCGGCGGGCGGAAGCTTTTCCGCATCCATTTCGCTTTGAAGATATCGTATCGCTCGTGTAACCTGACTAACAAGGAGGAAACTTGAAAGGTTATTGCTTCCTGTTGTCTGCTGAATGACTTTATCCCGCTGCACCATCACGGTTTGTATCCAGACTGACGTCAGCTAGTGCAGTGAGAGCAAAGCACAGATCTCTGCACAGCTTTGGATCTAAAGCCTGGGGATTTTGATGGATAAAACTTTAAGGATAAGGATTTACACTGTGTGCTGTGTGAACAAACAGGTCACTTGTACATCAGATATGTCATGTATGTAAAAAAAAAAACAAAACAAAAAAAAAAAACACCCCACAAATGTTTGATGCTAAATTTATCATTTGAATTTTCATAGTAGTTACATGAACAGTATAAAAGCAAAAAAACAACAACGCACATACAGATGCAAGGTTCTGGCTAAATAACATGTTTATTACTTGATGAGGGGTCTGAATAAATATATTTAAGTTATAGCATACTAGATTTAAGTTAATTTTTATTATGTATAAATTCTTATTATATATAATAAATTGAACTAGGTTTATTTTCAAAAAAGTGATGATACATTTGTGCGTATTAGTCGCACTTTTTCAATGGCATATAGTGCACTAGGTAGAGGATACAATGCTATACCCTATATGTTAAGTAAAGTAAGAAACAAAGCACTCTGTGGCATGCTGTTTAAGGAAAAATCCCGAAATTGATTATTTTTATTACCCCTGTGCCTGGTACAGTTTGAAGTTCTCCTCCCTTCAGCACACCAAATCATAAAAAGCCTAATAATTAGCTTTACTTACTGATGACAGTGTGAGCAACCGTGTTGATATGACGTCTGGACAGAAGTTAATGCTGCATTCAACTAAAGCTTGTAACTCAAAATTTCCAACTTCTGACTGGGAAAAAAACTAAAGAAAACACTCTCTCAACTTGGAATTCCTATTTGGATAGTTGATTTCAGCCCATGACATCATATCAACATCATTACATAAAGCAGCACTTCTCTACTTTTGAATAGATTGCTGTCTTGAGAAGGCGAATACATCATGAATGTTAGTTATCACTCGTAACATTAACGTTAGCTGACTAGCTTGTTGCTAATAATGACAAGCTTTCATATTTTTTTTCTGCACTTTGTAGCTTGAACATGTAGAGGTTGAGTACCATAAGTGAGCATATACTGAACTGGGAGTTAAAGTTTGCATATGATCTTATATAAAGCTACATTTCTGTACTGAGTATTCAGAGTGTGCTCTATTAGCATGCATCCAGGGAAACCTGGTCTTCTGCACTAAGCCTCTCTGTTGTTTTAGGTCTTTTAAGAAATCACTTTGAAAAATTCTTTGATCTGCTATCTCTTTCCAAGCCTCACTTTCCCAGTCCCACCCAACTTTGCTTTCAATATTTTTTTTCTATTCTTCTGACTACTTTTCTTTTATTGAGGGCTGTTGGCTCAGAAGATCCTGCAATCCTGCTAATCCCAAGCAGGCGTGGATCAAACAGGCACAACAGTGTTGGATCAGCATTTCTCTAAGGCCTTCGAGATTTCAAAAGCAGCCCGTTCTCTGACTTGGCCTCAGTATCTCCATCTCATCTCTAGCCTGTCTAATCTTAAAGCCCTGTTTTTTTTTTTTTTTTGAATCTTTGTTCTTGCAGGTAAGGGAAAGAGGCATCCGTTCGCAGTTTGCCTGCACGTACATGGACGATGGTCTGCCTCTAAATCGTGTGCTGGACTTTCCCAGCACGAGTCAGCTCCCGACCTGTGTTCATCCTGCTCCTAAACAGACAGTCCCCTCAGCTGTTAATGCGCCCCATGAGGACGAGTTCGACCCTGCAGACAGATGCGAAAAACAAGGTACTCTCTTCCAAGATGAGTTCCAGTCCTTTTTGTGTAGTTCATAACTTTCACACATGGTTTATGGGGGTCTCACACACACAAACGCACACAGATGAGAGTGTTCCAGGTGCCTCTGACGCCACACTGTCGGCATCATGCCCAGGTTCACCTCCTGAGCCAAGGCCTCAATCTCTGCCTAATTCCTGCTTGGGGACTGGTACTTAAGATCAACCTTTTAAATGATTCCCCTTTCCATAAAACCTGGCTGGTCTCGCTTGTGTTGTAAAAAACTTAGACATGCTGTGTGTGAGAACTCGACTGCAGTACATGACAAATGTCCAGCTTCGGCTCTGTAAAATAAACATACTGCCTGTTAAACTGCATGGCTAACGTCAGCAATTTCACAATTCCCCCCTGCCTTTTTTCACCCTTTTCCTCCTTATGCGTTTTCTCTTCTTTTTTTTTTTCACTAATTCATTTTTTTTCCTCCTTATTTACGCATGTTCTTCAGTCGAGGTGGATCAACAGGCGGCGATTCAGGCCTGCCGTGGCTCAGGGACCAAACCAGCCCTCAAGCAACGCAACACCAACGGCCCAATCCGAACAGGTGTTTCAAGGAAAGGAGTGGCAGAACTCCAAACCATCACCAAAACTTCCAAGAGGAAGCTGTCAAACAGAGAGTGTGTGGAACAAGGAGGTGATGAGAACCAGCCGCCCCAGAAGAGACCTCCTGCCAAAGCCTGTAGCTCAGGGCCAGGGAAGAAGAGCGGCAGCATGGCTAGAAAGAAGCTCATTGCCGGTCAGGGCAAGCTTACAAGCTTTTTCCGGCTATGATTTAAAGCTTATATGGGATGCTTCATCATGACTTCTCATGTCCTCTCTAATCATGTCCTTCATCTGAGTGTGTGATGAGTATAAATTAGAACTTTAGGCATGCATGTGAAGACTTACACGATTACTTTCTGATTAAACCCCTATGGGGATCACTATTTAATTAATGCATTGAAAACCTTTACATGCAGTTTTATAACATAGGCATCAATCATTTCACAATGATCATGCATTGATCTGTTTATTTTTAGTCAAACAAGTGCATCATTTCTGGTTTTAATAAAGTTTTATTTAACTGTACAACATTTTTGCTTCTGTGAATATATTTTTAAAAGAACATGACAAGATCAAGTCATTAGGTAAGGCATTAGATAAGTCGTGGCTGTGTTTTCCCTCTATCTTCAAGCCTGCCAGCAGGGACGGTACACCCTCCCGATCATGCACCGAAGCACTAAATAGACACAAAGAACAAGGTTTAAGAAGGACATCACTTAAATTATGGGCATCATTTGAATAATCCTTGCTGGTTTTTGTTATTAGCCATGTATGACTAGTGCATCAAAGGCCAAAAGGCCTAATTTACCAAGGTAAGTCTTCAATTAACCATTACAATAAGTAGAGCTATACAGAACCGTAAAGTGCTTTTCTTTTCTTTTTTTGTTTTTTTTAACCCCATTTTCTTCCAACTTGGTTATTTGCCAACTCCCACCCATTATCTAGTTCTCCCCTATCTCACAACAGCTACCAAACAGGGAGGGTTAAAGGCTAGCATGTGTTTCCTCCAAGACACGTGAAACAACAGCATCTTTTCAAAGTGCTGCTCATGTTACATCATAGTGCAGCTGAGCACTTGGAGAAAAGAGCTATCTACCCTCTTCTGCATACCTGAGCTCACAGACACCCACGACTGGCTAGTGTCACTGTGATTGGCAAGTGATATCGTAATGCCTTCCCTCCCACTCAAAGAACATGGCAAGTTACAGTCTCTTGGACTCCCGGCTCACGGATGGCTGCGGCATCATCATGATTTGAACTCAGTCTACCCATGATTAGGGTGAATGCTTTCGTGTTGTGCAACTCGGGAGCCCCTTGTGTATCTTTTTCATTTCAGACTGAGGTTGTTTTCACACAGTAATGTTTATTAAGTGCAGTAGACCACCCCAAACCATGATGCATTCTGGGAGAATCATGCATGGGTTTGGCTATTGTAATCTTAATTAAGGAAAGTGAGAAAGTACGTTTGGATAGCTGCACAGATTCAGACTCTGGAAAGGATCAATGTCATGGGAACTGTCAAAACTTTGAAATCCCATCTTTTCCTTCTTTTAAATGACTCAAAATGACAGGACAGAGACACCCGCTTGACGAAACACATCACCACACAGTGTGTGCAGCCAAGTCGGAGTATTAGCCATGTTCTAGTATTGCATTCATCAATGACGCAGGAAAAAAAAAAGAGAGAGAGAGAAGACCTACTCTTATTGTCCATGTTTCTCTTGGCCATGGGGATGAGATCATCTGCATTGTGCCACTCATCCTTCTGAGTTGCAGCAAGAGCACGGTCGATTCTCCATGGTGACAGCACGGTGAAGGCTCGGCCAAAACCAGAGCTTGCGTCACTCCCAGAAGCCCCTTTTGATCCTAAATCCTGAGTGGAACAGATCATTGACAATTACCAAGCGGCGTCTGTGGGCCGATGACCTTCTCTGCTGACCACCTTACACAAGCAATCTCATTCACAAAACTAAACACAAACCACTGTTTCCTCTTTGGGGATCTGTTGTATGGAAGAAAGCCTGAGTCTTTTTTTTTTTTTTTTTCGACCTACACCTGGAGATGTTTAAAGATAATTTGAACAGCACACACCCAACAGCTGAAGTGTTCTGATATGTAGTGTTGAGTATGGAACCCCACATGGAAGAATTGGTTCAAATTGCACCAAAGTTTCCCATGTCTCACTTTTCCCTTTCTTAAAAAGATCACAGTGTGTCCGTTTATTCACAGGCCACGGTTTCCCTCTATGTAGCTGTAACTTCTCCTCCCTTTGACTGTTCCTTCGATTACTCTGATAACTATTTCAACATGATCACCCAGCATTTCCAGAGAGGAACCTATTCCAGGCCACTATACACACCTGCAAAGTTCAGCCAAAGATACAACTGTTGGCTAAAATGTCTCAATTTATCCACAATTACACATGTGTAACTGAAGCTACAACAAGGTTAACCTTTTTTGTAGCTTCAATAATATTTACTGGTAACATGGTTTAAGGAAGGCTAAATCTAACGACAAAGTTTCAAAAAAACAGTGTATTAAAAGGGAAAAAAACAATTTTTACAAGATTTAATTTTGACATATTTAAGTGTCAGAAGAAAAGCACCTTGAACTGCTATGTCTTAACTCGGAAAGAAGTATTTGCTACCATGGTGTTTCACAAACGATGTCAAAATGTATCAATGAAGAAATTTTATGACTTTAATCCCCTGGAAGGTCTGCTAAAACTATTGAGAAGTCTATGTTCTTAGATTGGAAAACACTTCCATTTAAGAAAATTTCCCAATAAAACCCATTCAGAAAGGTAAAGCTTTAACCATCCAAAAAAACCCCATTGAGGAACCAATTTTTCCCCATAAGTGTTCATCCATCTGTCCATCTTCAGTCAAGGTCATGGTGGATTCGGATACTACCCTACTGGATGTGAGGTGGGAATACATCCTAGATGGGACACCAGTCCATCATAGGTCACCATGTGCATACACACACCCTCTCAGACCCACACCTAGGGGCAATTTAGAGTAGCTAACTCACCTACTGGCATGTTTTGGGGAGTTGGGACGAAACCAGAGAACCCTGAGGAAACCCATGTGGACATGGAGAGAACATGTGGAACTTCGCAGCGACAGTATTGCAAGCTCAAGATTGACCCAGGGACACTGAAGCTATGAAGGCAATGCTAACCACTGTGCAAATGTACCACCATTGCATGTCCAAATTTGTCAAAATGTATCATCTGCATGTATCATATTGCATTGAAGGCAGATATGACTTTATTCCCCCAGATATCTCCTAAAACTATTGAGAAGTCTACTTTCTTAGACAAAAAGCTTCCATCTAGCATCCTAAAGGGTTATTTAGTTTATCCCTGTGTGAAGAAGCCTTAAAGGTTCTACCTAAACCTTACAACAGATGGTTTTTATTTCAGGACAAGTTCCCAATAAAAACCCTTTAGAAAGCTAACAGCTTTAACCATCCAAAACCCCTTGAGGAAACCCATTTTTCTAACATATTGGGCAATACCTTCAGCAGCAATACTTACTGAAAGGATGAAGATCCTCTTTGT
Source organism: Pangasianodon gigas (assembly GCA_022758105.1). NCBI lineage: Eukaryota > Metazoa > Chordata > Actinopteri > Siluriformes > Pangasiidae > Pangasianodon > Pangasianodon gigas. Next base: position 5,418,915 of record CM040471.1, on the reverse strand, counting down.
CCCATGTTCATCAGCCAGCCTTGCCTCTATGAGAGGGAATCTTCTGGGGGAGAAATCACTAGGTCCTGCTACATTCATGGCATCTTCATCCATGACAGAACTAAAGCTATCTTGGTTTGCTATATCATCTTGAATTCTACTCGCAGGCAAAGCTAAGGCTGCTGAGTGAGCGAACGAGTTGACCAAAAGTGCAAGTGCAAAAATGAGCGAGGAAGAGTTGATCATGATGATGGGAAATTCTTGATTTCCTTGCAGGAACTGCACCAGATTTGGTCTAGCCCACAAAACCTGTGCTTGCGACCCTGCCATCTTTTATAGCTCTCAAACTGATAAGAGAAAAGCTGTCTGTCATTGTGTTTGTTGGTGATGTTCTATTCCGTGGCAGGTTATGACATCTAAGAGAAGAGATTATATTTTTGAGTGGTTCTCACTGGTTCCGTAAATACTATTTGGCTTTGTGAATGGCGGGATTATGTCTTTGCTTTCAATTTCTTTTTGAAAACAGAATGTTCCTTTCCAACCATTTTCTTTTATTCCATGTCACAGCAAGTTCTCCAGTCTCACAATGTGGGTCAAGGGTCCTGCACCAATGGCACCTTCTGGATAAAGTCTTTAGAGAGTAATAGAAAAGGTTGGTAAAAACACATACTGTGAATGGAATGAGATGCAGCACAATGTCCTCCATTAAATCACAAAAATGCTCCATCCATTATATAATGTAATATCATCTTGTACTTTCCAAACCTTTGGTGAAAACTGAACGACCTGTAAATTTATCACGGATTGAACTTTGATACCACAAAGAAAAGGCTGGAAAGGCACATGATTATCCGTGATACCGTAAGTTCTCAATTCTTGAAGAAGCTCTAAATATCTAAGCAATGTAGCATCGACATTAAAGTACTTCTCTCCTAGGCTGGTCTTCGGTTCATAGGAAAGCATAAGGGTTTTGCTTATTAATATCAATGAAGCTAATGCATTGGAAAAAAAGAAATAGGACATGAATAATAGTTATTGAACTCAGCTGAAGTGTTTTTACTTGGAACACTCAGCCTTTATTTTGTGAGTATTTTTGTTGGAGAGAGAAGGCCTCTACTGAAGAACTAAACTGGTCTATGGAGACATTGGTGTTCCAGGAGCAGTATAACTGAGTTTGGAGCACTCTGTTATTCTAACCTCACTTTCTCTGTTGCCATTCTCCTCTCTGAGATCTCTCACTCTCCCTCTGCAACATCCATAAGCATTTTCCCAGCTTCAGAATACATACTACCTATTATGATGTCTTAATAGAAAAAAAGTAGCTATTTGAAAAGTACTTTCATTCTCCATCTGGGTATAAAGGGCTAACTGTATGATTTTAAATGGGCATTTTATTTGAATTACAATTGGCAACATTTCAAAGTAACATTTTAAACATAAATAATGGTAATATTACAACTATTACAGTTTAATGAAATGATTTGTAGGCTCTTAGGGGGAAAATGATTCTTGGGTGGGTAATGGTTCTAGCTCTCTAAAGGGTTTCTTCTTGGGACCTTTCATGCAAGGAAAACCCTCTGTTGTTGGTTTCTACACAGAACCTTTAAGGGTTCCTACAGAGAGACGAGCTGAAAAACTTGTTAGGGGACTAGATTTTGCATGTCTGCATCACGATGCAGAAAGGGGAAGAAGCTCTACACTCTCACTTGCTTTTCTCTGGGAAGCTAACTGCACGTCATACCTACCTACAATGCTGTGCATCAAGGAGTCTTCAGGAAGTGTGTCTGGTTGCCTGAAAATTGGTTTCAGAGCAATATTGTTCCAAATACATCTTGGCATGCTCACAGAGTGCATCATATCAACCAAGTCTTTTAGTGAGATAAGGTACTCAAGTAATACTAAATACCCTGTTCACACAGGAAACATATATATCTATGTCTTGTTTGGCTGACATGAAAGTCAGTAGGATTGGTATAATTGATTAGCTGGCTGAGGGAATACCATATAAGTAATCCAAATTCACCAGTTTGTGTTGCTTAGATAACATAAAATTCTGATATTCTCTTTATTTATAAAAGTTGTAGCCCAACAGTGGCAGGATCTTGGTTTCTCTGAGGCTCATACTTGTTGAAAAGGGGTGTTTTTCCCAATTATTTGCATACATAAGAGTCCTTCCCCATTATGTATCCACCAAGTCCAACTAAATTCCTCGAGTTACTTGGGCAAGGGTAAACTACTGCAATTACACCAGTAGTCCCCAGTGTATACAGGTCTGGACATAGTCAAGGCTAGGGCCTTCTTTTAGGTTGTTTGTTCCCTATTCCTTAGGAATGCCACTGAAATGGTCTTAAAAGAAGTACCGTGTAAAATTTCATTGTTCATTTTTAATTCAATTCTTTTTGGTTCCCAGAAAAGGTGTGACACCCCATCTTGAATCTCTGCCAGGTCTGTTGGTTCCAGATGTGGAATCAACTGAGTCTTGTCATGCATGACCAGATCTCCAACTTGCTGCACTGGATAAATAACATACATTATACATTTAAAGGACCACAGTTTTCCATTAAGCCTATCACTGGCTGTGAGGATGTCCCCCAGGTTTATGTAGGCTGCTTTGTTTCCACTGAGATCAAGGGACACAGAAGTTCTTTCCTTATTGGACAACTGGGCCACAGGCTTGCCTGCTTGTCTTACTATCAATATTGTGGCCCATGCACTCTGATAACCTCTGAGACATTTTCAGTCCTCTGTACTTAAGCAGGGAGGCATGGCAGTGTAGGGTGTAGTGTTGCTGCCTCACAGATCCAGATTCCCAGGTTTAATTCTGAACTCGGGTTACTGCAGAGTTTCTGTGCATGTTCTCTCTGTGCCCATGTGGGTTTCCTCTGGGTTCTCTGGTTTCTTCCCACCTCACAAAAAACATGCCAGTAGGTAGATTCAATGGTAATAATTGATAAATTACCCCTAGTGTATGAATGTGTGTATGTGGTGTCTTGCAATGGGATAGAGTCCCATCCAGGGTGTATTACTGCCTCACATCCAGTGTTCCCAGGATAGACTCCAGATCCACTCCAACCCTGACTAGGATAAAGCAGTTTCTGAAAGTAAGTGAGTGAGTCTCCTACATCCGGCTGGCTGACATATCACACTCTTTTGGGATTAGTGAGAATAACGTCATCAACTGGGCCTGCTGCATCTCCACTGGTTCCAAATGTGGCTTCATAGCTTATGACGCAAGAGTGTTGTCATCATCATCAGGAAGTTAGTGAGATGTGGCCCAAGTTGGATTACCTTGAGTTGCACGTTGTTCAGTTGACACTGAGGTATTTCCTGCCAGTGTGCCAGTGCAGGTCGACATGGCTATGATTTTTTTCACATCCCAGGTCCTAAAACACAGACCAAGCTGTTCAAATTGTTAAACATTCATAGTTAGCTAGTGAGTACTGGATGACCAGCTTGTCCAGGTTGTCCTGGCCAAGGTACACCTTGTGCTGGTTGGTTATGATTTGCCAGACCAGCCATGGCCCTTCAGACCTCTCATACTTGCCAAGACGCTTGGACTTGTCCTTGGTGGTGGAGCTCCAATGTTGCCTACCCTAGTTTGAGGTCAGATAATAGTTAACTGTGGCCTTACATGTCTGGGCCCTACCTTGTGGTATTATGCTGAACCAATTTCTAACAAAGGCTTCCACAACTGGTGCTGGTATTTGGCTTTTTTGTCAGACCCCCAGGATGTCAGTTGTCTTGTTACTCTACTCACAGTATAACCTGTGCTGTGTTATATTGTGTTTTCCTGATTAGCATCAGCCACTTGGCCCTGTCTTTGTGCATTTTTTACAGTTAGTATGGTCTTGCCTTGTTAATTCAGTGTAAAAGCTTCCTACACCTGTGACTTTGGTGTCAGGTCCTGCGGGATCCCAGGAAGCAGTGGAGGTGTACCTCAGGATTAGTATCCCACAGGACCTGACAGGCAACTCTTACACTCATGGGAGGTCAGATATAAAGCTCTCAGGGTAAAGAATGGCCATTTTCTCACCTTTCTTGTAATTAGTCTTGTCATGTCTATTTAGTTTCATCTGTCTTTTCCTCTTGTAGCCCTAGTCTTTGTGCATAGCCTGTCTCTTTGAAGTCTTGCATGTCAGTAGGAATGAAACAAGACACTAACTGCTATATGAATTTTCACTGACACCACAGATCTTATTCATGTTTATTTCCAGAGGTTATTTTCTGTGTAAGTGGATTACTTATATAACTTGCTCCATCATGTCATGTCAGTATGTGAATATTGATATAAGATCTCGAGCTGTACACAAAATTCTCAGTGTCCTTTGTGTAACCTCATCTGGAATTCATAGAACCACGGTTAATTGAATAACTACTGTTTAGCTTTCTAACATGTTCAGCCTGTTAGTATAAAGAACAGCTTGACATCTTTGCAGAATTCACAGCTAGCTTTTTATCCTCTTGGAAATGGTACAATCCTTGCAAAGCGTTTCAGCTAATAATTATGTTATCCCACTGATATCTAATGAGAATTCCCACTTTACATTTTGTTTGTTTTGTCTACAAGATGTTCCTGCTGTGATTATGACTTTAGTAGGTTTTTATGTGATTTGGCAGACTGAAGCCAACTGCATCAACTGAGGTTTACTTTTCTGTAGATGTATTCTGTTACTGCGTCAACCAAAGTTACAGACATCTTGTTACTTAAGTGTGTCACTCTTTTAAAAAAAAAAATCAATTTCTGTCCTCTTAATACTTTGAGTGGGATTTTTGCCTACATTTGCCTACATTTTTTGCTGTACAATTACATGGCGATCAAAATAAACAGAAATGGAAAAGTAGTTAAAACAAAGTCTACTGTATTAGGGGTTTGGATGGAAGTGAAAGTTAGATGCGGTGCAATTTCATGCAATTACTGAATTGGCAGTAGTAAAAAAAAGCATATTATGTGACTGAATATCTTTCGAGGATATTAATCTAAAGTAGGCCATGCTACAATCTAAGCCTTTGAGGAGCGAAAAACGCAGAAAAAAAAATCACATAAGTTGAATTTAACATTACAGCAACTCTCTTATAGCGTGTCATATGGGTGGTGCACAGGTATGGTAAGTAAGGATTAAAATATAACAGGGCATGCTGTTATAGGAAGTTAATCTGACAAGAAGCGGAGTTACTGTTACCACCCAGAACTTATTTTCCTATAACAGCACATCCTGGAGTGTTTTATTCCTTACTTATCATACCAGTACACTAACTCACTAAGTGTTCAACTCCTCTTATAAAACAGCAATTTGCAGTTTCAAGTTTCATTTAATGTTGTGGAACGTCTGCAAAACCTGTTCTCACTTATATTATAGCAGCTGAGCAGTGAGCATTCCCTCACCAGGGTCTCCTTTTTTCTCTTTCTCATGAAGTTAATAAAAGCAAAAAAACATCTTGTCACACATGCATCTTGTCACACATGCATCCTGAAAACTTCAAGTTGCAGCTTTACTTGTGACTGTTACAAAGCACTGACACTGGAGACTCCTTCCAAAAATTCAACATAAATGTCTCACATGTTTATGTGGACTGTCTTCCATACAAGCACCTGAATTAGTAAAGAGGTAAACAACTTGGTGAATGATGATGACACTGAAGCAGAGCTCGTCAGCTTTTAACATGGACGCTAGTTAACCACATTTGTTGTATATTTGCTAATTGTATGCTTAGAAATTCAAACAGAGAATGTTTAGAATGAGATGAGCGAACACATATTTCTGAATGGTTAAATGCATGTTTTCTTATATTCGATGTTAAAATGCTTTTAAGATTTACACCCCACTCATGGAATCACACAGGTACTGTAAAAGGAACTGCATTGTGGAGATTATTTAGATTGAAGTCCCTGGTTTACTTGATCTCAAAGTACTTCCTGAAACATGGTGGTACAACAACCGATTTGAGAACCACTGTTCTAAAGACCCGCTGTTGAAAGGGGCATCGGGGGCTCAAAGAGGACTCAAGGACCGTGATGGGGTTGGATTCACTGTTGTCCAGAGCGCAGACCATGGTTTCCAGGAACAATGCAGCTGATGAGATGCTCTCCAAGGAAAATATGGGTCTGACATCATGGGTTCTTAAATCTCACAGCTGAGCCAACACGCTCTTGCCACAATCAGCACTCAGTGAATTTCCACTGCTGAGGGGAAAGAGGGACTGAAAGAGGGGAATGGGGTGTGAATATTACCCTAGAACTTGCGCTAATATCTGATCGTGTTATGGGGAAAAAAAAGATTTTAGGCAAAAAAATCATGTTAAATTCATTTAACACACTTATCTCTAATTTCTGGTTATAACATATACAGTATATAGGTCAGGATTTGAGGATGTTTCTCACTGATCGATATTAATAAATATATCATTTGCAATACATGCAATTCACAGAATTATGCTTGTGCCAGTGAAGCTGTACATCTGCTCTCTGGCATTCATTAGCAATGAAAATATAACTTTGTTGGTGTAACACTAATTCTTTTCCCCCCTAAAATGACTGTGGGGAAATGGAGAGAGCACTGAAATAGACCACAAAGTTGTTTAAAAGACAAGAGTGCATGTAAGTAGTAGAGGCTTGGAGCTTCAGTTTCAGGGTTAGGTCCAGGAACAGTGTCCTCAAATGCACTCGGCACTCGCAGTACTACCCTAGACTGCCTCTGGAGAGGAACATGGGAGGCTGTTATATGAATCCTTTGTCTCCTGTATTTCAGGAGCATGCTGCTTTGCCCAAATTGCTGCTTCTAATCATTGTTACCCGATTTCAAAAACAACAAATAACCACCTTGATCGATTAGTAGTGAAGTGTAGCTCATGACATGACCACGAATACTGAATTCCATTCCCAGCTTTCAGGCTGTAATTTGCCTAATTGGAGCTAATAATTGATTTAGTATTAGTCACAGGAGAAGATGGATGAAATAAGATTCAGAATAGCTGGACCAGGTTCCTGCCTGCTGCCTGCTCCACATTTATAAACCATTATGTCTGCTGAAACTGAGCCAGGTGGCCAATTTATCTGTTAAAAAGGCTCGGTTGTTCCACTATATATCCATTAAAAAGTGCTGACAGCATACAAGAGCTTTGACCTGTCACTGTAGCCTTTCTCCAAGAAGCTGAACGTGCACTTTTCTCCTCGGTAGACCCACATACTGATTTGTTTGCTTTGGCGCAATAAGCTCTGTTTTAGGAAGTATCACTTTGTCATGCCATGAGAGTTTGTGCATGGTCACGGGATCCATAGTCAAATTAGGCAAAAAAAAAAAAAAAAAAAACACACACACACATGGCTGTCCTTCATCAGGGCTGTGTGCTTATAATGACTAGGGGTAGGAATGTTTGACCCCCTGTGATTTAAACTGACATCGATTCAGGATGCCACGATGCCATTATAAAACAATACTCAGTGCATCTTGTATCTGTATTCAGATTTAAACCCAAAGAGGGCATGGCATGACCCAGATTTTTTTAAATTAAATTACAATGCCTATAGAAACATTAGAAAAAAAAAGCCTGGATGTAGAAATGTCAGCATGGTGTGTGAATTCTGGCTCTGATAGTTCCTCAACCTCAGCTACATCAGTCCAGTTAACACCTGGTCTCATGCACACTTATTATTTGCACGGTTATTATTTTTGTTTGCACCTGCCTGTAATATTTTCTACTGAATTGAATCGCTTCTATTTCCCATAATATAAACAGATTAGTTGCCTAACCAGGCAGTTACTAAGGATGAACGAACGAATGCTGTGAATGCATCATTCATCACCGCACGTTCATGTTAATGTGGCCTTTGTTTGTCGTGTGAGCTTCATATCTGACTGCTCGCTTGCGTGCGTATGAAAATAAAACCGGTTTGTACAACTTTTTGGTTGCGAGATGCCGATGCACACCTCTAGATGACCTAGTTGCTCTAGATGCTCTAGAACAAGATGCCTTGTGAACCTTTCCAGCTTTGAATGGCTTTGTGATTTCGGATGTTCGCTGTATTCCTGATATACTTTATCTTGGTATGACAGAGCTCTTGTTCAGTTCTTTTTATCTGTTTATTTCCTAATATCCAAAATATGCTGAGGAAGAAGGTCTGAGTTCTCTTTCAAATCAGCTTGCTGTTTAAAGTTAACTAGTTTCTAATGTAAACATTGCACATTCACTAGCCTATGCCTTTACTTTTCACCACCCATTTCATCTAGATTTTTAAATTTAAATATGAATGTGTATATGTATGTGTGTGTGTGTGTGTGTGTGTGTCAACTATCCACTTGGGGTGAGCCTGTGCCCATGATAGTCTCAGATTCTTGTTCTTGGCTGACAGGAGTGGAACACAATGTGGTCTTCTGCTGTTATACTCCATCCATCTAAAGATTTGATGTTTTGTGCATGCTGAGATGCTTTTCTGCTCACCACGGTTGTAAAGAGTGATTATATGAGTTACTACAGTATATCCTTCCTGGCAGCTTGAACCTATCTGGCCATTTTCCTCTGACCTCTCCTATCAAGAAGACGTTTCCACCCAAAGAACTGTCACTCACTCACTCACTGTTTTTTGTTTTTCGCACCATTCTGTGTAAACTCTGTGTAGACTGTTGTGTGTGAAATTCCCAGGAGCTCAGCAGTTTCTGAAATACTCAAACCAGCACCAACATCCATGCCATGGCGAAGTCACAGAGATCACACTTTTTCCCCATTCTGATGTTTTGATGTTTGAACATTAACTGAAACTCTGTATCTACATAATTGTATGTATTGTGCTGCTGCCACATGATTGGTTGATTGGATAACTGTATAAATGAGCAGGCGTACAGGTGTTCTTATTAAAGTGGACAGTGAGTGTGTGTTTTTAATTAATTTTTTTTTGTTGTTGTTGCACATTGTATTTGAACTCTTTTTATTTCTTTTACAAAAAAATCTGATTATCCAGGCAGCATCTTTTAAAGAGAGAATCGAGATGCATTTAAGAATCTTAGAATAGTAACTCACTCGTTGAGAATTTTGAATATTGACAAGTGGTTTATTCAGCAGGAATGGTGAACAATCTGTCAGTTATTTCCATATTGTCTAGAGAAGACAACACATCACCAGTCACGGAAGCCTCATTACAAAAGACAAAAAATTCTCAATGTGGAAAAAAAAAATTCAATTTGATTTTACGACAGTTTAAAATTATGTGTCTCTTTTACCTGTGGAGTTAAACTATACAGGCAACTATAATGTGACTACTGATAATATCTGCACTGTTACAGAAGGAAATACATTTATACACACATTTGTATCAACTTCAGTTTTGGATCTTGACAGTACATAGCAGGAGTGTTGATGGTGGTTAGCATCATAACCCTATTTTGGTGGGTTTGCATGTCATAACATTAAGTATAGCCCGGAAATTATAGAAAACTCTATAAAATAACTTTTAAAATATCGACATACAATTGATAAACGTGCTTATTTACGTAAGATTTACTTCTGTAATCCATCTGTAACAGCGTAACCCTGCGTTTACACTACCAAGTCACTTGGAGTTTGTCTGAGAAATGGTAGTGGACAAAATGCACAGCCTACAGCCAACAAATAAAATAACGCCCTAATCAATGTAAAAAAAAAAAAAATTCATTTCATATACTTTGCTTCGTACTAGCTCACTTGGCAGATTAGCAAAGCAAGCTAACCTTACTGGCCACGTGCACTTGGCTACTTTCTTCCAAGCTTTATTTTCTCTGTAATGTCTCTATACACATTTACTGAGAGGTCATATATGAATGACAGGATCAGATGAAACCACAGTTATGAATTTTTATTCCATTTTTGAGACAGTAAACAGGCACTAATTGCAGGTACGGACTAAAGCTTTGAGCAGGGAAAGTAAATGTCAAACCACCAGCACCATAGAATTAGTCTGAGGAATCATTCAAGCCAATTGTCTGGATTTGTCTCTCAGCTATTTGTCATACCTAATTTGCACATAATTGAAAAAAATCTCAATTCACATGTTGCACTGTTGCTGAAATTGCGGTACTGTGTCGCACATGTACACCTAGTGTGAGCGCAGGGTTACATTCTCGGCAGTTACATTATACATTATAGTGCCTTATATAGCTAACATGTAACTACACAGTTATTAGACACAATATAAAATGGGACCAAAAAAAACACAATTTTGCCATTCCATATTCCTCAAAAAAACTTTTTTGTGAGACGTGTTAAAGCATGATGATGAAAATAACAATGTACTGTACAACTTGGAGCAGCTCCATCACTGTGAACTCTTAATTCATCTTAAATGTACCATTTCATCATATCCAAACTGAGAAGCTTGAGAAATATCTTGACCTTATTCCATTTACAATACATTAAAAACCATTTTCAAAAAGTGACATGAAATTAATTTAGTAACAAACAGGGACACACAATATCAGTCCTAGCTATTCAAAATCTTTGGTATCTTTAGAATTTGTATTTTGCTATGTAACTTGAAAAATGCTTACGCTTCTATTTTTATGTACGATTATGGATATGGATATGGATATAGATACTGTGGCTGAGTAGAATTAAATAGAGCTTTTTATGTGTGCTAGCATGATTACTGGTAACAAAAAAATAATAATTATGCCCACTTTGGAGAAACAAAAAAACCAGAAACCAGTGAACAAGATAGTTTATAGTCAACCTATAAATTCTGGAATGTCTATCTGCTTATTTGTAACTGTGAACCATTTATTGCAAAATTGTTCATTATTGTAGAATGTTGGAAGTAGAATAAAACTCTTAAGCAGAATACTACAAGATTTTCCCAAAATTCCCAAGTCAAAAGCCTTGGGTAGTAGGCCTTTCCAGTAAATTACGAATACTTATTCGTTGTAATAACCCAAATGAGCATGCCAAGCTTAGCTAGCTTAAAATTTTATCCATTAACCAGATAACATTTTAGACCAACTCTATTTGCAAAATGTTGGAGATAATTTTAATAAGTGTAATAAATAAAACAGGTCAGGCTGGAACCTACATTCAGCTGCTTGGATAATAAAGTTTTTAAGATCAAATAGAAACAGATTTGAAGAGATTACAGTGCGAAAAGAAATTCTGAAACTACAACCAAGGACGGTGTTATACCCTTCATTGCCTTTCTTACTGCAAGTCAGTGCCAAATCCTAAGTCTTAAATCCAAACCTAAAAAATGTATTGTAATGTAGTGTAGGGAAAGCTACACTAGCTATGTTTACATGCAGCCTAATAATCCATTATCCAATTTATAATAATCCTGATAATCCTAATTGTCTCGGTCTTGGGCACTGGTTTCGCAAAATTTAGTCTTGGTCTCGGCTGAGAGTTTGTAAAAAATAATGTTTGTGTTGTCTTTTCATTTCGCCTGCACAAAGTTTCACAAAACGTAATAGGGAATAGCCTAATCATTAGCGCAATACACGAATGAAGCAAACTAGTAAAGGTAAAAGTAAAAGTAAAGGCTTGGCATCAAAAAGGATTTGACGGTTTTTAGACTTAGTCTTGACTTGGCCTCGACCCCATTAAGACTCGGTATTGACTTGATCTCTGCTAGTCCTGGTCTTGGACTTGCCAATGGCGGTGTTGTCTACAGCCCTATAATCCCAAATTCTCTCGCTGTAATAATGACGGTTTAAGAGACGTAAATAATTTAATTTAAATATTTTAAAAATATGCTTCTGAATGGTGCAATAGAAAAGTTTTTGCCCCATCATCTGGAGATTGCATGGCCAGGGAGCCAAGAAAGCAAAATTGGCTGCTCTCTGGATGGGAAGGGTGGCATACTTCCTCTCCCCTGTCAATCACAGTGACACTGGCCAATCATGGGCATCTGTGAGCTCATGTATGCAAAAGAGGGCAGATAGCGCTTTCCTCTGAGTGTGGTACACCATCCTGTGATGCAGCATGAGCAGCAGTTTGAAAAAGATGTGTTTGTCTTGGAGGAAGCACATGTTAGCCTTCACCCTTCTCGGTTGGTAGCTGTCATATGATGGGGAGAATTAGCAGGTATCGAAATTAGGGAGAAAAGTGGGGGAGGGCAAAGTAAAAAAAAAAAAATGAAAAAACCTCATTAAAAAAGCAAGCACTGTGATTATAAAGCTGAATTCACTGACTGAACTCTCATGCACTTTGTTGTTCTGGTAACGTTGACACTAAACCTTGCTCCTCGCATGTGCGTAACTTCGGATCGAATTGCATGCATATAAACGGAGATTGTCTACACACCGCCCAGTTTTAGGATACATATAAACAGTTCACACGTTATCTAAAATCGGAGTGAATTCATTCGCACTAGTGAAAATCTTCGCATGTAAACATAGCTGCTGTTTAAAACTTAAATAGGACTGGAAGTTCGTAGTTCACAGTGTTTTCTCTTTAGTTATTTGGCATAGGGATCTTGATTAAGTCCAAAGATCAATAACTTAAAATGGTAAAAAAAAAAATAAATTGCGGGATCACAACACGTTTTTCCACCATGCATTCACAGATTTTACACAAATACATTAGCTTGCATACATCATTACCTAAAAATTTAAAAAGAGCATTAATAGACTGGTGCCCACAAGGCTGTGCAAAAAAAGGGAAGACCTCCATATCCAAACATCCAAAACTTCAGTTCACATTCCCTGCCCCCAATCCCGCCCTCACCCAGATCACGTTTCGCCAACCCTTATACTATACTACAAAATAGCACCATTATATAGTGGGTAGAGTTCTTATATTGTTCTGTTATATGACAGCATCACGTGTAACAGTAAAGTAATGAATGACCAAAAAAAAAAAAAAAAGGAAATGAGATGGTTAACATAAATAGGATTATTGAATACAGAGATGGCTACACAGAGGACAGTGTGATTGTGTAAATCTTGGATTTTGGAAAGAAGATTCACTAACTACGCAAAAGAACATTAATGTCACAGTCCGGATTTCCCAAAGCAGGCTGTTGGATTAGAAGAATCCTCCAGAAGAACGTTGGGCTCCGTGTGAAGCCTGGTTCCTCAGAGGTGGTGAAGTGGTGGTCTTGTGGGAACTTTATTTATAGGGATGGACAAATCCTAAATTCATTAGTTAGCCCATAATGTGCTTCCCAGTCCCATGTTTAACCTAACTGACGGCTAAGAAGTGGTAGCTAACATAATGTAATAACGTATCATGAGCTTGTTAGCTATTGAAGTGCATTAATACAGACTAAGAGTAACGAACAAAGTTTAGGATTATTATAGTCTTCTAACAAAGGTTGTGTTTGCATCCTTAATGCAAAGTCAGCAAGGTGTTGACTGACATTTTGGCTGTACGGGCTTCTCTCCACGTATTGCACGTGAAAGATTTTGTTCGAGTTTATTATGTTTAGCCGTAAGGTGAATACGTGTAGCAGTCAGGAGCGTTAGTTGACGGTTTTGGGTCAAACTTTTTGTTCCACAATCAGTAAAAAAAAAAATCTTTCTACCAACAGCTACATTGCGCCTTAACCAATGTGTGTAGTGCAGCAGGTGGTGGCATTTGGAAGCTTGTGTTATAGTTACAGCATTGAGTTTCGTCATAACAAATGCATTATATTAAAGCATAGCTATGTACCAACTTTTAAAAAAACGCTTGTTTTGTGATAGTTAATCAGGAGCAGGTTTTATTTTCTTGCTCTGGGCAACTATGATTTAAAAACTAAAGGCTCGGACACAAAATCGGGCTACTGATTTGTCCACCCCTGTATTTAGCAAACATGTTGGTTGTGTCGGAAGTTTCACTGGGTTTTGCTTGCATCTTTTGTATAATATTGGTAGGCTTTAGTGAAAATGCTTACTGTTGTATGCGGTGTACATGCTTTGGTGAAAATGTTGGCTTTATAACCGTTCATGCAATCTGATGGTTTATAATCGAAGCAACAACGCTTCCTGAAGCTGAACAAGTTGATCTCAGCTGTCTTTGTCAGAGTTGCCACTCCATAATCTTCTATAACCTTTGCATAAGGTTTCTGTTACTCTTTTTACGTAAAAACAAAAAGAGATCCTCCTGCTTAGCCATGTTCTCATCCTGAAAGTGTACCATCTGCTTTTAACAATATTCTGTCTAAACAGCTCTTGAATTATTCTGATTAAGCTCTTTTTCTTGTCGAAAACAAACCAAAACATAAAAAACAAAGATATTCTTCACCAGTGCTAGAGCTTGTGTACTGTCTTCGACTAGAGCTTAATCAGAAATGGTGCTGAAATTCTGCCAACTTGCATTTTGCACTGGATTGCAGCAATCTGGAATTAATTGCGAAGGCATGTCTGTGTGTTTGTGTGTGTATGTGGGAGGGACGGTTGCAACGTTCACTTCACCCATGACACAGAAAAACCTTCACCTCTCCTCCAGTGACCCACTGGCTCTATCCCACCCATCAGGAAGTGGTGCCTTGAAACAGTTTGGGTCAATTAAAGTTTCCAGTGGCTCTCTTATACAGGAGGTTTCCCACTGCCATAATATGTAGCAGCCGCTATTATATTACACTTTTTAGCAGCTATATTAATTTTGCTGTTTTGACAGATGTTTTCCCTCCCAGGTGTGGAATGGTGCAGTGTCTAAAATAGTCAGTCGTAAGGGGTGTATGTACATAGAGCTGGTCCATTATCCTTTTTTTTTTTTTTTTAATTATTATTATTATTATTTATTTTTTTGCTGTTAGAGTGAACCACTCCTCTTGAAGACCAGGTAAGCTTCTACTTGTTCTTGCTTCCCTTCTTGGCACTGTCCTTTAGTTCCACTCATCCTTCTCTTAACTACATTCGATAGTTCCTCCCCCCGGTGTTCCCTCGGCTTGAGTTTTTCTGATGGACCTCCTGAAATGCAAAGAGACAGCAGCATAAGCTTCATAAGGAATAATCCACTTGGGGGGCATGCTCTGCTAGGAAAGTAATCAACGACGGAGTGGTGTAATGTTACCACCCCGAAGTTATTTTCCTATAACACTATGTCCCAAAGTGTTGTATTCCTCTTATACCACAGCAACAATTTTACAATTATAATTTTTAATTTATTAAAAAAAATGACTCATCATACTTTTTTTTATCCATTTACAGTTACATTTTATGTTGTGGAACGTCCACGAAGTTAGTTCCTGTTGTCACTTACGTTTTAGCAGCTATAAACAGACGTTCCCTCACCATCCTCTCTTTTTTCTCTCTCTTGAAGACAAGAAAACGCAGCTTGTCATGTTACAGTGAAACCGCAAAGTGTAAAGTCTTTACAATACAAGCAGTGACACTGGAGACTCCTTCCATAAATATTATATAAATAAACATCTCCTTACAGAAAACTTCGCCATATCAACGATTATACCTTTTTCTTTGTTTAACAATACAATTTTTAATATTAAAGAGAAACAATCTCTGAGATTTGAGAAATCAACAGTGCTGTGGTGTGATGTGGCACATAAGACATGTTTTCAATGCACAAGTTACAGACTGTCATGGCCTCATACAGGAGAGGAGAAACACAACCTCCTTCTGTACTCAACGCTGCACATGTAGTGTCTCAGTGCTGAGAGATTAGTATGTAAAATTTATGAAGAGTAGGGCAGCATGTGAGCCTCGTGCAGAAATTGGTGAGCTTCCTGTACATGACATATGGGAACAGGACGAAGCCTGAAGAGAGCGAGAGAGCAAGAGAGAGCGAGAGAGAGAGAGAGAGAGAGAGAGAGAGCCTGCAGGTCTACCACAAAATCCACTTAGCCACGTCTCCTGCTAATGGTTTCCTTTTTTATATGGGGCTCTAAAAAGCATGCAAGCAAACATTTAAAGGGGAAATTCACCATTTAAAAATATATATATATGAGAATTCTTTAGATAAATTAAGGAGTCAGAATTGTTCACAATGGCATTAACAGGAACCAGGGTTCTGGAGTTTTTAAACCTTTTAACCCTGTGCAATTTTTTTTTTTTTTTGCCTTGTGTTGCTGAAATGGCTCAATGCTAGTCACTATGTGGAGTTTCTGTCTTTAGTTCAGTGCTGATTTCCATGGTTTTACTGATATCCTGGGAACAAGGCAGAAATACACCCTGGATGGGACACCAGTCCATTACAGGGCACAATGCACACACACACATTCACACCTAGGGGCAATTTATACTCGGAAACCCAGTGGAATTTTTGGGAGGTGGGAGGAAACTGGAGAACCCAGAGGAAACCCACAGAGGTAACCTGAGCTCAGGATCGAATCAGGAACCCTGGAGCTGTGAGGCAGCAACGTTACCATTACATGCACCACCATACCACTCCTATACACTGGACCACAAATCAAATGCAGTTCGCAATGCACAAAAAAAAAAAAAAAACTGGCTGGAAGTGTTTCGTATAAATTGCATCCGTCACAATTAATTTAAAACAAAAAGGCTGGAAGTGTTGGATGAACACAAGCAGAATGGCTTCAATTCAGCTCTCACGGAGCCAACACACCAACACTACAAATCACACTGATTCTGGAGCTGTAGGTAGGAACCAATATGTGGAACGAAAAATAAAATGCATAATGCTTCATAGAGGGGAAAAAAAGGGTACCACAGCGTCTCACTACTATTGGTATTCGTCACATGGCTTTGCTGATCATTTACATAAAGTTAAACTCGTATCACTCGCTAACGGTCGTTCCGCCTCCTGTTGCTGTAGATCGCCAGCTCTCACTTAAAATGAACGACTTCTTTGTTGTATCACCTTGTTTTAATGCTGGTGACTTTATGAAAATCTTAGTTTTTAACATTTTCTAAACTAAACTAAAATGTAGCAGCAACACTGTAGGAACATAAACTTTTTACTTAAATGTTGTAAGAAAACCCAAGAAACTTTTGACTTCTTATTTGGCAAATATGGCAAAGTATCAGATGTCAGAAAGGTCAAGAAGGTCAACTATTTCCAAAAGCTATATCACTGCCACAGCTGGACAAAAAGAGAGCTAGATTTTCTAATGAATGCTAGCTATTGAGTGCTGATTTCATGTGCTAATTTGTTGACATGGTTCCTGCATACCTGTAGCCCAGTTAAGAGGCAAAGAGGTACAGACAGGGTGTTATAAAAAAAAAAACAACAAGAATTACAACCATTTTATCACTATCGACATTAATGTGCAGAAGTCACATGGAGTTTCACTGGTAATTTGGATGAGAAATGAAACAGATAACTTTGTGTTTATATCTAGACGTTGTGACCCCTGGTTAATAAATGTAAAGAAAAATGCAAATCTGAGTATTTCAAAAAATTTCCTTTTCTTGGACCATTTTTTTTTCTTCACAACGAGCGCATTATGCTGATATTTTGAAAAATTCATTGATTTTTCCTTTAAAAAGAGATATATAAGCTCTGTGTCCTTGCAATATTCTTTAAACTTTTCCCAGATAATAATAATAATAATAATAATAATAAAACGTACCTTACAAGATGTATGGCTGTGACCAGATATAGGTTTCTGTGAAAAGCAAAAAAAAAAAATTACAAAACATCTGAAACCAATGAAGTCACAAAAGAATTGATTTCGTGATCTGTAATTTATAGCTATCTAGCTAGCTAGGACCTTTACTGATCCTGAGGATATATATAAATATGCTAAATATATATCATATAGAAATTATTCATGTAAGGTTTACCAGTCACTGCATGGTTAATAAACATAAGCCAGCAGTTATTATTAGAGTGACTTGTTTAAAATATATATATATAATTTATAACTAGGTGTTATAGCAATAAAAAAAGAGAGAAAAATGGGCTATTTTGCATAAAATGTTCCTTTTTACATATTGGATTGCTGGAAGCAGTAGAACTGAAGCTCACCTTTGGTGTTTTGGGCGTGTCTGTGTGCCGTTGCTCTCGTACCGATCGTGGCGCTTTACCAGATTTGACTGGTGCGCAGTACATCTCGAGTCGTTTCAGCTCACAGCTCTGGAAGCAGCATTCGTCTACGATGCCACGGTTGTGCAAGCGCCGTGAGTTGGGGCCGTAGCCTGTTGGCTTGCCTGTGATGCAGACAAGAACGAAAAAACGAAAAAACAAATGAGTACAGAATGACCCTGAATCGAACACCATGTGACTTAACGGATGGTCAGTTTGTTGTCCAGATTCTGAGGTTGACTTTTGTGTTTTAACCTGAACGCAACACAGAAATTTCCACATTCCTGGATGATAACTGGGTACATAGCGTCAAATCTGTGTGTGACATGTTCTACGAGCCGGATGGAACACTGAGACATTTGGACTGGTCTACAGAATCACTGATGGAATCGTTACCAGAGAGGAATTGAGTTGATTTAGGTGAGTGGAAGCATGGTGAGATATCAGCAAAGAAACAACGTGCACAACTAATGTTTGGCCGTGGATTTTATCACACATTTAAGAACGTTTTCTTAATGGCATGTTCCTGCATTAGTGCTTATCTTAGGACTAAAACACTTGGTGTTATAGTAAAAATAACCAACAGTAGGGTGGTGGGATGAACTAGAGTTAATGTTACCACCCCGAAGTGATTATTTTCCTAAAACATCACATCCTGAAGTGTTTTATTTCTCTTATATCACAGCAATTTTGCAAAAATGACAATTTTCGTACATTTTTTAATGTACGAAATGAATGAGCTGTTGCTATAGAAAGGATAATATTTTAATATAAACCTGTGATTTGCAGCTGAACTATTGTCAAAATCAAGAATTACAGTACAGCTGGTTCATGTGTGCTATAATAAATCTGCATTGTAACAAGACCAACTCAGTTTTTTTTTTCTTTAATTCAATGAAATTTTATTTATGTAGCACTTTTAACAATAAACAGCTTTACGGATATCTGGATATGGATTTAGATTTAGATGCCTAATGAGCAAGCCAGAGGTGACGATGGCAAGGAAAAGCTCCCTGAGATGAAGAACCTTGAGAGGAATCCATCCTATTCTGGATGGGATATCTATGGGATATATATATTTTTTTAACAGATAATGTTAATAGATATAAGTTCTTCCTTTCTTCTTCTATGTTTACCCCATTTTTTTCTCCTATTTTTTTAGATTCGCATCCCGTATCTAATTCTTCACTTTGAACGACAAACTACCAGCATGTTGTCTGAGACTTATGAAGGGTTTCAAACTCACAGTCTCCCAATTACATTTGCAAATTTTGACCAGATTTTTTTTATTCAAGTCTTCATTATGGAGGCCACATTTGTCCATCGAGAAGCAGAATCAGTTTGCAGAGAAAACTCGGTAATTACTTGGGTAGATACATTTTGCGGTGGTTAAAGTGTCAAATCATTGTAACACTGTACAACACTGAAACCTACTGTACAATGGCATATGTATCCTTCCAATCATGTCCAGTTTCCAGGTCTGTATTATTTGTGTTACACATTATATTGCAATTCTTTCAGTTATGGAGTCGTCAGTTTGCAATACAGTATTGCTATCAGAGATCTGGCATCTCCTAAATTCCATTCAATTTTATTTATATAGTGCTTTGAAAAATAGACACTCAAAGCTGCTGTAGAACAATCCAGATGTACGGTCCTCTCCGAAAGTATTGGAACGGCAAGGCTAATTCATTTGTTTTTGCTATACACTGAAGACATTTGGATTTGAGATCAAAAGATGAATATGAGAAGATAGATCAGAATTTCAATTTCATTTCTGATATTTACATCTAGATGCAATAAACAACTTAGAACATGGCACCTTTTGTGCCAGACCACCTAATTTTTAGATGAGCAAAAGTATTGGAATTTACTTTTGCTCTTCAGGATGTGAAATGCATGCTCACTTGGATTAAGGACTGATAATTGACTTGGCCAGTCTAAAACCTTCCACTTTTTCCACTGATGAAGTCATTTTTTGTGTTGGTAGTGTGTTTTGGGTCACTGTCTTGCTGCATGATGAAGTTTTTCTCAATTAGTTTGGATGCATTTCTCTGTGAATTGGCAGACAGAATGTTTCTGCAGACTTCTGAATTTATTCTGCTGCTACCATCACGAGTTACATCATCAATAAAGATTAGTGAGTCCATTCCAGAAGAAGCCTTGCAAGCCCAAGCCATGACACTACCTCCACCATGCTTGACTGATAAGCTCATATGGTTTGGATCATGTTTTTGACCACTTTAACATGTTGTGAATTTTGATATGGACATCAGATAGAATGGTGCAGACTACCTAGAAATAGTAGAAATATTAACCAAATCATTTAATTACTGTTATATATGAGGCCCCTTAAGGCATCTGAGTGACGCAGTAGTTATTTCTTCTCCAGTCGTCCCTTTCCAACACACACACATACCCACACACACACATACGTATTTACACATATTGAATCCCAATCTCCCCCTTCCGGTGGCCTTTATAAAGTCTCCTGGTCTCCACTAACAATTCCCTGCTCACGTAGAGCAATACAGCTCTGATAGGCTTTTCCCTGTTACCAAATAAAATAATAATAATTTAATATGGCATTTACAAGAAGGAAATGCCTTTCCCTTTCAGAGTTAATAGCTCCTGGCTCGCCGGGTTGCCAGTGCTGACAGAGTGCATTAACTTCTGCTCTGGAGCTGCTGCACACTGACAACGGTGCTTTGGGAAGAAAGGGGCTCTCATTAGGAAACACGTGCGTCCCTGCAGACCTCCAAGCCCATGGGTGTACGACGCTACGTTCAAGATGAATCAACAAATCAGTGAATGAATGAATGAAGGGGAACGTTTTGTGAATTTTGATATGTTACATAACAAGCATGTCCAGTGTGTATTTATATTTTGAAGCTTTTTATGCATCAAAAATACTCTAATTGCTTTTGGAGAACCAAAACTCTTGGTTTGGGGAAAAACAAAACAATGCCGTTAAGAAAAATTTCAGGCTCTGCATTGTTAACAACTTGTACTCAAGTGCAAAAGTTTGTACATCCTTAAGAAGAAATGTAAACAACCAAGAAAATAACAAAAATGGTTAAATTGTGTATGTATTAATTTAAATAAAAATTAATTTTCTATAACAGCAGCTCTTTCAATAGTGCAGCTGCAAATCACAGGTTTATATTAATGAGCTCGTTGTTACGGTGAAGTTCTCTGACAGGAGATGTTTATTTAACATTTATGGAAGGAGTCTCTGATTTAAGCGCTTTGTAACAGTCAGAGGAAAAGCTGTAACTTCTTGTAAGTTTTCCACCATGGCAAAGTCTTCAGGCACGAGTAGTACCAAGCTGCATTTTTTGTCTTATTAAATTCAGGAGAAAGTGAGGGAACAACTTTTTATATCTGCTGTAATGTAAGTGACTAACTATAAATGTACGTAGAAACGGATAGAATATATGATATCCTTCTTTAATGAATAAAAATTATAATCACTGGCAAATTGTGCCGTATAAGAGGAATAAAACACTTGATTTGTGGTAACAGTGACTCCATCACACGTCATCACACCACCCTGTTGTTGATTATTTTCCCATAAAAGCATGACATTGGGCTCTTTATTCCTTACTTATTTGTAGAGAAATTGTAAGACACGGGTCTTTAAATTATAAGACTTTTATCTTCTGATTACTCTCAAAAACCATGGGGGATGCAAACTTTTGCACTCAATGGTCCTAGCTTGTCCTCTTCTCACTGGTCCTCTGCCCTGGCTCCACCCCCTTGCTGTTTGTAGTCATTTTCTTTTCCATGAGTTTGTGCATGTGTTTACTGGCAGTACCTAGCTGCGTTTCCATTTCCTCGGTTTCTTCAGTCGTTTAGAAGCATGGATTTCCCTATAATTAGCCGGATGTTTGTGTGTTTGACCTTGTTAAAAAAAAAAACGACTAAAGCAACTGAGATCATAAAATCATACAACCGTTCGCCTTAATGTCCCGTCCGTTCCAATGCGGCAGACGTGTTTTCACACTAATGTATGCTTGAGGATTATAAATAAAAGTTCTCTGTTCTCGCTGAAGATGCTGTTTGCGTGCGAAAGAAGGAGACTTTAAGCCCAAGCTTGTGATTACACATTCGCACAGGTTGTCAGAAGACAGCAGATTTGCTTTATGGATGATTTTCCAAACATTTAAAAAAAAAAAAAAACGAAAAAAAAGAAAGAAAGGCCTCTCAAATTAACATCCGCTGTTTTTCCCTGCCATTGCCGAAGCATCATAAACAAAAACGAGTAAACAACCTTTTATGCTTATAATCATAGTCAATTGAAGTAATGACACACAATATGGTTGGATGGAGCTGTTTTGATGTTTTTCTTGTTTTCAGCTGCCGACATGTGGGCCACATTAGCCTTCTTTTGTGTGTGTCCTTTCACTTGTTTTTTTTATTGACCCAAGATTTAAATTTCTTTTTAGGAGGATCCTCGTATGGATTGCATGCTGCTTGATTGAATAAGGCTGGGAGGCAGTCAAGTAAACTATAGATGCGAAACATAGCAAATGGAATCAGTTGTTCTGTAGATTACTTTCTGACGAGTTAGAGCCTACATTCTGAGAAAAAGAGGGTTCTTCAAATGTTATAACGGTCCACTGGATACTTAACGTTTCTTCTAGCTAAGGCTAACAACTTTATTGTTCTATTTTCTCTTAATTTAGTCATGGCCAATTTCAGACCCTACAATTAATGGTTCTTCGGTTGTTCCTTTGGTGGACGCCTTAAAGTGTTCAGATATGGTTCCAAGTAGAACCCTTTTCTGGATGCTAAGAACCCTTAATTATGCAATAAACCCTTAAAGAACCCTTGAAGAACCTAAGAGTATAGGTATTAACAGGGTATTTGGAGCAAACTCCAAATTCTTCAAGGCTTCTTCAAAGGTTTCAAGGCTTCTTAGTCTCCTAAAAGGGTTCTACTTGGAGATAGAGATAAGGGAACACTCTGTTTTGGGGTCCTACATCGTATTTTTAGGGTTCCCCTTAAGGGTAGAAGAACCAAAGAGTGCATCTAGTGCCAAGATGTTTTAGCTGTTAAAGTGTATGGTTTAAACCTCTGGTGAGAGGTTCTAAGAGTTAAGATGAAAATAATTAGCAATAATACCCAGTTAATGCATACACCAGGACAGTTAATGTTAATACCTCAGGCATTTAATATTTAGCTAACTGTCTCTGTACTTGGTGCACTCTTCAAGTGTTCTTTAAGGGTTCATTGGATAATTAGGGGTTCTTAGCTTAATAAATGTTCCCCAAGAAGGACAACCAAAGCACCCTTAAGAGTACACTCACTAGGACAAGAGACTAGCTTTAAATAGCTTTATACTACAGTTATTCTTGACTCTGATTGGTCAGAAGGTGTTGATTAATTTTCCATAACAGCAGCTCTGACAGTAGTTCAGCTGCAAATCACACGTTTATATTAAAGCACTCGTTCTAATACGTTATTGTTTCTATAGTAACAACTCATTCATGGGGACTTCCACATAAACAAAGTAAAAAAAAATTTTTTGTAATTGTTGATATGAAGTTTTCTGTGAGAAGACGTCTGTTTAACATTTGCATTAACGTCTATGCATTAATTAGAGTGGCTTGTTTATTATAGTGTCTATCTGGTGTAGTTAGGTGTGTAAATGCTTCATTAGGGTGGCTAACTGATCCGTTTTTCTGTTTAGCTCGGGTTTTAGCATCCAGCAGAGTAAGACTGGCTTTCTTGTTGTTTCTTAAAAAATTTTTAATATTTGACCATTGATATCATGTACACTGTAGAGCAGCATTACTGTTTCTCAATCCTGGTCCAGAAGTACCATTGCCCTACACATTCTCATCCACTTTAGTCTTGCTAATGAGTTGAATCAGGTGAGTTGGGATCATGGAAAACACCTGAAAATGTGACACTGCTGTAGATGAAACAGTGCTGTAGATGAAGCCCTTCTTCATAAGACAGCTGGAACACCACCGCTGGGATCCACACTGGAGTTCCAGATGTGTTGTATGGCGTCGGGTTTGCTGATTCATTGTAACCAGTGTAGCAGTCAATCAAGGGCATCTGTTACTGAGGCGGTTTGTGTTCCACTCCAAGAACACTGAGCAGCTTGAGAAGATATGTGCAGGCTTTCAGTCTTCCAAATTTGTGGTGCTCGCGTGCAGCCGACCTACAACGGGATTTGGCTTCAGTTGAACTCGGCAGACGTTTTTTTTGTACGATTTGTGAAATTCGCTCCATCGCCAAAGCATTTCATACAATCACTTTCCTGATCGAGCCATTTCATGCTCCTAAAACGGCTGGTGGCCAACGTGCAGTAGCCTGAACGTTCAGCTGACTGTGCATGACTCCCACTGTTCCAGGGAGCTCGGCAAAGAGCAACGTCTTCCAGAGTGGCACTTTTGGGAGCTGACTTTTACTGCCTCACTGTGGTTATTAAAAAAAAAAAACATTCTAGACTCCAGGAGCAGTCATGAGCACACTGATTGAGTAGTGTCAGAGTGTTTACGGAGCACTGGGGACCACAAAAGCAGCTCAAACCCTGGAAACAACCTCATCACTGACATGACAAACACCTACAGCCAAACCAAATTCTTTGCACTTTCTGTTGGCTGAGCATTCGTTATGCAGTTCAAATCTAATTGAGACACTCTTAACGTGCCACTCAACACAGCAGAGAAGACGTGAAGCTTCCAAGAATACCACTGATACGTGATTGTCCAGTCTGTAGAGTCACCATGTCATGGCTTATTAGCTGGGAGTTGATTCCATAGGCTGACATATTTCCTTCTGAAACAGCCAAGAGTGAGCAAGGCACGCCTCCAGGGGCGGGACATATGTATTCTAGAGAGCATTTAATTGGGCGATCACAAAGTTATGCATAGATTTAAATCATCGTAGTATTGTATTGGTGTCCATAACACTAAGGAACAGGTACAAAAGCTCTGAAACACCAATTGTGATTTCAGTGGCACTAGTACCGCACTAGTATAGTATGAAGACTATTCAGCGTCAACTATCATTTTGTACAACCTGGGTGAAATCTTAGGCTTAGTCATGTCTGATGACATGTGTGTTCACTCTTCATTTCGTTCGTCATTGGAAAATCAACACCTTTCATCATGGCACCGAAATGCACCCAGGAGGCCTTTATGTGCGTATTCTGCGTGAGTCCAGCGAGGGAGAACATCCTAATCATCCTGTAATCCCTCGTAATCCTTTGCTGCTCTGGGACCAGAGCCGACTGTCTGTGTGTGTGTGTGTATGTGTGTGTGTGTGTGTGTGTGTGAATTTTGTTGATTTGCTGCTGCTGCTGCTACAGCTGCTTCCAACGATTAGCACGCAAGCCTCAAAAAAAAAAAGGAGTGCTACACGTCACTGCTTACTTTTTATGTGTACTCTCATCTCAACAGTTAGCTTAGCTCAGTGATGATTATGCATATTGCTTTTCACTGTCGTTTCTTTTTGTTTTTTACCTCCCAGATAAAGATTTTATAATCCCCTTTACAGCAAAGATGGAAATTTCCACACATGTTAATCCGTTTCTGGAAAAATAGGAATGCATCAATAGCCGTGCCCAACAAGTTCAGTGAGGGAAATCTCATGAATGTATTATGTATTAGGAATCCCTTTCCTTTTGCAGGAAACATTTCAGTCCTGAAATTTGAAATGGACTTTCTGAGCTTGCTTCATTGTTGGCAAAGAAACGAAAACCCAGGAGCTTTTATCTAGCACTCTCAGTCTCTAGCTAGTGCTAATATAACCTTGTTTTTGTCCTATTTTGTGTAAATTTAGTCATTACCAATTCCAGTCTATAGACTCTTTAAAATTTAGAACACTAAAGGGTTCTTTGGTTGTCCATCTGGAAGAACCGTTAAAGGATCCACTCAGCTTTTTTGGAAGCTAAGAATCCGTAATTATCAAATGAACCCTTCTTAGCTGGCTAAGCTACTAATTATTTCTTCTTATAGTTTTTTTCTGCTTAATACCTAGAACCTGTAAGTTGTTTAAAGAGCTAAACTGTCTTAGTACTTGATACTCTCTTTAAAGGTTCTGGAAGGGTTCACTGGATAATGCTAATAACTCCATAAGAGAGTGTTTTCCTACCAGAAAGCAACAAGTAATTCCAAATCGAACCCTTTTTTGAAGCTAAGAGACCTTAATTATTCAATGATCCCTTATAGAACCCTTGAAGAACCATTGTGGTATGTGGTAGAAACTCCAAGTTATTGCTAATTACTTTCTTCTTAATATCTCTGGGTCTTGGTACTTGGTACATTCTTCGAGGGTTCTTCAAAGGTTCACGGGTTCAAGGGTTCTACTTGAGATTGTAGGGTCTGAAAGGGTTCTACTTGAGTTCTACTTATCTCCTTAGAGATAAGGAAACACTCTGTTTTGGGGTTCTACATAGTATTTTTAAGGGTTCCCTCTAAGGGTAGAAGAACCAAAGAATGCATCTAGTACCAAGCTGTTAAAGTTTAAGATTTAAACCTCTGGTGAGAAAAGGATTCTTCTTAATACCTAGAACCTGTCAGGCATTTAAAACTGTCTTTGTATTTGGTACACTCTTAATGGTTCTTTAAGGGTTCATTGGAAATTTAAAGCTTGTTAGCCTCCTAAAATGGTTCTACTTGGAGATAGCAAAAGGTAAACACTCTCTTGTGGGGTTCTACAAAGAACCTTTAAGGCAGCAGTCAGCCGGTGTGGCTGCAGGCTTTCATTACAGCCAAACTGGAGGCCCACTTGATAGTTGAGGTGAACTCATTAAACGAGTGGAATCAGGTGTGAAAGTCTGCAGCCACACCGGCCCTTTGTGGATAAGACTGAAGATCCCTGATTAAGCGAGGGATAACCAAAAAAACCCTTGACATGTGCACCAAGTACCAAGACCATTTAGCTACATTTTAAACCACCAACAGTTTCTAGGTATTAAGAAGAAAATAGTAGAAAAATAATTTTGAGCTCGTACCACACACTTTCCCAGTTAATACACACAGTTGCAGAAAAAGGGTTCTTAACCTCTAGAATCTGCTTAACATTTATCTAACCTGTCTTGGTTCTTGGTGCACTTTTCAAGGGTTCTTTAAGAGTTCATTGGATAAAGGGTTCTTAGCCTCCTAAAATGGTTCTGCTTGAAGATAGTGACAGTGAAGGACTCTGTTGTGGTGTTCTACATAGAACCTTTAAGGGTTCCCCCAGAGTTGCAACCAAAGAGGCCTTAAAGTTTCTAAGTTTTGTTAAAGCTGATATTGATAATGACTAAATTGAGAGAAAAAAGGTTATGTTATGTTTTTCTAACAGTGTTGTTCTTTCTCTCCAGTCAGCTCGCAGTCTGGGAGGGCCGAATATGCCTATGAGCTAACAGCTGGACAACCCATATAGATATACTACATGTTGTCATTTGAAGGGTGTTTTCACACTTGCTCTGATTACTCAAGTCCACACTCAGGAGTGATTCTTGACTCATCTGGGGTGGGGCTCATAAGCACAGGTTTGCTTTCACATAGAAGAATTCCTTGTGAACCATGGATCGATTGCACAATTCTATATGCCACTTTTAGCGAATGGCGACCAGGAAGTAATGTGAAAGGATAAACTAATCACGTTATGCGATATGCAGTGCAGACAGCGCATACGTTCCACACATTACGCAGCCCACACCATGGTTCAGTTATAGCGAGCCCCAAACCACCATTTTGAAAAGGAACAGGGATCGGTCCTCTGGACCACTCCCAGGCTCCAAAACAGCTTTCACACTTCATCAAACGTACCGAACTCTCAGAACAAACGGCCACAAAACACGCAAGTGTGAAAACGACCTAGAACTAAACTCTGGATAAAAAACTTTAGTTTTCCAGATCATAACTATAACAAAAAAAGGAAAAAAGTCAGATAATGTGAGTCGTTAGCAGCGACGTGGCACGACTATTCAAGCTGGCTGATTATTTGTTGAGATGGCTGCGGTGGCTCAGCGGTTATGGCTCTGTGGTAGTGACCAGAAGGTTGTGAGTTCAAATCCCACAACTGCCAGAAAGTCTCTTGGTTTGCTTTGGGAAAAAGCTGTCCACTGAAAGAAAAGCGGAGTCTATAATCTAACGTCCAGATTAGCTGATTACTAAAATAATCTTTCCTGTGTAATAAAAATGAACATGCAGTGTCCTAATAATTTCCACTTAACAACTCAAACCTCTGAGTTTATGCGCTGTACCCGGCCAGTCCTATTCCACTTTCAGCATGCGGTAATGATGCAACAGTTTCACAGAAAGTTCAGATTACCGTAAATGTGTTTGCTTTGGACTTGATTCAGAGAAAAAACAAACCCTCGGTCACTGAAAGGCCATAAAGGATCTGGCCAACTCCTCTTTTTTGACCACTGAACAGCCCCATGGCTGTTGACAGGAAAAGTAACTTTCCGTCTCAGTTTGAGCTTCATTCAGTTCGACTTACTTTTTACACAATGTGTGTGAAATTAATCTTTTTAGTGCCGGCGTATATCCACTTGTCAGAATGCAAAGCCGTATGTCAGAGCGGTCGGCCCGAGACTTTCACACCTCCTCAGCTCGTTCAGCAAAGAAATTTCTCTTCAGCAGTGGATGCCTACTCGGCAAATCATTAACATTTGGTTTTTATTATTGTACTGCTAACTGTGAGGGTTTATGAATTAATTTTTTTTTAATAGTCAAATCATCTGTAAATATTTGCTCAAACAAGGATCAACTTCAAAAGTGTGTACTAGCAATTCATCACACTCCCATACAACAATTCTTATCTTGTTCTTACCTTGATTTTGGGCCGTGCCTAAGGGACTAACTGATTATTGCATTATGAAAATTATGAAAAATTATTACCTGCGTTGTATTGGAAATAAAATCTCCTCTACCAAAAATAAAAGGGCTAGTTTTATTTCTGTTTCGAAGCCATATTCAGAAATGAGTCATGTTTCTGCTACAAACAGCGCCCCCTGGGTGTAGTACACACGCAGGACAGTGAATTCAGTGCTCTTAAACTGCTCGTCTCACTTGGGCGTGGCCTGCACTATACAAAATGTACAACCTACAACTAGCTAGTTAAACACAGCTGAAATAACGCATGAATCAGTGTGAAATCTGGGTGTTTGATTTACATGTTACATAGCACTAGCTTCACTGGCAGACTAGCAAAGCTACGTACACTCACCAGAGGCACCAACAATCTCTGCTACTTCCTTCCATGCTTTATTTTTCTTTGCAATGTCTCTGGACACACAACGACAGGATAAGATGAAACCACAGTTATAAGTTTTTCCTTTCATTTTTGTGCGTCAAACAGTAAATGGGAACTGACTGCAGGTCAGAACTAAAGGTCTGAGTGGGGAACTGAAGAAATGTCGGACCACATGTGCAACAGGATTGGTCTGAGGAATCATTCAAGCCAGTTGCTTGGATTTGTCGCTTTAGCACATCATACCTAATTTGCATAGAACTGAGAAAAGCTAGATTAAACGTCACTTGTCACGTTGTCGATTTGATGTTTGACGTTTTCACTGAAATCGCAGCTCCGTGTTGTGTATTGTACACCGAAAATTAACAATCGCTTGTCGCTTTGTCGCTTGCAAACCAGAACCTAGTATGTTGACTTGAGCACTAATATAACTTATGATGCTTTTGTTTGCGTAGCATATAATCGCTTAGTTTAACATCTGTTCAGTTTTGAGATTTTGCCAGCACAATGATTCCCAAGCCACTCCTTGCCAGTTTTATTTCTTTCATTCTACTTCCCAACATGTGCAGAATCTACACTCAGTGATTACCTGGCTCAGGGGTTTTGGGTGCTCGAAGGGGGACAAAATGACTAATTAATTGTGAAATATGTCTAAATCTCGGTCATTTCGTGTTATCTGTTCATTAGCGCAGTATGAGTATTAGTAAATTATCTCGTTATTGCTATCAGTGCATCCCTAATTAACTTGAGTGACAAATTTGAAGCTGTATTTCAACTTCTATCAGAGTATTTCTTTACAGTAGGGCTTTTACTTGAGTACAGAGTTTACAGGCGGTTCTTATAATATTGATTTGCATATTTTTCCTGTAGTCTGCAAGAAAGTGAGCCACATTTCCTCTTATTTAATATCAGACCGCAGCTATCCGTTTACATCTCTTCACAACACAAATTATTTCTTGCATTTTACTTTATGAACCTCTCCAGACCTTCTCTCTGAATAGGAGAACACCTTGTGCCTCGGTGTTCTCCACATAAGAACGCATTTCATTTCAGCGCATGATTTAAGTCTCGGAAGGAAAGTGAAAGGGTTTTATTGGAGTGCTCTATGCTCTCGATCGGAAAAATGCTCAGTGCTACAGTGGTTTCCTCTCTCCTTTCTCTTTCACTAAGCTTCAGCCAAACTCCACTTGGAGCGCTCAGCTGCGTCGTACTGTGAACCTATCGAGGCTGCACTTCATTTCTCTGTCAGCGTTCATCTCTGATCCTGATAGATCACCCAGACCACTTGAGCTCGAGTTTCTCCAGAGCATCGTGGCGTTCGGTTAGCTCGACATGTGTGCACAAAGATCAGCACTTTTTCAAATATACAATGGCAAACGTTGTTATTTAAATAGACTCACACTATATTGGTGTTATATTATGGGTGAGTCAGATTGTGCACGTGCAGAGATATATACAAAGTACATATTAAAATGCTAAAAAGGAAAATGGTATAAATAGGCTAGATACAATACAGTTATAACAGACAATGATACAGCACAATATACAGCCTGACACGCTTCTATAGTCTCAGTGTATAGCCTAATTATTACGTATCCTACCTACAAATTTTGGGATTAATGACACAGAATTTCGACGTTCCACAACATATTAAGTTGTGAGCTCAAGTTACACAATTCATGGCCATGACTTTGGTATCTCAACATAATTTATGGTCATGCCTTATTAAAAAATGAGCCTCTGTAAATGCCAGATGATATATGTACTTTTATTTATTGTTGGTTTGTTTATTTGTTTAGCAGTAAGTGCTTGGATCCGGAGCCTATCATACGAACACCGAGCACAAGGCACTCATTCACACACTCAATCACACGCTCATTCACATGCTCATTCACACACTCGTTCACACCTAGGGGCAATTTAGAGTTGCCAGTGCATGTTTTTGGGAGGTGGGAGGAAACCAGAGAACGCAGAGGAAACCCTACACAGAAACTCAGCACAGACTTGAGCTCAGGTTCGAACGTGGGACCCTCTACCTGTTTATTCACTTATTTACTCACATCTTTATCTACTAAATAAGATATTTATTTATTTGGCCTTTTTACCCTTTTGATATCAGGTATTGTGATACTTGGTATCAGTATCAGAGTCAAACGATAGTATTGTAACAACCCTGGAGAAAAAAAGTTACCTGAAAGCTTTTTTTTTTTTAAGTGAACTGAAGCAAAAAGCTTGCATTTCTTTTATTTTCATTTATTTATGAGGAGCACATTAGCACTTCTGCTGAAGAAAGGAGAGCAGCAGGAGCAGCAGCAGGAGCAGCAGCAGCAGCAAAACAAGCCTTTATGAATAAATCAAAAAGTTGCACTTACTGAAATAAAAGCCCCGGTCCCCGCACACAAACTGCAGCGTGTCCACGAGCTCCGCCCCGCACAGAGTCTCAGGCCCCGCCCTCGCCGCCACCGGCGTCAGCGCGAGCGCGCACAGCAGCAGCAGCAGCCGGGCGAGCGCGCGGCCGCGAGACACACAGCGCATGGTCCACTGCATCCGACAGAGAGAGAGAGAGAGAGAGAGAGAGAGAGGTGGAGAAGAGGAGGAGAGCCATCAAACTGAAACCCAGCCCAAGACAACACGCTGTTTAACACTCAATTATCACAAGCAGACATTTAACTCCATCATGTTCCCGGTGGCTCGTGCGTCTTAACAAGTGACTGGGGAAAGAATGGAAATGTTATAAAGCAATGAAAAAGTTTTTATTTATTTGTTTGTTTGTTTGTTTGTTTATTCATTCGCCCCACCTTGAAGATGCTGGCACGTGCATCCACCGGGTTGAGTGCCAAAATAACGCGCAGCCTTTCAGCTCCGAGTATTAAACCTGATCCATGCAAATATCCCCAAGAAATGGAAATGCAAACATGATCTTGTCTTCTTTCCTTTCTTTCATGCGCTTCAGTTTATCTACCGCGATGGAGATCCGCGCCCAGATCAAATCAAATCAGCAAACCCACCCTGGAGAGTGAGAGCGAGCAGAAGTGGGGCATTTACGCAGCGACGTTTGTGCGCATTCACGGCTTCAACGGCGTTTTTAAGATCATGCACACTCAGCAAGATGGATTCCAGCACAACTTGTGCGGTCAAGCCAATGAACTGATGCGCGTTTTGTGCGTCTTTTACACCACTAGAATTTTATCCCCCAAAAAGAAAAGAAAAAAAAAAAAAAAAAAAAAACGTGCCCAAACTTTGCCAGGACGCAACGTCTAATCTGTGCATGCATGCATGAAAAAAAAAAAATGAAAAAAAAAAAGGTTTTAGGGTTTCTGGATTGCTCTAGGGCTTGAGCATCCTTTCCAGACACAATTAAACAGATCTATACTTTAAATCTTTGATCAGGTTGCAAAGGATTTAAAAAAAAATAATGTCAGAAGTTACCTTTAGGACATCACCCAAATGTCCTCTAGGCATCCCAGCGTCTGTCCGGAGAAAACACTTGTTCCAAAGTCATTAAAATAAAAGATAAATTAAAAAAAAAAAAAAAAAAAAAAAAAAAAAAAAAAAAAAAAAAAAAAAAAAAAAAAAAAAAAAAAAAAAAAAAAAAAAAGCTGCGAGAAAAGAAGCGGCGAGGAGGAAACGCGGTGCCGGTGTCACGTCTCGATATTCCGACTTTGTTCCATTGCGCAGGCTCGATTCGGAGACGTGAGATTTAGCGGACAGGAGACGGATTTAGTGGAGAAAATCCCTCACATTTATCTACATTACGGAGACATTTTCAACAGGAAACAGCTGGGGCAGCACTCGCCCGCTGCCTCGTGTGCGCTAAGTTATTCGCTGAGGATTTTTGGGCCCGATTTCAAATTACGTCATCCCTCCCCCGTTTCTTAGAACAGGACTGAATTTTGATCTGTCCAAAGATCCTGCTCGATTCCTCTTGGGAACTCACAGTGCCACCCGAAACACTGCGTGGAAAACTGTCACGCGACGTGCGCTTTTACGCGTCCTTTATTCCCAACCTCTTTTACGCACTTTAGATTTTCACACACAGAAAAAAAAACCAGGGTTGAATTAACACCTAAAGTGTTTACACAGCTTCAGTCTAGTTCCTACACTTACACCCTGAGAAATAAAGCTACCAAACTCTACTTTTTTTTCCCCCCTTGTCGACGTGGTGGTACCATGTTTACACCTTTAAAAGGTACATAACCAGAGCACTGATGTACCTTTAAAGCTCGGCTCTAATCAAAGATCCACACTAGCACCCCAGAGACTAGGAGAAGTACCAGTCTGGTACCTCGGCGTGTACCAGTCAGAGCGACGCAGCTGTTAATTCAGCACAGTGAAGGTGTTCATGTGATGGTGAAGATGTAGGTGTTCATCTAACGCCGCTTCTCTTCTCTGAATGTGAGGTGGACCCGAAAAGGCTTGCAGAGAGAGTATTTATTTGCACGGGATCATCTGCGCGTGAGTGATGGATGCTTTGTCTGGCTGCTCGGCTGAGTTTTGTCCATGTCGGTCTGGCTGACCGTGGAGGAATGAGCTCTCTCGGCTCTCTCACGAACACACAGCGCATTCATTACCAGGGCAAGAGAGTTAGAGCTAGTTCCTAGAAAGGTTTTGCTCCACTGGCGCACGCTGGAGTGAGGCATGACTCAAAGCCGCAGAGGGAAAAAAGGCCACCGTGTACATTTCAGGGATGGACAGAGAGAAAGAGAGAGAGAGAAAGAGAGAAGAGAGAAGAGAGAGAAGAGAGAGAGAGAGAGGAGGTCACGCTGCTGGCAAAACGCTGTCACCTCCCACCTAGAGCATGAGCGTGCCGTCCAAACTAAAGCTGTCTCTTCACATCACATCACAAAAAAAAAATCTGTCAGGCTTTGGGTCGTGGATGAATTTCACATTTACTCACAGTCTTCTTCTTACCACTCTGCCTCCTTTAAATGATCACGACTGCGCTGTTCCACTGATCTACTGTATATTCCGCCGTAAATCTGTGTCCTTCTCATCAACCTGCATGTATGTTATTATAACTTTAAAAAAAAACCTACAGCACTTTTTTTCACCCCGGCTCACTTTAACTACACTTTACCTCCAAATATTAGCACTAAAATATGTCAAAAAAATCATACTGTTTTGGCGTTAATGTCTGAATCTCTTTCTAGAAACATCCTTTTCCATGACTCGGCCATTATACTTTATGAAAAATGCCCATTTCTGTTCATTCATTCCACCCTGCTACCTGAACACATTCACCCCCCATGAAGTATTTGGAATAGTCCATGATGAAGTCAACAGGAAGTTGCATCATTTGAATTTCTGGAAGATCCTGTGAAGATAAAGTGTGAGTTCTCTTATTCTTCTTTCCTTATTTTCAACGATGTTGTGTTATTGACTGACTTTGAATCTTCCACCATTTTATAAAGGGATTTTTTTTTTAATGTAAGTTTTAAGTAAGGAGATGTTTATTTAACATTTATGGAAGGAGTCTCCAGTGTCAGTGTCAGTGTTTTCCAGAGGATCTGGAGGATCTGGAGTTTCTCCCGGGGACATTAGGCATGAGAATGTGGGAACACGCCCTGGATGGGACTCTATTCCATTGCAGGACAGCATGCATACACACACACACACACACACACACACACACACACACACACACACACACGCCCACACCTAGGGGTATTTATCTTAGCCAATCCACCCATCAGCATGTTTTTGGGAGGCGAGAGGAAACTGGAGAACGCAGAGGAAACCCACGTGGACACGGCGAGAACATGCGCAGGGTTGAAGTCGTGACCCTGGAGCTGTGAGGTAGCAATGCTGTGGGGTTTCTGTCTTATTAACTTCGAGAAAGAGAGAGAAAGAAAAAAGAGAGGCTGGTGAGGGAACGACTGTTTACAGCTGCTGTAACGTGAGTGAGAACAGGAACTAACTGTTTCATGGACGATCCACAACATTAAATGTAACTATAAATGGATATGACGTGATTTTTTAATTAATGAATAAAATTGTAATCATTGGCAAATTGCTGGGGTTTAAAGAGGAATAAAAGTTCAGACCTTCAGAACATGCTGCATCATCAGCTTCACTTCATCACACCAACACACTGCTTACTTTCCTGTAACAGCATGCCCCTGAAGTCTTTTATTCCTTTCCTAATCCGTCAGGGGCTGAACATCTGTCCTGGAGTCCACCAAGGCTGAGTTCAAAATTTCACTTCCACCATAACCACAATTTTATATTCTTTTATAGTTATATTCTTTTTCTTTCTTTCTTTCTTTCTTTCTTCCTTCCTTTCTTTCTTTCTTTCTTTCTTTCTTTCTGCTTATTTACATCTGTCCTTATTTCTTCATTGTAATTTTGCACCTTTCTTTCTTTCTTTCTTTCTTTCTTTCTTTCTTTCTTTCTTTCTTTCTTTCTTTCTTCCTTCCTTCCTTTCTGCTTATTTCCGCCTGTCCTTATTTTCTCTTTTTCTTTCTTTCTTTCTTTCTTTCTTTCTTTCTTTCTTTCTTTCTTTCTTTCTTTCTTCCTTTCTGCTTATTTCTGCCTGTCCTTATTTTCTTTCTTTCTTTCTTTCTTTCTTCCTTCCTTTCTGCTTATTTCCACCTGTCCTTATTTTCTCTTTTTCTTT
This sequence comes from Pangasianodon gigas, assembly GCA_022758105.1. Taxonomy (NCBI): domain Eukaryota; kingdom Metazoa; phylum Chordata; class Actinopteri; order Siluriformes; family Pangasiidae; genus Pangasianodon; species Pangasianodon gigas. The sequence goes on along the minus strand of CM040471.1, from coordinate 5,383,232 downwards.
CTTTCTTTCTTTCTTTCTTTCTTTCTGCTTATTTACATCTGTCCTTATTTCTTCATTGTAATTTTGCACCTTTCTTTCTTTCTTTCTTTTTTTCTTTCTTTCTTCCTTCCTTCCTTCCTTTCTGCTTATTTCTGCCTGTCCTTATTTTCTCTTTCTTTCTTTCTTTCTTTCTTTCTTTCTTTCTGCTTATTTACATCTGTCCTTACTTCTTCATTGTAATTTTGCACCTTTCTTTCTTTCTTTCTTTCTTTCTTTCTT
>CM040471.1:5360016-5382874 GCA_022758105.1 Pangasianodon gigas | reverse complement strand
TCTTTCTTTCTTTCTTTCTTTCTTTCTGCTTATTTACATCTGTCCTTACTTCTTCATTGTAATTTTGCACCTTTCTTTCTTTCTTTCTTTCTTTCTTTCTTTCTTTCTTCCTTCCTTCCTGCTTATTTCTGCCTGTCCTTATTTTCTCTTTCTTTCTTTCTTTCTTTCTTCCTTCCTTCCTGCTTATTTCTGCCTGTCCTTATTTCTTCATTGTAATTTTGCACCTTTCTTTCTTTCTTTCTTTCTTCCTTCCTTTCTGCTTATTTCTGCCTGTCCTTATTTTCTCTTTCTTTCTTTCTTTCTTTCTTTCTTTCTTTCTTTCTTTCTTTCTTTCTGCTTATTTCGGCCTGTCCTTATTTTCTCTCTTTCTTTCTTTCTTTCTTTTTTCCTTATTATTATCCTAATTTTCCTCCTTATTTCTGTCCTTTCCTTCTTTATCTTCATACTTTCTTGCCATTCTTCCTTTCTTCCCTTTCCTTTTTTTTCTTTTTTTTCTCTTTTCCAAAAAATAAACAGACAAGCAACAAGAACGAACAAACAGACGAAGCCTTTAGCAGAAGTGGGTCAGTGTGACTTTCTCTCCTCCAGCACAAGGCGCGTGATGAGTGTGACGTCAGAAGTGAGTCAGACAAACACTGACGGAGTGAGAGGATCTTCAGGGATAAGCTTCACTTCACTTGGTTCTGCTGTGTACATCTGTACACTCCGTTCTTCACCGTGAGTTTGTGGAGCTCAAGACATCCCTGTGTGTGATGTCAGAAAATCAAATAAAACTGAGAGACATTGATGCACAAACACTAATCATTCAAACACATTCAGACTTGAACTCAGCTCTAAGTCGTGTTTTAATCAGCACCAGTGAAGGTGGAGGAGTCCAGGATGCATCTGTGACAATACTTCTGCGAGAACCCTTATAGGTTCAAGGTAGAACCCTACAGCAGTGGCTAAGTCCCTTTAGAAAGCTTGAACCTCTTCACCATCCGAAGGAACCGAAGGAACCAATTTTCCTAAGAGTGTACTTGTGCATTATATTTTTTCTACATTCCCAGAAAAAGGAACCATTCAAGGGTTCCCAAAAGGTTCTTTAGATGGTTAAAGGTTCTCAGGCTTATACAAATGTTTTATATGGAAACATTTTCATAGAGAAATATTATATAGTAGGGTTCTACAAAGTTCCGCCCCAGAGAGACACAGTAATAACCCTTTGTGGTTCTTGAAGGGTTCTAGATTCACCAGTGTGCATGTTCTTACCAATAAGGCATAACAGTTTCATTACACCATGGAGAAAGGCTAAATCTAGAACCCATAAGGCTGTTTCCACATTAGTACACCTTTAGAAAAAAAGTGTTCCTTGAGAGTTATTGAGCTCGTTCCTCTGAAGAAAGCCTACAAAGTTCTACACAGAACCCTACAGTGTGTCCATATGATAGATAGATCACTTTATGAGAACCCATTATATGTTTTGTCACGGTTCTTAGTTAAGCACTCATTTGGAAACCTTTCTGAGAGACAATCATTATATTGTAGGATTTTACCTAACATAGAACCTTTAATGGTTCCTTTGGGTTTCAGTGAGTTCCAGAGTGATCAGAAAAGGTTAGACCCAGAACTCTTAAGGGTTCTGGATTTAACCTTCTGAAGGGAAACTTAACGGTTCTCTGGAGAACCCTACAACATAATATTTCCAAATCAGTACACCTTTAGAAAAAAAAAAGAGTTTCTCAAGAGTTCTTTGGTTTGTCCCTCTGAAGAAAGCCTTCAAAGTTCTATGTACAACCCTACAATACAGCAGAACACCTTTAGGAAGCTAGGTAGAACCCTAAAGCAGTGGGCTGGCATTTCAGAAAGGGTCCCTTGTAGAACCTCTTGAACCCTTAACCATCCAAAGAACCCCTGAAGAACCCTTTTCTTTAAGAGTTACATTTTTATTTACATTGCATTATTATTCGACACTCTCAGAAGAAAAGAACCATTCTAGGGTTCTGTAGATGAAAAGATTCTAGAGAACCAAAATATTGTATGGTTCTGAAGAGACACATTAATGGTTCCCACGGAGGTTCTAGATTTAACCTTTTTCCCCATAAAAGTGTGTATATCAGTACATGGTATCAACAATGAAGTATTTATCACACCCTTTAGGAAGCTAAGAACCCTTACTTATCCAAAAAATCTTTAGAAACCCTTTTCTTTAAGTGTGTGCATGCTTATTACATGTTACTTCTTCATTATTTAGAACATGTTTACTGGAGGGTTCTAAATAGAGCCATTAATGGTTCCTAGAGATGTTCTAGATTTAACGTTAACAATAAATTATTCATTACACTCTTAGGGGAAAAAAATCAGAATCCTTACCGGTTCTTCGGTTTATCTTCCTGAGGGAACCTTTAAAGGTTCTATGCAGAACCCTATTACAGAGGCTTCTTTAAGAATCATTGAAGACTCTTTGTTTCTACAATATATTGCTTCTCTATAAAAAAGGCTCAAGGTTCCAAACAGAACATTTCTATAAAGCTAAGAACCTTTAACTATGCAAAAAGAGTGTAGAATAAAAAGCAAGCATCCTTAAAATTTTAGATATTAAATTTTATTTGAATAAATAAATAAAATTTAATAAAATTTAAATAAAATTTGATATCTGGCCTTTCTGTAAAGCTGCTTTGTGACAATATAATATATTATTATATTATTATATATTCATATAAATGGATAAGGGTTCTTAGCTTCCTAAAGGGGTTCTACTTGGTTCTGACACTGACATGTATCCTTACAGGTTTTATGATATTAAGATGCATAAACCAATAAAAATAGCAATAAAGATACACTATCAGAAAAAAAAAAAGTCTTAGTATCCAACACGGGTTCTACTTGGTACTCTATCTGATTCCGCTCCAAGTAGAACCTGTTTTAGATGCTGAGAGTCTGGTTTTTTTTTTTTTTTTTGATAGTGTATCTTATTGGTGTTATGATATTGAGATGTAGTCTTGCTGCAGTATTTTCTGTATGAATTAAAAGTGGTAGCGGGTTCTCACAGGTGCCTGGCGCCCGGAGCGTGCATTAAAGCCGGGCTGTAGTCTAGCCGGCGACTCGAGTGTCTGTCTGTGTTCGATCGGCATGTGTGACCTGACCTTCCTCCTTCCACTGTGCGCTAGCCGTATCTCTGCCAGCAGTGTGTTCTCCCTCCCACGGGAGACTCTCGCTGCTCTCGCTGACCGCCATGAACCCGCTGACCAGGAAAAGCGGCTGTGTCCTCTCTCTCTCTCTCTCTCTCTCTCTCCGGAAGCCAGACAGGCGAGCCTAGACTGCTGGGCACAGGGTGAGGGTGAGAGTGAGGGAGAGGTGAGGCAGAGGTCCTTGCTTCATTTCAAACCTCGTGATATGCTTCAGTGTGAAATCTTTCCAGGGAAAGCCTGTAACACATACACCAAACACGCCAAATGCTGGTTTACGGTGAATTATAATCCCTCACATAGCATATTCACTTCATCGTCATGATACAAACCAGTGACTTCTTAGCGTTAGCTTCCAGACTGTCCTTCCCTCTTCATAAATCTTGCAGAGACATTCGAAACCCATGGAACACATGTCCATATTTAATTTCGGACACCATCCTGGATCTCCTCACATCAATACCGCTCGGACACTTAGCTTTCCGGTGGGATTTGAGGAATAGGACACTTCAACCTCTCTGTTAGTGTGATTCATCTCAAGTCGCTGTAGCTTAACTGGAGATTGGTACAAGTGTTGCTTACATATGAAACACAAATATGGAGCATGGATCTCATTTCAGTGTGTGTATTGTGTGTTGTTGAAGCACCGCCAGACCTTGGTGCAAAGGCTAATCTAGAGTTTTTTGAGAATTTATGGTGATTCTTACGTCTGTAATCTCGATTGTAAAGCAAAAGACCGGTTTATTTTCTAATACTTTATCATTTCTATAGTAACAGCTCATTCGCAGAGAATGATAGCTGATACTCCACATATAAAGTACGGCATGTCGCTCTTTAATAATGGGGAAAAAAATGTAACAGTTGCCAAATCGTTGTGATATCAGAGGAATAAAAACAGTTCAGGACATGCTGTTATAGGAAAATAATCAATAGCACACCCTGTTATGTTTTATTCCTTACTTATCGCTAGTCAAGGCTAGTCTAGACTAGCCTGTAGGTTATTAGGCTTCAAAACAACAGACTAACTAGCTACTTAGGGTCATTTTTTCTGAAGGCGTTTTATTAACTAAACCATCGTTCCATCACATAAAGTAAAAACAAACATAAACATAAAGAATAACACTTTATCCTTAAAAAAACCTTTTAAAAGCATTTTTGCTACTGTTCATCTTTTACTTTCATGCTGTATATGGGTCATGAGGTATGACGCTCTAAAGCAACAAATCTAAATATTTGACTCGAACGATTCCTCTGACCAATCCTATGTTGCGTGTGGTCCGACGTTTCTTCAGTTCCCCGCTCACAACTTTAGTTCCTACCTGTAATTAGTTCCTATTTACTATTTGGCACAAAAAAAAAAAAAAAAAGGGAAAAAAAATTATAGCTGTGGTTTTATCTTATCCTGTCATATATGACCACTGACTAAATGTGAATTTAGAGACATTTATGAAGAAAAATAAAGCTTAGAAGGAAGTAGCAGTAGCATTGGTGCCTCTGGTGAGTGTTCGTAGCTAGTACAGTTAGCTTACTTTGCTAATCTGGCAATTAAGCTAGGTATGAAGTATGAAGCTGAATGTATATCATTAAGTAAATCATAACCTAAATATATTTTAAAGAAAAGTGTGGTGTATAAATTTTATAGTGGGCTTTACATTATGGCTAATACCATTTTTATTGGAATGTACAAGCCATTGCCAAAAGCGATAACAAGCGCGGTTGCTACACATCCAAGAGACTATAAGCAGCGTGTCCTGTAGTTAGGCCTCTCCATAGATGGTGGTGGTTCTAGAGCACTGGCGCCAATAGTTTTGTTAGAGGCGCTAGCTTAGATTAGACGCTAGACATTTTTGTTGTTTAAATCATTTGATTACATGACTGTTTTAGAATTGCACAACTAAATTAGAATGCTTGTTATCTTTCAATATCTAACCGCGCCTTGTTCCACTTCCTTCCAACTTAGCTAAGCGTAACAGAACCTAATCTGATGCACATGGGAGACTCGGTCCATTGTTTTAAGAGGTGTGACTAGAAAACACCACCATTTGGTTGCAAAAACTAATCAGGCTATATATATAATAATTATTTCAGAGTTCACACTGCATAGGGGGCCAAGCATTTCATCTCATGTCCAAAGGTGTGCTCAGATGGATGCACTCAAGGTACATTATGACTCATATTGCTAGAGAGTGAGTTTGTGTGTTAATATTCATTGTTGCCTCAGTAACAGGGGGTCAATACAGTAAGCAAACACACACATACACACACAAAAAAAAAAAAACACCCACTCCTGATTGATGATCATGCTCGCTTTCCGCATTAGAAGGTCTCCAAATTAACTTGGTTCTGATTCATCCTAATGAAGCTTGACTGGAAACTGGTGTAAGAGTTACATAAGAGACACAAAGACAGACTGTGGATCCCATTTTGGTGAATCATGGTGTTAAATTTTAAATAGTTTAAAGACCCCAGGGCCAAACTGCAGCTCCGTTCTTAACATCTGCCTGCTTAATTTATAGAAAGATGAGAATCCTGAAGACCAGAATTAAACCAGTAGATAAATAATGTAGCTTGAAATCTGAAATCAGAATTAAACAGCTTGACCTGTTCATGGAGACGAGGCAATGCCAATGTCAACTTGTACGGCCCAAATAAGGATTTAACCGAGCTTTCACTGGGGTTTCACAAATGTCTTATGAGAAACGATTGTTTCCAATTGCCGTATGTATGGAAAACTGCAAACAGAGGGGAACGTTTGGGAATTCTGACCTGCTTGAAGTACAAATCACAGATGAGTCATGGCTTTGTGCAAAAGGTTCAGCTAATATTTGAAAGAGCTGACACAAATGAACTGAAAGCAATTAATGAACAGATAGAACCTAGAACGTACCCTAGAAGTGATATGATATCGTGCCAAAGCATGCATCTCAACTGTGTTTTGAATTTTCAGCAATATAAAATAAGAAGTGTCCTACGAGTCAGGACCGGCTACCACTGTGCACGTAGCGTCGTTTTAACCGCATCTTCAGCCACGTTAGCGTTTGAAGTTCAGTCATTACCGAAGCCGGTGGTGGGATCGGGGTTCTTCTCCCCGCTGCCTGGCACGAGGTAAGTGGGTGGGGTGCCTCTCTCTACCCGCTGTCTGGCTGTGTCCAAGGAGCCACACTTTTGCCAGGCCTCAATTATGGGGGAGTCATCCAGAACACGCTGAAGCAATTACGGCCCCATATAAATCAATAAACTGCTGCTGCTGCTGCTGCTTTAAAAACGTGATCTGATCCCTGCGCGAGCTGAATTCAGCCTCATTCAGGTTTAGATTTGATTTCTTTTCCTCTCCTTTTTCTTGAGGCGACTGTGTTACTTGGCAAGTCGGTAATTATATTTATTACATGCATTATTACATATAGTCAAAATATACATTTCAAAAATCATTACACGTATCAAGGCATACGCTTATTACAGACAAATACAGCTCAAAGAGAACAGGCTGCATTTTCTTGAGGTGACATTAATCCTGGTTTTTAGGCCTCCATTTTGGAGTGTGTTAAGAAACGCAAAAAAATTGAAAATCAGAACCGGTGCTGCAGTAAGGAATGAGCTTGACTCCTTAATTAATGATTATTATTACTCATTTTGCAATAAATATCAGGTTGTTTATTTTAGATGAGATTATGGATGACTGGGAAAATTCAGGAGTCACTGGTGTTGTTCATAATGACTTGACATTCTTAAAAAAAATGTATATAAACAATATATAATAAAATAAGACCTCAACCTGCAATCAAATCATCACACAACGTGATATTTGTTCTACTGTACTAAAAGATACAGTCCACACATTTCTCCTACAACTTAAATATGCTTTACAAAACTGTTCCTTAACTCAGACTTACATCACACATGGTGCTATATTTTAAAAAATTTCCACTCAGCTAATAGGAGAAACGGGGGCACGGTGGCTTAGTGGTTAGCACATTTGCCTCACACCTCCAGGGCTGGCTGTGTGTGTGTGGAGTTTGCATGTTCTCCCCGTGCTTCATGGGTTTCCTCCAGGTACTCCGGTTTCCTCCCCTCAAAAGATATGCATTGTAGGCTTATTGTCATCTCTAAATTGTCCATAGTGTGTGAATGGGTGTGCGATTGTGCCCTGCACTGGGTTGGCACCCCGTCCAGAGTGTCCCCCACCTTGTGCCCCGAGTCCCCTGGGATCGGCTCCCTGTAACCTTGTGTAGGAAAGAGGTACAGAGGATGGATGGATAATAGGAGAAACTATTCATCTTTGCCCTAACCCACAAAAATAATTCTTATTAGAAACAATGTTTTTAAATAGTTGCATTTTCTCTCAAAAATGCATCAAATTAAATCTTTTAAATGTAAATATATTTATTTATTTATTTAGTTAGGGTTTTTTTTTTTTTTTAATAAATACAGAATGTAATTCTTGAATTTTTTTTTTTAATTTATGGTGTTTTTTTTATTTTATTTTATTTTTTTTATTAAAAAATCAACTGTTAAACACCACTTTCATAACAAGCTGTTTGAAAGGGTTGCAAGAACGTAGCACTTCCTGTGAGCTTCTCACAAAATGCAGTCGCTGAACTTCACCAAGCGCCACTAGGCATCTGTGTTGTGGTCAGATGTCGTGGTCTGCTACACACCAGGATATTTCAGCTCAAAACCTGTTTACCTCTGCCAGGAGGTTAAGACATTGCCATAGATAGAAATTTCAACAAGATGATGAGCCAAGCATTCGTTCAAACTAACACAGAAATGGGTAAAACAATACGTTTCAGTGATAATCACACTCTCCGGATTTAAGTCCTGTTTTAATGGCAGAATTAAAGCTGAGAATGAATTAAAGCCTGTCTGAATTAAAGCTGAGAATGTGAAGGAGCATCAGATTTTCCACATGGACGAGTGGACCAGAATTCCCTACAAACAAGAAGGCGATAATACAGAAATTGGCGTGAATATAGAAAAAAAATTGAAAAAAAAAAAAAATGTGGCAAAGCAAGTATAAAGCAATGATAGTCTTTTTTTTTTTTTTTTTGTAAATGATCTAGGAGCCATAGGTAAAAATTACAGATAAGTGCAGCTTTAAATAATTTGTACGGACCGTGGTGAACTGGATAGTGTCACTGCCTTACAGAACCGGAGCTCATGGTTCTGTCTGTGTAAAGTTTCACATGTTCTCCCCGTGTCCATGAGGGTTTCCTCTGGGTTCTCCGGTTTCCTCCCATCTACCAAAATAACGTCATAAATGGATTGGCTACGATAAAGTGCCCTTAGGTGTGAATGGTGTGTGTGTGTGTGTGTGTGTGTGTGTGTGTGTGTGTGATGGACTGCCGGGTTATTCCCTGGACACACTCCGGATCCACCTTGGCCCTGACCAGGATAAAGCTGACCTGACTGAAGATGAAGGAAAGAAATGAAGTTGAAGTACAACAATACACTGTATCTGTATGTTTGAGCTCAAAATGTCACTTCCTGCTCGGGTTATTATGTTTACATGCTTGTTTTTGCTCATTTTTATGAATTCTCGAGGCAGCGTGTGCTTTTTTAACACTTTATTTCACTCGAACTCATCTCCTCTCACCTGCTACACGGCGCCTGCTTGTGGATTAACTGTTACACTATTACACTATTAGACTGTTAGACGCCGCCATCTTGCGTTGAAACCAAAAGACTGCGAGAGCTCCGTGTTGCCAGATTGTAAATAATCCCTCTCTATTGTACAGTCGGTGAAATAACTTTTTTTGGGGTTTTGGGTTGTAGTTTTGATATAAATATTAAAAATCTATAATTATGAATAAACAGTAAATGGTCAGTTTTATTTATATATCACTCAATAAGTATCTGCTAAATGCTACATGATAGAATCTACATGATAGAAAGTAATGTCAAAAAAGAAATGAAATCGAATACAAACTATGATGATATAAATTGATAAAGTAAGTTGAAGAAGTAATAAAAAAATACAAAATCATTGACAAAGCAGGACAAAACAGAATAATAACTCGATATTACAGAAACCTCCCGCGTTTTAAGGTCAAGATTTGTCGATTTAATTATATCAATCTGGCAACCAGTGCACGTTCATGTTGGTGTATTGTTCCCATGGCAACTAGATGCCAACTACTACCACCGCTGAAGTCGTAAACATGGTAAGGAAGTCTGGCAAAAATTAAATTAATGAAACAAATTAAGATTAATAATACTAACCTTAATAACTATGTATAAAATAAATATAATTAATTTAGCTTTAATGCCACCGAGTGAACCAGTTGAACTCCTTTAAGGTTATTTTTTCTTGCTGAAATACTCTGACGTCACAAATCTAGCATGAATTTGCATTGAATATTAGAATATAAGAGCCAAAATATCTATAATTATTTATAATTATTTATCTTATTTACCTTATTAGCAACTAGATAGATTTAAAACTAAATAAAGAAATTAATAAAAGTCCATCATGGTGGAGTTTAAAGTGAATGTAGGATTTGCTGATCTGAGTTTTATATTATTTAATAATTCCAGGTAAGTCTCATCCATGCCTTAATAAATCAAACTCTTGACCTGGGATTAATTAATGTCCTAAACTGTAATACTTTTTCCTTACATAGTACACAAATTTTCCATTTATATCCAATGGACTTAAATCCCAGAATGCATTGCTGAGGGTCATTCTTAGGAAAGAACCGTGGTTCTTGAAGCAGAGTCCACGAAGAATAGTCCAGTGGTCTGTTATTTGTTTAATTATTATTATTTTGTTAGTGGTGAAAATCACAACCACTCATTCTCCAAGTTATTATATTCATCACTGAGTTTTTATAGTGATTAGTCTGTTTGATTGGCCACATGAATCTCTGAATAACTCAAAAACAAGTCATATAGATAACGTTTAATCTAATGACAATTTGAATAAAAGTGTATCCTGTGAATGGAAAGTTAAAGGAGTTAAAAGATCTATGGCTTCTGGAAAAATAGCCAAAATATTCCTGTGCACATTCGAGTAATGAGATTAATATTCTGAATACTTGAAATGGATTCATAAAATAAATAAAATACAATTATTTAATTTTATTCATATAAAAAGTGAAGGAAGCCATGCAGTTTGTTTTATACCTAAAAGTTCAAGGACCCTTGCTCTAAAAGGTCCAGATTACCCATAATGCATTGTAGAAAATGTCATTTTCAGGTAATATAGGGAGTAGAGCACTATTTGGGACACACGTACGCCCCGTTTCAGTATTTCACTGTTTTTAAAATAATGAGGAGTGGATTTTAAAATAGAAACACACTCGACCTACATACAAGGAAAACAGCCAATACAGACCTACTGTAAAATACAGACGTAGATCGGTGATGCTTTGGGGCTGTTTTTTTTTTTTTTTTTTTTTTCTTGTGAAGATAATTAAGCCAAAAAAAAAGCCTGGTTGCCTCTACCAGGAGGTTAAGACATGCCTATAGATGTACAGAGCTTCATCAAGATGAAATGCTTTCAAATCAACACAGAAATACAGAACGCAAACACGAACGAAGACATTAGCACGCTAATTTACTACATAAAGCCTTGTTTGATCGTAGGAAATCAGCTGCTGTGTTTCTATAAACTATTTCAAAGCATTTTATTTGGCTTTTTTTATTCGGAAATGAAATTACATCAGATCACAATGATTTCTGATGCAGTTTCTTTTCTGAATAAAAACAAAAGCCAAATAAAATGCTTTGAAATAGTTTATAGAATGATTTGCTTTGATTAAACAAGGCTTTATCTAGCAAATTATCATGCAAATATCTTTGTTCATGTTCACGTTCTGTATTTCTGTGTTGATTTGAAAGTGTTTCAAGTATTAAAGTGAAATGTATTAGATGACCATTTGCAAAAGCTCCTGATGTTTACATTTGCACTTGGTCATCTAATACATTTCACTTGACCTGATACAGCAATGGATAGCAGATAGAAGATAGCAGAAAGTTAAGAAAGTAGAAATGTTAAGCGCAAGGGCGAGGTACTGAAAAGCAAGAGTCGTACATTTACACTGAACGCTGAGGCGTGAACCGCACACAGGTATAATTTATATAAAGCCCAGAAAAGCGCAGCTGCGTAACCTGACTCTGAATACCAGGAACTTTCCCTGTATAATTACTGACATAAATCACTAAATACGTGAACTGCAACAAAGGTACTTTAACTATAATCAACACTTTTCAGAGAAAATGAGCTCTTTTCTACATACAATTGTAATTATTTCTAAAGAAGGTTTAAAGTTAATGGATTTAATCCAGGTTAGATCTTATCCTGAGCTTATTCTTTGCTGGTGCAACTTATTCTTTGTTATTTCTGGGACTTTATTTAACTGATGTAACAGATCTCCATTCAAACTATCACTGTAAACTTACAGTAATCTGATCAATCGTCATCTTTCCTTTACTTCTCCTCATATGATCGTATGAACGAAGCCTGCGAAGAAGAAACAAAGCAAGCTCAGCAAGGCCGAGAAGGAGAGGTTGAAGAAAGAGGAAGAAGAACGGAGACTCAAGGAGGAGGGTACAGCTTTACAACTTTTACTGCCATTCTACTTCCTTTTTTTTTCAACAGTAATACTTTAAGATAATTCTTAATCCAAGATAACTAGCTAAGGAGCGTTGAGTAAATTCCCAACTCTCAGATTTTGAGATGCTGCAAAACGAATGTCATTATCTTATTGCTTTAAAAAAATTAAATAAAAGCCACCCATCGTCTCTGTTTCAATTTAGAGACCTTGTTTCTGTCTTTTTTCTCCACGCAGGGAAACTGTAAAATGATATTCTGCAGCGCTAGCTTTTACAAGATGATCTGAAATTAAAATGGACCCTTTTTCCCTCGTTAGCTCAGATCCTTGGTCACATGGGAATGTGAATAAATTATCCATAGCTCTAAATATAACAGACAGCACCTTTAATGCCCATCTTTGATGTATATTCATTATTGTATGTACCCCTGTGGCAGAGGAAGCTCGCCTGATTGCTGAGCAAGAAGAGAAGGAGAGGCTGGAGAGAGAACAAAAGGAAGAGGAAGAACGACTGAGACTCGAGTTAAAGGTCAGATCCGGTTTTGTCAAATTTCTTTGGTGCAAAACACAACTGTAAAGCTTTACACAACGTCGTAGGGGTGAAATAATTGAGTTAATGTGTTTATGTGTAACAGGACAGAGAGCGCCGAGAGGATGAGCTGAATGAACTACGCATCATACTGGAGGAAAACCAGAAAGAAGTGAACATGTGGGAAGCTGCAGCCAGGGAGAAAGCTGAAGTAATGGACTGCTGCCATTAAATGTTTGTTTTTTAGGTTATTTAGATAATTGAAAATTGCAGTGGGGTGCTTCAGGGTTCTGTTCTCGGCACTGTTTTATTTTCTGAGTAATTAAATTAAAAGTTTCTCCCAATTTGGCTAGTTAGGAATAACTTTTAGGAACACCAGCTCTTTGTCCCTGTAGTGGGATCGGTACATGATTTGTGACGGCAGTCCAAACCCCGCTGTTCAGCCCGAGATCAATACCTTCATCACTCTGTGGAAGGAGGACCCAGAGGTGGACATCCAGACCATCCTACAACAATGTGCTTTGGCCTTGCGAGTATGAATCCAGTCACCTGAGCTCCGGTTATGATGTTTTCGCTTGATACAGAGCTAGTACACTGCAGGAAAAAAAAGATCTGCTATTGATTTGAGAGTGTTGTCTTTTTCTGGGTTTAGCTAACAGATGAACTGGAGCTTCTTTTGAGTGAGGAGACTGAACCCGAGATTATTCAGGTGTATCAGGACACACTTCGGTCTCTGCAGTGTCTCATCCACGCCAAACACCAGAAGGCTGCTGAGGAGATCCTGAAGGTAAAAGTGGAGAAAGCAATAATAAATCATACTACATCAGCACTTGGGTGTGCTGTGATAGGAAAATTATCAACGACGGGGTGGTTTGATGCCTCAGAGTTAACCTTACAACCCCGAAGTTGATCATTTTTCTATAACAGCACATCCCGAAGTGTTTTATTCCTCTTATACCACAGTAATTTGTGAATTAATATAAAGCAGTGATTTGCAGCTGCACTACTGTCAGAGCTGCTGTTATAGAAAATGAATCAACTCCTTCTGACCAATCAGATCCCAAAATTCAACACTGCTGTGGTATTAAAAAGTATATACTTATTTATGTTTTCAGTCGGCTAAGACTTGTTCAGACATCGAGACCGGGAACATGCAGAAGATAGTGCGAGATGATAACATCACTCTGTGCTTGTGGGCAAACATCAACAAAAATCCCAGGTAAGTGCATCTTCACTTCACTATATTTCATTATATTTCTTCATCCTCTCTTTAACTTAAACATTTAAAGTATCTATGTATGTGAAAATGTGCTTTTAAAGCTGTTTTCACTCCAGTCATGTGCTTATATGTGCATGGGCTTGGATACTACTGTTCTTAGCTTCCTCTCTGAAAGGGATTACTTTAGGGTTCCACATAGAACCCGTACGCGTTCCTACTAGAACGAGTAACTGAAAAACCTTTTAGGGTGCGAGATAAAAACATAATTCAATCCCTCAACACTAATTATCATAATAATAATCATAATGAAATTCAGCTTAAAGCACTTTTAGATAAAAACGACTAAATTTAGCCCACTAAATGTTCATCCTTTCAGAGCAGAGGTTCTATGTACAACTTACCTCCTGAGGATTTTCTCTTTTAGAAAAGGTTCCAAGAGGAACCCCTTTAAAAAAGGTTTCCTTAAGGGTTCTTTGGGTAGTATTAGTAGTATTAGTCCTCTTTAAACACGTAAGGTTTCTATGTATAACTTAACAAATGAGGATTTGTCTTTTAGAGACATTTCTGAGAGGAACCTCGTTACCAAAAGGGTTCCTCGAGGGTTCTTTGAGTAGTTCTTTGTCCTCTTTGAACCTTTAAAGTTTCTACATACAAGTTAACAACTGAGGATTTCTTTTTTAGAGAGGAAAAATTTCAAATTAACTAACAATTAAAACAAATGAATGTAATTAAATAAAATGCACGTAACACCGTATATGATAATAAGTAAAAGAAGATATAAAGTTAAAAAACAAGGAAACATAAAGTTCAAAAAAGCATATAAAAAAATATATAATTTTATTTTAATTAAATATTAAGAAAAATAGTAAAGTAAATAGTAAAGTAATAGTAAAGTGAAAAAGAAATTCTCAAAATGTAGATGGTATCTGATAAATATTTTAAAACATTAAAAAAAGGACATTTGACCACTTTTGCTTTGCTTGTGCTTAACTCATGAGATATTCGTTACAGCAGCAGCTCTTGATATTAAAATTAGATTCCCAAAAAAAAAAATTTGGTGACCTTTCAGAGATGCCTGAAGATGCTTAAAAAAGTGAGTGTATATTCCAAGTGTTGACGCTCAACTCGTGTGTGTTTTCCATGTAGATTTAAAGGCTACCATTTCCAGGAGGTGGGGCTGAGCTTCGAGCTTCCTAAACCGCTGGCTATGAGTGACATTTGCGTGCGGATCCTTCACACCCGCTACGATCACCTGAGCCACCTGAGCGTCCGGACACAAGCTCAGAATAAAATTCCTGCTACAGAAGAAGAAGAAGCCGAAGCCGAAGCAGACGCTGAGACTCTCAGTGAGACCCCTAAAGCGTTGGAGGATGGAGAGATGATAGGAGAAGACGAGGGGAGAGAAAGTGTACAGCAAGAAAAGGACGATCTCCAGTCACTTAAATCATCTGAAGGCAAGAAGGTGAGGAGAGTGTGCTGAGCTGAGGATATACATCTTCAACGGGAAGATGTGCTGATATTGATATGGTGTGTGTGTGTGTGTGTGTGTGTGTGTGTTTCAGAGTAAGGTTAGTGTGCACTCAGCTAAAGAGGGGAGGAAAAGTTCTTCACTAAGCCTACAGGAGGAGGCAGAGGATCATTCGGAGAGCAACGTGGAAGGAGTGACCTCCTCTGGAGAAGCAGAAGGTTGGAATCACAGAAATATTCAGAAAGCTTTCGCAAAACGTTGACACTCACTGGACATGAACAAGCGCTTCCTTTTCGAATCTAAGAGCTCATTTTATATTCTTTAAAAAATAATACACTCTACCCTCGTGACACTAAGGGTGTTTTCACCCCAGGACTGAGCTCGTTTAGGGGCGGGGCTCGGGTTTTCTTTCAGAACAACCTCAATTCTTCAGATTCCTGTTCTTGGCTGATAGGAGTGGAACCCGATGTGGTGGTCTTCTTCTGTTGTAGCCCATCCACCTCAAGGTTGGACATGTTCTGTTTTCTGAGATGCTTTTCTGCTCACCATGGTTGTAAAGAGTGGTTATTTGCGTTACCACAGCGTTCCTGTCAGCTCGAACCAGTCTGGCCATTCGCTTCTGATCTCTTTCATCAACAAGGCATTTCTGCTTGCAGAACTGGATGCTTTTTTTTGTTTTTCACACTATTCTGTGTAAACTCTAGAGACTGTTGTGCATGAAAATCCCAGGAGATCAGCAGTTTCTGAAATACTCAAACTGGTACCAACAACCATGGCACATTGTTTCTTCATTCTGATATTTAATATGAACGAAAGTTATTGACCTGTGCTGCATGGTTTCATGCATTGCACTGCTGCTGCTACATGATTGGCTGATTGGATAATTGCATGAATGAGCAGGTGTACAGGTGGCCAATGAGCGTATCAATTAGGCATTCTGCCCCTCTCTCCACCTTTCACCGACCGTAACAACCCTTTCCCAGCCATCACGAAATCTAAAACAGGAAGTAACATGATAAGTTGAACTAATCACATCATTCAGGATGCAGACCTGAGAGCAGTTAGCATCCGGAAAATAAAACACAAGTGTGAAAACAACCTAAAGTGCTTTTCTCTGTATTATTTATTATTTATTATGTTTTGATGGAAGTAATCATCGTTGTAGCTTTGGCTTATATACGAAACCCTTCATTCTCCCCAGACGAGGCTGACCCTGAACCCATTGTAGTGGAGCCAGCGACCGACAGCACCGAGCTGCACATCGTGGATCTGCATCGGTACACGCCCCTGGGCGGAGTCTACTACTTTGACGTGTTCCGTCTACCACCCCAGTCGCTCACCATCAACAGCTGGGAGATGACAGAGGTGAATATCCTCAAAATAACACCCTCAAACACATGATTTAAGACATCTGGAGAATAAATGTGTGTGTGTGTGTTGTCACAGATATTGGATACAGGTCTCCAGGACTTCCTGTATCCCTCAGAACAGCCTCACAGCTCTGTGTCAGCGAAGCTGGAGGACAGCGGTACACTCTCTTACCCACCTGTAGGGGTCACTGTGGTTCTGCCTGAGTCTGTGATCTTCATGCAGGAGCCACAGGTGGCGCGATGGGACCCAGTCGGTAATCTGATACTATAAATAATTAAACCACATCACTACTGAATTCTCAATTCTGATTGGTCAGAAGCTGTTGATTAATTTCCTGATACGTTATCATTTCTGTTGTAACAACTTACACAGGGACTTGTATGATAAATCATCAAAACCTGATGATAAAGGGATTAAAAATGTATAATCGCTGATATCCTAAAGCTTTCTTTAACATTTATGGAAGGAGTCTCCAGTGTCAGTGCTTTGTAACAGTGCAACAGGAACATCTTCATGACTTTAACTTCAGGAAAGAGAAAAAAAGAGGCGTTGGAATGAGTATTTATAGCCGCTGTAACGTGTGAGCACAGGAACTAACTTGTTTCACAACATTAAATGTAACTATAAACAGATAAAAAGTATGATGCGTCATTCTTTAATAAATACAAAATTTTAATTGTTGGCAGATTTCTGTGGTAAAAGAGGAATGAAACACTTTATAACATGCTGTTGTAGGAAGATAATCAGTTACGGAATGGGAACAGTAACTCCACTCGTTGATTATTTTCCTATAACTGCAAGCCTCCAAGTGTTTTATTTACTGTATATGGATGAAATTTGATTTATTCTACATTTAACTAGAATAATAACTTTCACAGTTTTATTTGGTGAAAAATAATAACTGTGGCTTTGTAGTTTATATGAATTTTAGACTTTAAAAATTACATTGTTTTTATTTTAAAGTTGTTTTTTTTTAGGATTTAAATTAGGATGACCGTGGCCATTTTTAAAGATTTCTCCCCATATGGCCAGCTAGGAAAGACTTTCCTTCTCTCCAGATTCTTTCCTTGTGGATTCAGATTTCAACACCTTGAGCAAAACTTCACTTCATGCACTTCATATGTACTTTTCTTAAATTCACGCCACTCTTCTGCATCGTGTAATTTGGTCGTAGGTCAGCACTGGCGAACGGACTGCATCGCCGAGACGTCATACAACAGCGATGCGCGCAGCATCTCCTTTAAGATGGACGCTTTCTGTGCCTTCACTCTGCTACAGGAGACGCACGTCAACATGCCGTTTCAGTGTTGGGAGCTTCGACCTCAGGGTCAGGACTCGGTCACGCTCACCATCACTGCAGTGCTTACTGAAGTCAGCATCAGTGTCCAGGCAAGTAGCACAGAGAGTACAGGGACCGGCTTCACGGCCACAGCAGGACACTCGCTCTATAGTCGTATAATGACCTGGAATTAATGCAGTCGACTTCTGGCACATATAACCAACGTGGAACTAATGGTACAGTCCATTCTAAAATTATTGGCACCTGTCAAGATAATAGGTACAGTTATAAAATAAACACATGATTTCCCCTCAAACTACTGCAAAATTACTAAAAATACAATAATAAAATTATCCGATAAACATTTTTAAAAAAATAATATAATAATAATGAAATAAGACCAATAAAAAATAAAAATAGTAATTTAATAAAAATATTTTCGTCAGAATTAAAACAAAAAGAATAGTTTTTATTTAAATAAGAAGCATGTGTACAAAATTAGGAATAAAATGCAAATAAATTGTCATCCTTGTGGGAAAAAAAATATTCTAAAACTTATGGATCTCATTCTCTAGAAACTCCAGAAAAATCAAAGAGCTTTCAACACAAAACAGACAAACGATTTTTCAGTCAGTTAATGGGGGTGCCGATAATCATGTAGCCAGTGTTTTGTATAAATAATTGCACTACTTTTAAAAATGTAGTTTAAAAAATATTAAAATGAGTATACAGTCTCATCCAGTCTCATTTAACTTTAAATTATTATATATTGAATGTTATTCATTTTAAATGCTCATTCTTATAACAGGTGCCAATACTTCTGGAGTTGACGGTTGCTTCTGGGGAAAATGAATGAATTCTTGCTTATATCCTCCATTAACATTTGTGTTAAGCTTGTACGTGTACTGAGATGGGATATAAAGTTTGAAAACTTTGTTCGTCTCAGGGGAATCAGTGTATGCTTCAGATGGCCCAGGCTCCTGGACTGAACCATGTCCTGGGTAAATGGATGAGTCTCCCTGCTCTACAGACAGCCATGAGACGCGCCGGAGTTAACGTATTCGTTAACGAGTATTCGGATAAGTACGTTACAGTCAGTGCCAAGGTAATCACGCTAATGTGTTTGTATTCATGACTGCACTTGAATGAGTGATGAAACATTTTCATGAGCTGAAAGTCCAGCCGTGAATTACTGAGACAGTACTGAGAGGGTTTCAGTTCTTTAGGACCCGCTGATAGAGCACGCAGCGTACGAGCAGATGGCCTTGGTGTCCTCAGCTTTTGCTTTTTCTCGGAGTCAGTGGAACGCTCAGTGCGGACAGGAGCATCTCGTCCTTCAGGTACATACACACACACACACACACACACACACATATGTACCAGAAACAGCATTGCCAGCTCTTTTCAGGGTCGCTAAAAGTCGCCAGATGACATCATAGTCTAATTTGCATATTCATTGATTGGCATGGTCATTTGCATATCGAAACATGTTACATGAAGAAGATTTTCAGAAGCCACTTAATTAGCACACAGTTCACTTTTATTAATTGTAAATATCTTCAAGATGAGAGTTTAAAATGAAGAACAAAGAAGTGCGTGCTTGGGATAAACAATGGAGATCTGGTCATTGGGAAAAACGGTGATCAGTGATTGGTCATTGGGAAAAACGGTGATCAGTGATTGGTCATAGTGGAAACGGTGATCAGTGATTGGTCATTGGGAAAAACGGTGATCAGTGCTTGGTCATTGGGAAAAACGGTGATCAGTGATTGGTCATTGGGAAAAACGGTGATCAGTGATTGGTCATTGGGAAAAACGGTGATCAGTGATTGGTCACTGGATCAGTGATTGGTCTTTGGGAAAAACAGTGATCAGTGATTGGTCATTGGGAAAAACGGTGATCAGTGATTGGTCATTGGGAAAAACGGTGATCAGTGATTGGTCATAGTGGAAACGGTGATCAGTGATTTGTCATTGGGAAAAACGGTGATCAGTGATTGGTCATAGTGGAAACGGTGATCAGTGATTGGTCATTGGGAAAAACGGTGATCAGTGATTGGTCATTGGGAAAAACGGTGATCAGTGATTGGTCACTGGATCAGTGATTGGTCTTTGGGAAAAACAGTGATCAGTGATTGGTCATTGGGAAAAACGATGATCAGTGATTGGTCATTGGGAACATTGACTCCTGGGTGTTATTATTATTAGACCAGCTAGCTAACATTTGAGAAAACACATCATCACATGGAAATTATGAGTTGGAATTTTGGGAGGTTTCTGACAGCCCCAATTTCCATGACCAAACCCAGAAGTGAGGTGAATGAGTACATAAACATGTCATGCTTCCAATAGAATAATATCTTAAAATAAAAATGAATCAACTGATAAATTACTCTGTAAGATTAGGCAAAGATGTGCTAATGTTCAATATGAACACAGCTCTATGCTAATGCTAGCTAATATTAGATTTAAAAAAAATTAGATTAACTGCCATTCTGTCACAGAATTCTGCCACATCACGTGATCGCAGCTGAACACTGGCATATTAGCTAGAATGTAGCTAGAATGAAAGCGGGAGAGTTTTGATGAAGAATGAAGAACTTTGTTTAGACACTTATTTTTAAACAAACTTCAGAATTGACCATGTGTGACCTATGGAAAATTCCAGAAAAGTGGCTACAATGAAAGCTGAGGTGAAATCCTGTGAGTAAGAAATTAACACGCAATATTATTATTATTGTTAGTATTATCCAATTGCTAATGTTAGCTAGTTGTTTGAGGCGGTTTCTGGTGTCAATAAATGTTCTTTGATGGACTTGTTAGCCATTAGCCAGATAATCAGCTTGCTAGCTGAGCAAAGTAACATTAGCTACATCTGTAGATTACACTAATTAGCTAAACTGTTTAACTAACTATGCTGCTAACTTAGTGTTAGCGCTTATTCATATAGTACCAAAATACATGACTGTCTTGAGCATCCTAGCTAGCACTGGCTAAGAGACTTGAAATTAATTTCTCCTTCTTATGAGCAGAGCTTGACTGAGGAGCGCTAGTTTTTAGCTAGCATAGTAGTTAATGGAGTTATAGGGAGTAAGTCATGTTCGCTGTTGCGTTTTTTTTTTTTTTTTGAAAAAAGCTGCCAAAGAACATGAATTATAAAAGACTGAAAAGATTTTCATGATGTTTATGCCTAGTGCATATTTATTAGATAATTAGCATAAATAAAGGGGCTTTGCTACTCCAGTAAGATCATTTATTTTCTTTGGAAATGGAGCAAAATGTTTTTTTCCCCCCTTTCATAGCTACGTCTCTGACATACACACACCATCACTTTAAAGCTTAAAAATACATCCACTATTCCCAAGAAAAAAAAAAACTGCTTGCTTGCATATATTTATTTACTTATTAAATAATCAGTACAAATTAATTTGTGAGGACTCGACAGACTTGGATGCCTGTGCTAACACCCCTCATAGGCATGCGAGCACCTGGAGGCGGGGCCTGTGCCAGAGGAGGCGTGGTCTCTGTACTTGCTCGGTGCTCAGAGGAGTCAGCGTTTAAAGATGACCGAAAAGAGTGACGGATTCTCACCGGAGCTGGCCGAGGAAACCGAGTTCCACTCCACTTTTCTGCACATGCTCAGAGATGTTGTCAGCCTGGAGGGGCGGGACAAATTAGACCACACCCACTACCTTTTCGTTGATACGGTGCAGAGACTGCTGTGTGCCACCCGCTTGCTCACCTTCTCCTGATCTCTCTCACACACACACTTATATTTCACCAAACTGAACACATACATCTTCATTTAACATCACACACATCTAGTTTTTTTTTAAATCGATATTCTTTAGAGTAAATATTAAACGATTTAACTCTAATAGCTTCAATTCCTAGCACATTAACAACTGTTTCAGACATGTGAACCTTTTTAGCACCCTAATCGTGCTTAATGGTATTTTTAATTGCTTATGTGTATATATTTTTATATCCGTTACCTGATTCGTGAAGCTCAACAACCATCTAAACTGTTTGCAGTTAAACTTCTTTGTTTTTGCCCATGGTATTGCCTGACAAATGGATTTTACATGTGTGTTTATACCTTTATATGGAAACAGGACACAGTTACAGGCAGCTGCAGAGCTCCTGAGGACTAAAATGAAAAATAATACACTTTTCATGAATGAATTCATTTGCATTTCTTTAAACTATAGCTTAGGAACGTCAGTCATTTTGGCACACGTCTTTGAGATACAATGCTAGTGAGTGGAAATTTAAAATCATGTATATTGCTCATTTTTATGAAGGGTGCTGAGAAATCTGGAGAGCACTGGAGATATATATATATTTTTAATCAGTACGGACCAATACAGTCCATTAGTACGATGTTTAATCTTAAGTTTCCTTGCATCAAGAAGCGTCACTGTTTGGCTGACAGAGCATTTCCTTCCTCAGTACAAAGTCCATTTCGCTAAAATTGCAAGTCACTACAGTTTCCAATCACATCTGAAATATACAACTGAGTGCAAAAATTTACATCCCCCATCATTTCGGTGCTTCCGTTTTGGAATTAAAAAATTTAATTCCAACAAAATGAAATGTGGGCATATTCTGCAACAAGAAAAGACCAATCCAGTACATAAGCAACATAGTTAGAAAATAGTAATCAAAAGTAATAAGTAGGGAAAAAAAATCAAAAGAAAACATGAAGGCAGTTAAGAAGGTATTTATATTACAATCAGAAGAGAAAATGGAAACTTATTGGAAATGTACTCTTTAATTTTTTTACACTATTTGGCAATTATTCTTACTTGTGATAATCTGTGAAACCAAACACTAGCATAAATTTAATTTGTCTTTCATTGGTCTTCAGGGTGTGCAAACTTTTACACTTAAAGTATGATAAATACGAAAGTAAATACAATCTGAATACTTAAAATGTATGACCTAAACAAGATGTGTATACAAACTCTAACAATCACCTTGTTAAACTTTTTGAAGTCCACAAATGGCAGCAGATTTACACAAAATTCAATGTAATGCACAGGCAGGATGTTCAAAACGATGGTGAACTAATAGAAAAGTTTGGAATTGGGATAATTTAATTCAAGATAATCACCTAATCAATCCCTCACCACCAAGGTTTAAACCCAAATCCACATCAGACTGAGGAACAATTTTCTGCTTTCAGAAAGATTCAAATTTACTGGCTGATTTTAGCCCAAAAACAAAAAAGTACACATTAAGCAGAGAGGAAGTGTAGCTGAGGGGAAAAA
>CM040471.1:5326541-5347720 GCA_022758105.1 Pangasianodon gigas | reverse complement strand
CCCCCCCATCACTACACACACACACACACACACGCCCCCCATCACTACACACACTCCACTCTGCAGCAGTGAGATGAGCAGTTGTACTGCAGTAATGAATTAAATGAAACTCACCTCGATGTCTTTTTCACTCTGAGTCAGTCTGAATGGAGAAGAGAACACACACCATTTATTTACCAACATTATACACGAGTGCAAAAGTTTATACACCCTGAGAACAAAATTCCTACTTTTCTCTCTTTCATTCATTCTGTGCTTTCATTTTTTTTTTCATTTCCCTCCTGTCTTTTTTCTTTCTTCCTGTATTTCTCACTATTTTTCTCATTCTTTTATTTTTTCTCACTTACCCTGTTTCTCACATTCCATCATTCTTACTTTGTCTCCAGGCTACCTTTTTCTCCCCCCCCCCCTCGCTTCCTCCCTTTCCCACTTTCCCTCCCTTTTATACTTCCCGCTTTCGCTCTCCCTCCCAGTCCCACTTCCCCCATTTCATACTCTCTCCCTTCCCCCTTTTTCCTCACTTCACCCCTTTCTCCCTTTCACACTTCCTTCCTCCTTGCACTCACTCTTTCACACTTCCCCGCTTTCACACATCCTCCCTTTCACACTCAGTCCATTTTGCACTCCCACCATTTCCCACTTTTCCTCCCTCTCACACTTCTTTTTCACACTTCCTCTTTTGCACACTTCCTCCCTTTTGCACTTCCTCCCTTTTCTCTTTTTTTTTTTTAGTTCTTAGCCAGCACTGTTTATTCCTTCAGGAAGTATGGATCTAGTTGAAATCATCTGTTGAATTGTGAGCAATAAAACTCATCAACATTCACATGAAGCTCACCCGTCTTCCCTCACCGATTCACCATCTTCAGAAACGCCACCTGAGAGAGAGAGAGATAGCAAGAAAGAAAGATAGAGCGTGATATTTAAAATATTGACCCTCCGTCTGAGTACACTGTGTAGTGTTTGGGTCATGATTATTAACACAGTGCTAAATTCCCATGCAGACATTCTCTGTACTTCTGTATAAAACTGATTCAGGAAGCTTGACTTACGAACTCAGTTTGTGATGACACAATCATCTCTAATGCCTCGGACCAATCACGTTTAATATGCAAATTACGAGATGATGGCGACATGCTAGTCCCAGATCCTGTGTGCTAGCTAACTTTTAAGCTAATGTTGGTGAAGAATGAAATAGCTTTGTTATTGTAATGTTATTTTTTGACAGGTATGTCTCCTTTTAATAAATAATTAATCACTGATGCACACCGAGAGTCAGACACTGAAAATCCCTGCACCGTATAAGAGCTAGCTTACAAGAAACAGTTACGGTAGCTAATTTTAGTGATATTTGGCGATTAGTGATGGCAGGTGGACATGGTTATTTTTAATAGTTTCTTGCGTTAAAGAAAATCATAAGCAAATTATTTCTCAGTTAAAATGACAAGCTTAAGGGTCCTTTTGAAAGCACAAATGCTAGCATAGCTACGAATGAACAAATCTTTTTAGCATGCTTATTATTAGTGATGCTAGAATTCAATGGATTAAGTATAAGTTTATTTAGCAGCTGGCTTACCATTTTTATCTGTAGTTACTAAAGTTTCACTGTCTTCTTGGGATCTCTGCTCTCCGATGGCCTCCATGCTGCTGCTGGGCGTCTCCTGAGGGAAACACAGGGCTCGGATTCTGATCAGATGTAAATCAGACTGTGCATGTCTTATTTTAAACAGACACACACACACACACACACACACACACACACTAAACAAGGAGCCAGTGACACCACTTGAATGCACTCAGGGTGTAAAGTTGGTCCTAACTCATACGTTGAGTTTTTCTACAGAGTGACATTTCGCCATCAGCAGCCAATCAGAAACACAACGCATTTTAAACAGGAAATACTACGTCCATGATTGAGACACAGCGAGACAGTTAGTACCGCACTTGATCACATGTTCATACGTGAATGAAAAGAATCCTACAGAGAGAGACAGCCAGCTATGAAGAGAGACTGCTACGAAGACACAGTAATGAAGAAAGATGGTGACCAAGAGAGACGGCGACAGAGAGATATAGGAAGAGAGACAGCTTGATAGGAAGAGAGACAGAGAGAGAGACTGATACAGTGAGAGACCAAAACAAAGAGAGACAGCTACAGACAGAGAGTCTGCTATGGAGAGAGAGACAGCTACGAAGTGAGACAACTAGCAAGAAAGATGGCTACTGAAAGAGACAGATATTTAGAGAGACAGCTAGGGAGAGAGTGAGCTATGAAGGAAGACTGTTATGAAGAGAGATAGCACTACAAAGAGAGAGACTTCTACAGAGAGAGAGAGAGCGCTAGAAATATATACAACTTGGGAGAGAACAGGTAAAGAGAAAGATGGCTACAGAAAGAGAGACCACTACAGAGGGAGACAGCTACAAAGAGAGATATCTACAGAGAAAGACAGGTAAAGAGAGAGACAGTTAGGGAGAAAGACAGTTATGGAGAAGGACGGCTATTGAAAAAGATGGCTATCAAGAGAGACAGTTAAAGAGAGAGTCACTGCTACAGAGAGACCACTATTGACAGAGGCCACCATGAAGGTAGACAGCTAGGGAGACAAACAGCTATGAAGAGAGAGAGACCACTATGAAGAAAGACAGCTATAAAGTGAGATAGCTAGCAAGAGACACTGCTAGAGAGTATTCAATTGAGATAGACAGCTACGTATAAAGTGGGGCAGGTATAGAGAGAGACAGCTACAAAGAACAGCAGCTATCGAGCGAGAGAGAGAGAGAGAGAGAGAGACAGCCACAGAGAGAGAAAGAGAGACAGCCAGGCATATGTAGAGACATATAAACTAGGCTATAATAGAGAACTAAGGCTGTTACAAATTTTTTCCCCACACATTAGTCAAAAAGACATCTACAGAGAGACAGCCAGCTACAGGGAGAGAGACAGCTAGAGGGAGACAGCCAGCTACACCAACATTATACTAAACGACTCTACATTTCCACTTTTCAGAAACCTGCATTACTGATGCTCACCAGGTCTTTTCTAATTCTGCTCCTAATGGTCAGAGGGGGGACAGACGCCCCGTTATCCTTCGTCACGATCGGCCCTGTTGCGCCGCTCCCCGCCTTAGAATTAACTAAAGAAAAAAAGGAATGAAACAAAAAGAAAGACACAAAGAGAGTAAGAAGAAAGTTTTAAAATTTTGTCAAGAAACCATTAAGTGTGTAATTTCCTCCTACCTGCCGTGGCCCCCTGCTGACTTGTCTCAGACATCGGTTCCTCTTCCTCGGCTACGGGCAACAGACCACTCCTGAATTTGTGCAAAAAAAAAACAACTTATCAGATCAGGGAATGATGCAAATGTCTGGAATGCAAACCGGCACTCACTGAGTACTGAACAGATTTTATTAGAACACCAGAGAAAACATAGATAATATCAGAGAAGCGTCTTACCTCTCCAGTACAGTAGACACGTCAGACGTCTGCTCCTGTGTCAGTTTCTGTAAGAGGGAAGTAACACAGCATGAATGGCCTGCTGACACAGTCGGCACACACAAACACACACACTTCTCACGTCTGGCACATGGCTTCGTTTGCGTCCTGTTGCATGAGAGCTGGTAAGGTGCGGATACACTACAATCTTCTGCCTCACAGAGATGGAGAGAAGTCTCAAAGCAAACATTTCTTACATAATGTTAATAAGACCTACTGCTGCTGAGAAAGAGAGGGAGAGAAAGAGAGCGAGAGAGGGACAGAGAGAGAAAGGTAGGAGGGAGGCAGCAGCAGAATGAGTCAGAGAATTTAAATAGATAGATAGATAGATAGATAGATAGATAGATAGATAGAAAGATAGATAGATAGATAAGGAAAGAACAGACAGATAAGAAAAGGAGAAAGAGCTAGGGAAAGGAAGAGACAGATAAGGAAAGGAGAGAGACAGTTAAGGAAAGGAAACAGACAGCTAAGGAAGGGAGAGAAACAGGTAAGGAAAGGAGAGACAGCTAAGGTCCGGAGACACAGCTAAGAAAAGGAGAGAGACAGATAGCTAGACCTAGACAGAAACGTACAGATAGCTGTGCTTGTAATGTAAGAAACCACCTTTTGTATGACTGTGATATACATTTAAACAGAAAAAAGCTTATAAGTACAGACATTTTCTCGCATTCCAGAAAACTATCTTGCAGGGGAAATACAACCCGCATCCACAATGATGCATAAACAATTAGCTTTTCTATCAGCGCCCACTCTCTTTTTTTATTCTGCAAGAACATCACATGGAAACAAAGACACACACAAAAAAAAAAAAAAAAAAAACTCCAGGCTCCTGACTCAGTGGAAAAACTCACTCCAGGAAGATCACAGTGGAGATTTCTTCAGTTTACCCTTTACATGAAACGTCTCAAGAAAGCCATGAGTCAGAACATTACCATACAGAGGAAAGCGTGTCCAGTTCCATGTTGCCATTCAAGAGTATAAAGTGCAGTGTACAGTGCAGGAGAACCGAATCTGCTGAACACAGACCAAGAAACATCTTATTTCTGCTGCCAGGATAAACTACAGTGTCTTCATGCCATTGTCCTGTTGCTCAAAACCTGTCTCAATGTGTCACAATTTCCCCAGACCATGACATTAAGGTAAGCCCTGACTGCAACACCAACACTAAACCTGAGGTAAAATACATCAGAAGTGTCCGATTGTGATCCTGGAGAATCAGGAACAGTAGAGATTGGTGATTTTCCTGCTTGGAAGTAAACCCGAAGGGTTCAGAAGTTTATTTCCAGTTTCATTAAGCATGTTAAAGCGGGAAAATCACTAACGTGTGCTGGAGTCTGGCCCTCACTCAGGAATAAAAAAACAACACTAATGCTAACACAAAGGGAGGAGAAGTCAAAGCCAACACTAGCATACGCTAAAAACAGACACACAGACAAGCAGATGACAAGACGGACAACCAGATGGACGGAAAACAGACGGACACATGGACAACCAGACAGAAAAGCAGATGGAGGCACAAGCAGATGACCAGACAGACAGATGGATGAACAAGCAGATGGACAGAGAAACCGATGGACAACCAGACAGCCTGGCCGATAAGCAGACAGACAAGCTGATGGACAGACAGACACAACAGACAAGATAGACACAACCAGACAGCCTGGCCGATAAGCAGACAGACAAGCTGATGGACAGACAGACACAACAGACAAGATAGACACAACCAGACAGACAGACAGAGAGACCACTATATAGTGACCATGAGACAGAAACAGACAGACAGACGGCTATACAGACAGCCAGTTAGACATACACAGACAGTGACCTAAAGCCAGACAGACAGCTAGCTGAAGACAGAAATGGTTAGATGGACTAACAGAAACGCATAGTTGACCTGACAGACAACCAGACAGGTTAACTGACAGCCAACAGACCGATATGTAAACAAATAGCTAATAGTAAACAGACAAACAGACAGACAGTCAATACACAGCCAGCTAGACAGACAGAGAGTCAGCGCTCTTATTTAGACAAAAAATAGACACTGGCAGCTAGAGAACCAGACAGTCAAATAGACAGACAGTCAGATAAACAGACAGACAGAGATAGAGGTCAAATGCATAAGATGTGCTCATGACCCCAGAGGTTCAGTTAAGTGCAAGTAATTAATTTAAGGATTTATTAAACATGTTACAGCAGGAAAAAAAAAAAAAAAATCACCACACTAGCTGTACAATCATGTACCCCTGTGATGGAGTAACGCTAGCAAAGGGAAAATTCAACAGCATCGCTAATTCATATAGAGATTGAGATTTTCTTTTTTAGCTTACACTCTAACACACCACTATTGAAAAGCAGAAATATGTGCACCCTTCATTTATGCATTTATATAATATTATACGGACCCAGAGAAGTGAGCTTACCCAACCTGAAAAAGATCAGCTAGGCTAAAATCTGTAGAACTGTAAGATACCAGGACTCTCTCAGAACCATTGAAGTGAATCACTTAGTTAATGACAGGAAGTTTTAAGAAAGAAAGATGGGAGAAAAAGGGGAAGTAGAGAGCGTGGGTTAAAAAAAAAAGAAAGAGAAAAAAAAGAAAGTCCCCTGTGGGTTTACGAGACTTCCTCCATCTGACCTGCGAACTGCTCATGCTGTCCGAGACGTCCTGTTCTCCTTCAGGTCCTGGTTCTTCCTCAGGAGATCTGAACCAGGACAAAAAGAATGAAATGAAGAAATTAAAAGAGAAGAAAATTAATTTGTAATGAATGAAGTATTCCTGTCTGAGTTCTTAGAATCAGCCAGGATGCAGCTGGGCTTTACAGACTATGGTGTGTTTGTGTGTGTGCGCGAGTGTGTATTTTAACCGCCTGACACACAGGTGCGTGGTGGCCATGCAAAGCGAGGCTTCAGCCACCAGTGACTAACCACTTAACAAGGCCGAGTGAAGATAGCAAACGCAGGCAGGAAAGGGGGAAAAAAAATTATTTTGACTAGCAAATGAGTGCTCAGGGTGTGGAACGAGCCACTCTACAGGCATCCAAACTGAAACCCTGACCAAGTCAGGCTTAATGCAGGAGTTTAGTGTGTTTTAATGAGGCTCGTGTCCCATGCACGATGAATAAAAATAGTGCATATGTAAACTGAACTGTGAAATAAAAAGAAAGGTCTCACCTTTCGGTTAAAGAGAAAGGTTCCCCCGCTGCAGGCCCGTCAGCCAGGGGGGATACCATGTCAGAGGTGTGGGGGGCAGAGAGCTCAGCTAGGCTCAGAGTCACTCCATCTGGAGGTTGAAATGTTTGTATTCATGTTATTTTAACATGTGAGCGTTGAAGTAGCTCCATGACACTGCACACCACACAACCATACACAAGCTTTTCTACATTTATTTATAACCAGAGTCTGACCAGACCAAAGCCCTGACCAAGAACAACACCAGAGAGAGAGAGAGAGAGAGAGAGAGAGAGAGAGATGCATACAGCCAGAGATAGACAGGTAGATAGATAGATGTGATTATTTTTATATATATATATATATATATATATATATATATATTAGATAGGTAGATATAGATATATAAAGAGAGGGACTTATAGTAATAGAGACAGATGGATAGATAGAAAGATAGCAAGAAAAGAGATAGAACGATACAGAGAGAATGAAGAGATGTGGAGATGGACAGAGAGATAGAGATGGAGATAGATAAAGAGATGTAGAGATAACTAGGAACCAAGAACTGTCTTGTAAACTCCAGTGCGATTTTGTTGCACATTTATAAATAATTTCTGCAAAACTGAGTTTGAGATCATGCCACTTGCTGAACCTCATTTTGCACTGATTAAACACTGAAATCCCCAAATCTAATCATTACATAATTTAAATATTGATCTTAAACTGGATTGCCTACAACCAAATCCATTAAAGCAATAAAAATTACGCATCCATAACATTTGCATATATATTAAAACACAAGATGCAAGATCAAAGGAATTATGAGCTGCAATAAAAATTTAGTGCATGTTTTTTTTTTTTTCATTTTCAAATCATCTCACAAAATAATACACATGCACTGCTGAATGCTTTCTCTTAAATGCCACTGCAGTGACTAACTGATATTAATGAATTCTGGAGAGAGATCTCACCAGCACACTGAGGGTGGGAGTGTGAAAGAGAAGCACTGCAGCACACAGCCTGCTCGTGGGTGTCATCAGGCCCAGTGCATGCTGGGACTCTGGCTTCCTCCTGCAGGGGTCAGAGAAAGACAAAGTGAGACATGGTTTATTTTTTGACGATGTGCTTTGGCTAGTCAATAGTTTATGCTTACCGTCATGCCTGTGAATACATCAGCAGTTTCTAAAGTCATTTTTCCTGCTTTTAATACACCAGATTCAACTAAACAGAGACTTCCTGGGTTAGGAATTATTTAAGGAACACACTTTATGGTGGGTTCTTCTCCAAGAAGGTCGATGCTACAGTTGGTGTCCCACAAGGTGACATTTTAGGTCCACAGTTATTTACTCGATACTAGGAATGCATCAATA
The DNA here is from genome assembly GCA_022758105.1 of Pangasianodon gigas. NCBI lineage: Eukaryota > Metazoa > Chordata > Actinopteri > Siluriformes > Pangasiidae > Pangasianodon > Pangasianodon gigas. The sequence goes on along the minus strand of CM040471.1, from coordinate 5,339,686 downwards.
TCAATACTAGTATCAGGTATTGGTCTGATACAGTGCTCATTTACTCATTAAAAAAAAAAAAAAAACATGCGACACTGTGACATAATCCTAGCATCTCGCTTATAAACAGACGACACGATCTGGATGTGTTTCACGACAAGCAGACTGCAAATTGTGCTCAGTGAAAATATCTAGAGGAGGAACTACAGCATCCATGTGCAATACAAGTAACCTGATAAAACATCTTACGCAATTTCTGTAATAGAGAGTGCGACCTGAGCGTGCAGAGCAGTATCAGAGAGCGCAAGCTGTTGTGAATTGTGTGCACGCAAAGGCATTCACGAGCATGGGCAGCTGAAGTGAGCGTGAGAACTGTTGCATGTGAGAGAGAGCACTTCTCATCTGCGAGTACTGAGCACTGAGAGAGATGATACAGGAGTCTAGTACTGTCACGCAACTGTGGTGTATATACACTATATGGCTAAAAGTATGTGGACCCCTGACCATCACACCCATATGTGCTTGTTGAACATCTCATTCCAGATTTATTCCCCCTGTGTTTGCTGTAATAATAAGCTCCACTCTTCTGGGAAGGCTTTCCACTAGATTTTGGAGCGTGGCTGTGGGGAATTGTGTTCATTCAGCTACAAGAGCATTAGTGAGATCAGGCACTGATGTTGGTGAGGAGGTCTGGGGTGCAGTCGGTGTTCCAGTTCATCCCAGAGGTGTTCAGTGGGGTTGAGGTCAGGGCTCTGTGCACCATGTCTTCATGGAGCTCGCTTTGTGCACAGGGGCATTGTCATGCTGGAACAGGTTTGGACCTCTTACTTCCAGTGAAAGGAAATTGTAATGATACAGCATACAAACACATTCTATACAATTGTGTGCTTCAAACTTTGTGCCAACAGTTTGGGGAAGAACCACATACAGGCGTGATGATCAGGTGTCCACATACTTTTGGCCATGTATTACAGCTCCTGTATTTCACAGCAGTTTTTGCAAACTCTGCCTTTATTTTGTAAAATTTTGTATAAAAGAGTACCTGTTCAGGTGCACCATGATCCTTGAGTTGATTCTCATCAAGTAGAGTTTCTGAAATTTAAAAATAATCAAAAACATTGAAGTTAAATAATGATTTATGCACACCTCACAACCAACCCCAGACATTATAACTCGTTATGACTGCAGAATGCATGTCTGATAGCCGTTTTGTACTAAACCTAAATGTAGCCCAGTTTGGTTGAGGCAGAAGCACCATAGAAGGATAAAATCTGGAGCCGAAAAGCTTCCCAGACTCTTCAGGTTAAGCAGTCTGCCCTGTGACTCCTGGGATTTAAAAGGATTAGGGAGTGTAGAGACTAAGCAGAGCTTCATTAATAAAGTGCTTGACTACTGAACAGTACAGTAGAGTATGGTTATTAATCCAAATTCACACAGCGTCCCATTCTCCATCAGTACCCTGGAGTTCTGTGGAGAGTATGAGGTGATTACTGACGAACACGAAATCTGCCAAATGAATTTCAACAAGAAATATAAATAAACAGCTGATTTACGTTAAATTGTGCATGGCACTTCTTGTCATGTCTCGTTCAGAGAGTAGAGTATCTTTATCTTCATACAAGTACAATGAAATTTGCTTTGCAACTCCTACTGGTATTAAAAAAAAGCACTAAAATTAGCAATAAAAACGTTTGTATATACAATGGTACAGCAGCGCTTAAGTATATATATATATATATATATATATATATATATATATATATATATATATATATATATATATATATATATATATATATATATATATATATATATATAGATAGATAGATAGATAGTAGTAAGCATAAAGTAATAATAATTCATTTTAAAAAATTGAGCAAAAGCCACAACAGTGATGGCAGTTTCAGGAACAAATTAAGCCAACGGTGCCAATACTTTAATCATGGTAAAAAAACAAAATGTCAAATGACACAATAAAATACACCGAGCCGCTCCTTTTTTGACATTACGTTACTGTTAGCACCCTGAAGCTGATTATTTTCCAATAACAGCATGTTGTGAAATGTTTTATTCCTCTTATCCCACGCCAATTTGCTTTTTATTTCTTTTATGTGGTATTTATCCATTTATAGTTACATTTAATGTCTGAGAAACAAGTTCCTGTTCTCACTTTATAGCAGCTATAGACAGTCGTTCCCTCACCAGTCACACAAAATAAAAAGTTACAGAGAAACCAGGATGCATAAACACTTCTGTCTAAAAAATGTCAGAAACTGTTGCCAACAGAGACTCCTTCCAAAAACGTTAAACAAACATCTCCATATGGAAAACTTCACCATATCAATGTTTACACAGTCGAGCGCCCGCTGTACAAGTCCATGCGTCAGCTGTTACTATAGAAACGATAACGTATTAGAATAAGCGCATTAATATGTAGAAACCTGTGATTTGCAGCAGTACTACTGTTAGAGAAAATTAATCAACACCTTCTGACCCAGGATTCAGCAGACAGATCTGAGATGCAGTTCTCACCGCATGTTCCAGTGTCCGTGATGCTCTCTGGCTGATTCTCCTGGGACACGGTGGTACCTCTGAGCTCCTCGGTCTCAACTCCAGAATCATGCGCTGTCTCTCTCTGTGTATTCAATTCCTGTTCTCCATCTTCTCCACAACGTGTCTCCTGTAAGCTCTCGAGCTTCCTGAGGTCTTCCTGTAATTCCTCATCATCAGCAAGAGGAGCAGGAGGAGGTTGCTTCTGATCGTCTTCCTGCGTCTGCGTCTCGAACCCGGCCGTTTCCTCTTCAGAGGGAGAGTCGAGTAGTGGATACACCCTGTCCCACTCCGGGGATGAGTTCCCCTCATCATCCACAACCTAAACACACACACACAAACACACATAAATATTACTGCAACAAACTCAATCAAGATAGTAAGGCCAAGAAAGACAGAAAAAAAACCATGCTGCTTATACTATGCGTCGAATTCCTGTTGATTATAGCATTTCTATAAGAGAAGCTCTGACAACAGTGTTCTAATGTAACTGTTATCGTCTCTATGGTAACAGCTCATTCATAGGCACTTGTTCGACACATTCTCCACATAAACTGATTTAAAAAGGCGTGTAACCGTTGATTCTTTAACATTTAAGGATGGAGTCTCTCAGTTGTAACTAAGTTTCGTGCCACCTTCAGGACAGAGGAGTTTACGCACCGCGGTTTCTCTACAACATGACAAGCTGCTTTTTTCCTTACCAACTTCAAGAGAGAAAAAAAGAAGCTGTTGACATGAGGACTGTTTATAGCTGCTATAGCATAAGTGAGAACTTGTTACTATAAACTATTAAAAAGTCATTCTTTAATAAATAAAAAAGTATAATTGTCAGCAAACTGCTGTGGTATAAGAGGAATAAAACACTTCAGGACGTGCTGTTATGGAAAAATAGTTAACTTCGGGGTGGTAAGAGTAACTGCGCTTCATCACACCTCCCTGTCGTTGATTATTTTCCTGTAACAGCACAACAATCAGAAGGTTATGGTAGTTCAGGTTGAGCAGCGTACCTGTGGCAAGTCTGTCTGACTGCTGGCGTCTCTGCGGTCCTGCCGAGTCTTCAGCTGATCCAGCTCCTCACGTAACAGCAGTTTGTGATTTTCCTGTTCCTGCAGCCTACAAAGACACACACACACACACACACACACACACACACACACACAGAGGGCAGAAATGTCTTCTCTTAGTGTTGAATTCACACTCAAACATCTACTTTGTCTAATAAGCTAGTACTGTACGTTTTTATAAGCTCTCCTCTGAAACATACGGCCCATGACAATGTAATGCTTGGTGACTGGTTCCTATATTACCCACAATGCTATGCACCTACCTGCTGATATTTAGTAGAGATTTAGCCCTCGCTTCATCTCTAATTACACACAGTGATGCAGCAGCGCTTTAGTCTACACAGCTCTCTCAGCTCCTCGTCAAACAGATCAGCTTCCAAAGATTTAACTTTCACGCCATCGCGCTCGTCATCTCATCGATCACTAACTAGCCGAGTCGAGTCTCTGCCATAACTCAGCGTTGTATAGCTGCATTGCATTCTGGGACTTTGAGTTGGAAGGGCTTGCTCTTTTGCTGTTAGGAGCTAAAAGTAAAACCTGACCCTTATCAGTTATGTTTGAGATTACCATACAGCTCCACCCAACAGACTAGCACCAGAATCACCGAACACATCACAAATATTTCAGTATAAACATATTGAATGTGTTTCAGGGTGGAGTTGAACTTTAAGTCGTCACAGTGAGAGCAGTAACAGTCTCCCCCTGGCTTTATCTCCTCGCCCCTTCCTTCAACTGTAAACACGCCATGTGTCAGATCAACGCCCGTGAACTCGGACTGAACCAAAAACTGCCTGGGGAGGCGAAGTCAACTGAAACAGTGCTTCTAAATTAAAACATGGAGAACAGATGGAGCTCTCACATAAGAAGAAAGACAATCATTATTAATGATGCAAGTCTCCAATAGAGTCTGTTTAACCGAGTTAAACATCTCAAGGTAACTTACATAATAAACAATCAGTGATGGATTCATAATTAATCTTTATACCACAGCATGATACAATTCAGACAAGAGCATAACAAGTCAAATAAAACTCTTCATCCTCTTAACTAGGAATAAAAGAAATGTTTAATTTTCAGAACACATTCTGATGAACCATCACACCATGACTACATCAAAACACGTTTTTTTAAGCACTGTTCTCAGTTTTCTGAGATTTCCACTCACCTGACGGACAGGTGCAGGATCTCGGTGCGTGACCGGCGCATGTTGCTCGCCATCTTCAGCAGCTCCTTCTCCAGCGAGTCTGTGTACTGCTTCAGCTGCTCGAGGCCGTGAGTCCACTCGCCACGCCGCTGCTCCAGCTGAACCCGCAGGCCCTGTGACCCCGAGTGACCCCGACTTCCATTAACACAAACTCAACACCAAAAGAAAAAAAAAGCCCTGCTGAAATGTTCGCTTACTGCAGCTTCAGTGACTCAGAATAAAGTGAAGGAGATGGAGCTGTATGATTAAGAACTGTGTGTGTGTGTGTGTGTGTGTGTGTGTGTGTGTGTGTGTGGTGTGCATACACGCGTAGGCTGGTTGTGATTTGTGATGTGAAGCTGAGTTAGGAAGTTCGTGTTCAACTAAACCTTGCTGCATGAGCTACACACTCGGCTCAGTGTAATTCCTGAAGATGAAAATATACTGTATATAAATTTGAACTGATTTTATCACCAGTTTAACAGCAATAATCATCATCATCATCATCATCATCATCATCATAATAGTGCTCTACACATGGTGGATCAAAGTTTAAAAAATTAAAAAGATAAAAAGCAAATGTAACCGAATGCACAAGGATCGAATAAAAGATGAAGTAGAAATATAAGTACAAAACTAAACGTAAGAGAGAAAAGAACAAACTAAAAAGAAAAAGTCATCCTTCACTAAAACTGAAAAAGAAATTTCACTTGACTGAATTTGTACTGGCACATTACTTTTATAATATTTGAATTATAGCACTTTTATTCTTTTTTTGTAAATACTCTATAAATGTTTTTAAATATTTTTACAAATATTTTATATGATTTAAAAAAAGGATAAAAAATAACTAACATTTAATTTCCTTTTATTATTTGCCTTACTTTTAATGGCACATTTAAAAAATTAAAAGTAATTACTGTACTTCCATTTCTTTTTTACACACTTTTTAAATAATATATTTTTATATTTTATATGTTTGCTTTATTTAAAAAAAAAAGGATTAGAAAAAAAAATTTGTAGCACTTAACTACCTTTTATTAATTGTCTTACTTCTACAGGCACATCACTTTTATATTATTTGACATATTGTAGTAGTATTCGTTAAATTATATAATTTTTCTATTTTATTTTTCCATTTTAAAAATTATTTTTTAAAAATTCACTTAGCATTTAAATAACTAACTAACTTATCATTTGCCTTCACTTTGCTGGTACATTACTTTTAAATAATATTATTTTTATATTATACAAATTATACTATAGAATATTTTTGTAGCAGTTTGTATAATCTTTGATATGGTGAAGTTTTACACGAGGAGATGTTTAACAGTTCATGAAAGGAAGCATGGTGGTGGTAGCACCAATGAATCTTACAGCCTTCTCCATTTTCCTTCATCGCCATTAGCACCTTTACAAATTAAACCTAGTTTTATATCACAGCACTGTTGCATTCTCGAGTCTCATTTGTCAGAATGTGTTGATTCATTTTTTATAACAGCGGCTCTGACAGTAGTTCTGGCTGCAAATATTTATATTAATGGTTGCGTTTATATTAATGTCTGTGTTCTAATGTGTTATCGTTTCTTATTTGCTTTTTACTAGCACATTATTTTTACATTATAATACTCAACATTATATTAATTATTTATACATTAATACATTGATATATAAATGATATCTTTTTGTATTTTATATTATTTTCTTCTTTGTCAGTACTATTTATTGTATTTTTATTATTTCCAGTGATATGTTACCATTTTTTTTTTACATTACACTGTAAAACACTTTGAGTTGCAATTTAAATCTATAAAAGATGCTAAACAAACAAACAAATAAATGTCATTAATGATCACATAATACTAAGATTTTTCATTTCTTTATGGTTAGAATGTTATATTTTATTTTATTATATTTATTACATTATATTATATTTTATAAGCACTCCAGTACAGCACATATCAAACCTTAACATCTCAAAACAAAAACCTGACCATTTGAAGATGGACATCAAGGTGGCATCCATTCCAGCACAAATATTATACGTGGATGATGAGAAACAATGGCTCAAGTTGAATCTGTGTAGTGTTTACACTCCAGCTCTCTACACTGCACCTCTGACTTGTGGGAATTTGACCATGAGCTGTGTGGGCGACTTCAGCCCGGATTGTTAACTAGTAGGAAAAAATGTGCATGTCGTTCTGCTCCATCTCTCTCTCTCTCACACACACACACACACACACACACACACACACAGGCAGAGTTATGTAATGTCATCAGAGACAAAAGTGGAGAATGGTGATCTTATATAATCTTGAAGAATCTTATATCCTTCTCCTCTTTTTTTCATCTCCATCAGCACCTTTTTAAGCGAATCCTAGTTATATACAACAGCACTATTAATATGCTTATTATCGTTTCTATAGTAACAGCTCATTCACAGGGACTTGTATGGCAGATTCTCCACATAAACCGATTAAAAACTAATTGACACGGTGATGTTTATTTAACATTTGTGGAAGGAGCAGTGAAGCATGGTGGTGGTGGTATGCTTATAAAAATGGATAAGAGGTATGGCATGCTGTTCCTCAAAAAATTTTTACAAATTGTTGTGGTATTAAATTAAATGTGGTATGGAATAAAACACTCCTGGATGAGCTATTATAGAAAAATAGTCACCTTTGGAGTGACAGTAAGTCCAATCTGTCACTGATTATTTTCCTATAACATGACACAGAGTGCCAAGCTGCTATAGTTACTTAAAGGTGCGTTAGATAAGATTAGTTTTGTTTTTTTTTTAATATTAGGTCTCTAACTGTTAAGTAGTTGGGTTCGACATTTGAATGATTTTTGAGCCCACCCCATGCCACTCCTGCCCATGTTCACCAAGCTCCGCCCCCAGGATCTACGGTGGCCGTAGAGTGTCTCTAAAATGACTGACAGGAGGCACATCCAAACACAAACAAGTACTCTTTTCTCAGCCATTTCTCAGGACATGACTTAAACTATTATTTTTTAATCATGTTTTACATATTTTCTAGGTTATTTTTTTACAAGTAATAAATAAATAAATCTGACTATTGTACCTCTAAAGTGTAGGAAATAATAAAGGCTCCATAAAGGAACCAAAGTGCTCATACAGATCAGTTTGTTCACCTGGAGTTTGTTGTCAATGTTGGTGTCCTGTGCTTCCTGACTCTTCGTAAAGCCTGGAAGTGCTGCGAGAATCTCCAATGTGTCCTCTTCAGACTCTTGCTTCTGAAACACAACACAGACACGCACACTTTATCACCACTCTACACTATTCTAAACTGCTCAAAAGGACATTTTCTTCATTATCATCAACAATATCATCTGCATTACTGATGATCATAAATCTAGTCTAGAAAGCAATGTGTAGTCATTGATATGGTGAGATTTTCTGTAAGAAAATGTTTCATATATATGGTAGGAACAGTGAAGCATGGTGGTGGTAGCATCATGTTGAGCATGGCCACCTCTAAGCAGCGTTGCAGTTGTGCCATATTCTTTCCATGTTCTAATTATGGATTTGATAACTATATGTGGAATTTTTAAAGTTTGAGATTTCTTTAATACCTAAACCATGATTGATACCAGAACTTTGTGGCCTTCTATATTCTTTTTGTTGGGTAATACTGTAACTTGACATGAGAAAGATGTGTGAAAACGGCTCGATGTGACATTACCAGTCTGTTTATCAGGATTTTAAACTCCACAGAGAGCTGCTCAGGTGTGGGACCCTGCAGGAGGAGAAGAACCTCACGGTCCAGAGTCTCATCCAGAGGCGAGGCCATGCAGATGGAGGATAAATGATCCGCCCCCTGCACGTACAGGATATAATATTAAAATTGTATGAAAATTCTAAGACGACATAATAAATGTTCCATAAACGATCAACACCTGTTTCTAAAATTTGCATTACCAATAAAACCAATAAAGGGAAGTGATGGTGGTATCCTGCATGCTTTTATACTGCATTCTGTGTTCAATAGCTGTTTTAGTTTTGGTGTTTTAGGAGTGGATGGAGATGAAGTGTGTGTGGGAGTCGAGTGTGTGAGCTACTCAAAACCAGACAGATAGTCTCTCTCTCACACACACACACACACCTCGGGTGGATTGTGTTGCGCCAGAGCCAGCTCCGTCTCCAGAGAACCTGAAGTCGTCTGATTCAGTCTGTACGCCACCGAGAGGGACAGACCAGGACTACACACACACACACACAAAATGTATAAGAGGAAGTGGTATGCATGAACAAGTCATTTGATGTAAGCCCTTTTCACACATGCAAGCCCTAATTTAGTGACATTTAAAAAGGAATAGTTTTGTGTGTGACTGAAGTCCCAGGAAGACTGACACAGCTGACTCTTCATACAATAACCCGGGTTATCATCAAGATGGCTCATGTGTAAACAGAAGCAGATACATTACTGGGAATGACACGCTGGCATGCTTTGAAAGAGCACTGTTTGGAGTTTTATAATATTCACATATTCAAAAGCAAAACTGTGCCTTTAAGGGCACTTTGACATCTTTGGCATGGTTTATTCCGTTTGAATGGAACCCTGGTGCGTTCTCGTCCTCGGTTAGAACATAGCAATCCCGAGAGCGTCTGAGACACGGCAAATGAACTCTATTGAGAAAGTGATTCGATTCTGAATCGACTCCACTGAAGGAAATGAATCATACATGTCATGTCTTTTGGGTTGCAGCATTTTTTTTTTTTTTTTGGTAAAACTGAGCCAAAGCACAGAGCTGTTGTGCTGAGCAAATACTTTAAACCCTTTATTTACATAATCATTTATTGAGCACTGGTTCCTTGTTCTCTGTGCTCGGGTGATTTTTTTGTGATTTCTCCGCACATTTTGTTCACCTTTTTCTATTATCACATTTCTGACCAATAAAAGTAAGATTTTCATGTGTACGTTTTCAGCTCTACATGCCCCCCAGTCATTTTTTTTTTCCATTTTGGTTATTTTTAGTGCAGTGTGAAACTAAACCAAACAAAGCAAAAAGTATTGATTTCTCTCTGAGTCAGATTCAACAAAAGGACTAATAGGTGTGAAAGCACACTATGTTACTTGTGTAGCAAGATGATCAAACACATGATGCTCGCTATCCCCTAATCTTAGCTGATTAACCAAGGTGCTACTTGCAAGCCGCTAGGTTGCTCGCTAGCCACCTCTAGCATGGCCAATCTTTTTTCCACATCTATAATTGCCACTATCAAAAATATAATTCATATCTACTACCTATTACCTTTTTGTATTTGTTTTGTATCATTCATATTCAGCTGTTAAAGACAGATTTTAACAAAGGACATGTCAGAAAGTGTGTGTGTGTGTGTGTGTGTGTGTGTGTGTGTGTGTGTGTGTGTGTGGGTTTATATACTCTTACATGGCCATGTCTGGCTGCAGCAGCTGCATCTGACTTTCCAGCTTGCTCTTCTCTGCCCTCAGTAACTGTAAAAGATGAAACCAAATTTTAAATAATTCAGTTATACCAAATACAAGACAGAATGAGTATCATGACTATGTGTGTGTGTGTGTGTGTGTGTGTGTGTGTGTGTGTTCTTTACTTCGGTCACTGATGAGTACTCCATAACTGCAGCCTTCAGCTCCTCGATCTGCCTCGATTTCTGGAAAAAAAAAAGTTTAGGACACTAAGACAAAGTAATTATATCAGAAATAGCATATATCTCATTATCTGCACATAGCAGGGATACATCTGAAAAGTCTATACAGTTAAATACTCAGTTTATTAGGAACACCTGTACACCTGCTCGTTCAGGCAATTATCCAATCAGCCAATCATGTGGCAGCAGCACAATGCAGAAAATCATGCAGATGCACTCTGGAGTTTACAAAGAATGATGCAAAAAGCAAGGTTCTGCAGACAGAAACGCCTTGTTGATGAGAGAGATCAGAAGAGAACGGCCAGACTGGTTCGAGCCGACAGAAAGGCTAACTCAAATAGCCACTCTTTACAAGCGTGGTGAGCAGAAAAGTATCTCAACATGTCAAACCTTGAGGTAGATGGGCTAAAGCAGGAAAAGGCCACATCAGGTTCCACTCCTGAGGCAACACTGGGCACAGACTCACCCAAACCAGACAGTAAAAAAACATTTTATCCAGTTTTGATAAACCTGTGCCTACTTTAGCCTCGGATTCCAGCAGTACCAAAAAGAAAAAAAAAAATTTATTGCACAAATCTACTTGTAGGAAGAATGACATCATATTAAAATGTTTATTTAATTGTTTACCAATGCAAGTACTACTACTTACCAATGCAAAGTAAAACTGCTGCCACTTTTAATTGAGTAATATTTTGACCCCTTTTATTACACAAAGCTTTATATACACCATGCACACTAGTGGCATCTGGTGGTCAACATAGGAACTGCAGCTATGATTCCACTTCTACTATTATCTTCTTACTGTTCTACTAGTATTATAAGACTTTTGGCTTATGTAATTGAACCGTACTGATCTGAACCAGGACATGAGCGAACATGAGCTTTCATTTCAGGTTTTCGTTTCGCATTTGTTAGGAAAAATCACCAGTAAGGATCACCGGCAGCTGACTGACCTCCTGAATTAACGTGTCCTTCTCAGTCATGGCAGCGTCTAAGGAATGAGTCTGGGCCTGGAGGTAAACACACAGAGACATGGGTGAGGAAAAAGTTTTAGTCTTACTGAATAAAACTGAATGAATAGAATAAGATGAAGTGTAGTATCGGTGAATGAAAAGCCACCTGCAGGTCAGCATTGAGCTCATAAAGCGTCTTCATCTTCTTCTGAAGCTCATCCACCTCCACAGACACCTTCAAGTTCTTATTATTGAGAGAAGAGGGTAAAAAAAAAGAGATGTGAATCCTTGAGTGTTTCATATAAACAATAAGAGAAATTACTTACTTAGAAACTACATATTTACTGAGAAAATGTTTAAAAAAATAGTATTGTGTTAAAAAAATATTAAGATTATTATTAAAAATAGATTTTTTAAAATATTGGCACTCCAATTCATATTTCAAGTAAATGTAAAAAAATATTTCTATATTATATACTGTATATTTTATATATCAAGGGAATAATATCAAAAGTAAACTTAACAATAAGAAAAAAAGATTAGGGAAGCATTCCGTCAACTCCAAAATTATTGGCACCCTTTATATTAAATTTTTAAAAAAAAGTGTAACAACTGAGTGGAAATTTTTAATCACTGTATGTAATGTGATTTTTAAATCAACAACAGGAGAAACTACTTATCTTTCCTTTATCAAACTTTTTTTTTTTTTCAAATAAAAAGGTGATAAGGGAGGCGCTAGAGTATTAAACAATCAGCTATGGAATTATTAGCACTTTAATGCATATTTCACATGAATGCAAACAAAACAAATTATATTATATATTTAATTGTTCATTCAATTACAGACGAAATTTGTGGAATCTCTTCATTTTCTCATCATAAAGGGTCCCAAAAAACAACTTTAGAGTTTACCGTACATTTCTGCAGCCTAAATTTTGAAATATACCAATTCAGACCTGAGCTTAAGAACAATAAAATGTACACTTAACACATACACTTACACATAATTGAAGTAAAGTCACATGACCACCTCTGGTTTATTTTGGCAATTCTGATTACAGGCTTATCTCATCTTGGGAGGGATCACCAAATATTCCACGTGGAGGGTGCTAATAATTTTGAAATCAACATTTTGCACCAAAAATTCACTATCTTCAGAAAAAATGAGCTATAAAAGTTTTCACAAAAATGATTTATTCCATGTGTAATTCTTTTAGTGCAGACATTCTGCTAAGTTTTATGAAGGGTGCCAATAATTATGGAAGTGACAGTACATTATACGGTGTAGTAGATGCTTTAAAGGTGTTTTGGATGGTTAAACAGCTGAAGCTAATGATGAATCAATGTATTTATGAAACAGTGATGAAGACAGAGACTCTACCTCGTCCTGCAGAGAGGCGATCTTCGATATCAGAGTCTGGTTCTCTCGCTCCTGTGGATAAACAAATACAAGAACGTCACAATCAGCAAAAATGTGAACGCTTTCTTTAAACTAACTCTTTCTATAATGAAATAAGCAAAATAAAATTTTAAAAATAGGTTTGTATGTCCAGATATTTTCCAATACTTCCACGATCTGAAGTGTTTTATTCCTCTTATACGACAGCAATTTCTCAACTATTATTAAATGATTTTTAATTTATTAAAGAATGATGTTAGCTCCTGTTACAAGTTAGTTCCTGCTCTCACATACATTATAGCAGCTATAAAGAGTCGTTCTCTCACCAGCCTCTCTTTTTTTCCCCTCTTTCTTGATTTTTTCT
>CM040471.1:5270003-5302632 GCA_022758105.1 Pangasianodon gigas | reverse complement strand
TTTTTTTTTTTTTTTTTCCCCATTTTTCTCCCTAATTTGGTCACCTGCAAATTCCCACCCACCAGCCAGCTCTCCCCTGTCATACAACAGCTACCATCCAGGGAGGGTGAGGGCTTCCTCAGAGACACGTGAAGCCAGCCACAACAGCTTATTGAACTGCTGATCATGCAGGACAACGTATCACACTCAAAAGAAAGTCCTATCTGCCCTCTTCTGCATACCTGAGCTCACAGACGCCCACGATTGGCTAGTGTTGTTGTGATTGACAGGGGAGAGAAAGTATGCCCCTCCCACCCAGAGAGCACGGTCAGCTTTTGCTCTTTTGGCTCTTGGCCACGGATGGCTGTGGCATCCTCAGAATTCGAACTCGCAATATCCTGACAATAGAGAGAGTGCTTTTCTGTTGCACTCAGCCAGAAGTTGAACTTCTTGTTGAATAAACACAAAAATGTCTTTGTTGCTTTAGTACTTATGATAAAATAGACCTTTCAATAGACTTCAAAATGTGTTTTAAATGTCTTTTGGTGATAATATATCCATGAAAACAGGCAAGGATAAATGTAATGACTTTACACTTGAGACCAGTCGTGGTATGTATGTGGAAGAGGGCAGATAGCGCTTTCCTCCGAGTGGTTTACTCTGCCCTGTGATGCTGCATGAGCAAACGTATAACAAAGTGGGATTGGCTGCCTTTATGTGTCTCATGTGTCCCAGTGGGCTAGCTAATAAATGTATTATTTGTCCAGACGTTTATGATCTAAGTGTACGTATCTTCAGATGTGTCGTCCTTGATAACGTCTGTGATCTCCATAAGAATTCTCCGCAACTTGTGTAGACATACGGGATAAAAGATAAACTTCTGAACTTCTGAAAGTACACAGTGTTACATTTTTATAAAACAATAACCAACCTACATGCTAACACCAAAACCTCATCCTGTGTGTGTATGTGGGTGTGGGTGTGGGTGTGTTTACTCTTCATTAGGTGTGAAGAAGGCTCCCTGAAATGATAAACCTCTGAAAGTACACAGTGTTACATTTCTATAAAACAGTAACCAACCCTATATACTAACACCGAAACCTCATCCCGTGTGTGTGTGTGTGTGTGTGTGTTTAGTCTAAATTAGGTGTGATGGTTTCCTCCCGTGCCTTACTGTTTGTGGTCCTCAGTCCCGTTGGCTCCTACTTCAGCACAGGAAACAATTCTGTGTCTCTGTGGGCCGACTCCAAATATATCAGGGCCTGGAAAGGAGGGACGGGAGACTGCAAAATGGGAGGGTGAGAGTAACACACACACAGTAAAAGCTCTACACACACCATTTGCACATATTTTGGCCATTTCCGATAAAGACGTAGCTGGTTGTCTTTATTGTATCAGTTGTACGAGTGCCAAATAATGATTCATCTCTCACGAGCTGTGCCGAACCGCGATAGGAATTAATGCGAGTGTGTCATAATCCACTACTATAAATCAAAACACAGGCCAATATATAAACTGGAAGTATTATCCGTATGACTCAGAGCTAGAAAACATAAAAAAAAATAAATAAATAAAAATTAAGCCCTCCAAAAAGGAGTCAATTCTTAGGATCAAGAGTCGACTCCAAAGCTTTGATTTCTGCACACTGAAACTGATTCAGCATTTTACACCACATCGCTGGTTTCTGATCAGAAGGTCCACATACCCAGAATATGAAAGGAGTCTCCAGTGTCAGCAAGTTCATACCTTTACACTTTCCAACAGCGAGTTTATGCTTTTTGCTGTTTCTCAGTTACATGACAAGCTGCCTTTTTTTTGTCTTATTAAGTTTAAGATAGAGAAAAAAAGGGAGACTGGAGATAATTTCGATATAATGTGCATCTAAAGTGCCTTTAGGTCGAGCCGTGTGTACAGTGTGAGTGTGTGTGTGTGTGTATGGGACAGTACAGTACGCCTGTCACAGAGGATTCTTTCCTCTTAGGAACTACGGTGCTTCTATCGTGGCTCAGTGTGAGGCCATGAAATTCGGCTGTCAGCAGGTGCTGTGGCTGTACGGAGACGATCACCAGATCACCGAGGTCGGCACAATGAACCTCTTTCTCTACTGGATCAACGAGGAAGGAGGTAAAGAAGCACTCTTCTGGAACACTTCCTGTTTCTATCAAAGTCAATTAAAGTAGTATTGGAAAATTGATTTCTCTAATAGATATTATTGTTAGAGGTTGAGCGTCATTAAAATGTAACATTTCCTTTTCACAATATTAAATTGAATTTATTGTGCCTGCTTCAGATTTTTTAATGAATGTTGATAGCAGTTTTCTGCAAAAGTTTGTATCCCCCATGGTGTCTGGACAAAAAAAAAGGAAAATTTTATCTAGTGTAAAAGATTTACAACAAAAAAAAAAAAGCAAACGTATAATTTTTATTATAATTTCTATTTATTTATTTTCTGTTTATAAATTATATAAAATTTATTAACATTTTAATTATATTAAAATTATATTTTTAATATAATTTTATTATATTAATTATATTAATATAATTAATATTAATGTTAATTAATATTAATTAACATTAATATTCAAAAAATTAAATAAATCATGTAAAATGTATTTTTACTTGAAGTTATTCATTCATAAATAGCTATGAAATTTATTCATTATAAATTTATAATTGTAATTTATGTAATCTTTTTTAGAATTTTATATTTTGTAGTTTATCTATTGTAAAAATAAAAAAAGATTATTTGTATTTCATATATATATATTCAATTTATTAAGAAAGTAATAAAATAACAACTTTATTTTGTTCTAAGTTATTAATTTAAAAATTCATAGTTTTGTTTGTTATTAATTTGACTTTTTTATTTATTTAAATTTTCTTTTCACTTTTTTATTTTCTATTTTGCAGTTTATCTGCTGTAAATGTTAATAGAATAATCATTTATACTTCCTATTCATGTATTTCTAATTTATTAGAAAATAAATAACAAATATAAACATAAATATATAACTCACATCAAATACAAAATTTTATTCATATTTTTTTTATTTATCAGGAAAAATCTTCCAATAAATGAAAAAAAATCTTTTTTTTTCTTTTTTTTATTATGTAACAAGACAACAATCCAGAATAAAGTTTTTCCAGTTCAAAATGAACAGCCAACACGATTTGACCATTTTTTCCCCCTAACTTGTGATAGTGAAGGAACAGCTGTAAAACTTAACACACTAAATGCTTGTTGATGTAAACTACACATCACTGTGTTCATTTTGTCCTAAGGGTGTGCAAACTTTTGCACTCAGTTGTTGAACTGTCTTCTATGGAACAAAACTGTGATTTTATGTGCAGTCACTTTACGAAAAACTTCACCATATCAAGGATTATGCACATTTCTTTAATCCCGAGCTGGACTAGAAGATGCTTTATTTGTAAAACAGTGACCTCTAGTGGACTAAACAGGAAGTAAAATCGAAATACATTGTAGAGAACTGCTGCTTAATGACACAGGCTGTGTCTCAATTTCAGCTAAAATAAAATTATTAAAATAGTTTACTATTTAGGAGTCAAATCCTTTGTATCCTTTATTTTTCTCAAACATCCATGATGTTAAATACGCATTCCATGCATGCATCTCTGGGTCTGTGAGATGAAGACTGTACACGTCTCAAGCATCAACATACGTCACGTTGCACGTTTTTATTAATCGGTGATGATGAACAGCAGATTGGAGTCAAACTGTGTGAATTGTAGTTTTTAACAGTGTTTATTTTTGTTTGTTTTGTTTTTCAGAGGAAGAGCTCGTCACACCTCCTCTGGATGGGATCATTTTGCCCGGCATCACACGCCAAAGCATTCTGGAGCTCACACGCAAATGGGTAAGAGCTGATACGCATCCCATAATGACATGTTCATGTTCACGTTCACGCAGATCTGAACCGAACGCACCGAGCACATTCCAACTTTAATCCATTTTGTGTCATTTTGTCTCTAAGGAATCTGTTGATTTGATTTGATTTTAATTCGCACTGCCATGATGTGATTATAAATCAATTCTTTATGTATACCAGAAAAATAAAAATATAGATATCAGATCAGGGCTGCCTGAACAAATATCACTCGAATAATATTCCTAATATTTACATACTTGCAAGAAAAAAGTATACTCTGGGGCATGTAAGCTCTCGCACTACTTTTTGCCCACCATTAACACACCATTTTTTGTTTTGTTTTTTTTTCCTTAATGACTTTTGTCATTGTCAAGTGCCACTTGATTTGTTCAGTTATCAAAAAGAAACTTTTTCAAGACTTTTTCCATCTTAACCATCTAATCATTATTTTAACACACTTATTTTCAGGTTGTTAAAAATAAAGCTTAAACGTAATCATGATTTCTAATTCAAATACGATTTTTTATACATATTAGACAAAATTGGGCAAAAAATGTAGGTTTTAATTTTTAATGTTTAATATTTATTTATTTATTTATTTTAATAATTATTTTTAGTTTCATTATTTTTACAATTAAAATCCATTTAAATTATATTAACTTTTGTATTTATATTATTATTTATATATTACATATTTTGTTTGTTATTATATGATATTTAAAATATTTTTAATGTTTTTTTTGCCAGTATTATTTTACCTTTAGTGGACGTTTTAAAATCAGTCATTTCAGCCTGATCAGAATATAAACAGGGTGTGAATGACGTAAGGTTCAGGGGGTTAAATGTGACTCCACACATTTAACACTGAAACACTTCAGAGAAATTAAAATCGAAAGTTTTGGTGAATCTTAAAAGCTGCAGATGGTAAATAATTTTAATCGTACAAATGAAAATCAGTTTCTAATGCCATGTCAGATGGATACAAATAATCTACACTGGACCGTACCATTTCTTAGCACTGACACCTGCTTATTCCTGTTATTTAACCAGAAATGGGTTAATTCTACGAATCTTTTTTCACACACACACACACACACATATGCACACACACACACACGCAGGGCGAGTTTCAAGTGTCGGAGCGTTACCTGACCATGGCGGAGCTGCGGCTGGCTGTGGAGCAGAAGCGTGTGAAGGAGATGTTCGGCTCGGGGACGGCGTGTGTGGTCAGTCGTGTGGGCAGAGTGCTGTATCAGGGAGAGGTGAGAGTCACAGCTCGGTTCACACGCAGGAGAAAATAACAACGCTTTACTTACATTTCCTCTTTACTTACATCTCCTTTCCTCCAACAGAATCTGCAGATCCCGTGTGGTGATGAGAGCAATTCACTCGTCTCTCGACTGCTGAAGGAGCTAACCGACATCCAGGTAAGAAAAACACACACACACACACACACACAGACACCTTTGTTTTTTTCTTTCCTTCCTTCCTTCCTTCTTTCCTTTATCCCTCCCTTCTTTCTTTCCTTCCTTATTCCTTCTTTTCTTGCTTTCTTCTTCCTGTCCTTCTTCCTTCCTTCCTTCTTCCTTCCTTTCTCACTTCCTTTCTTCTTCCTTTCCTCCTTGCTTCCTTCCTTTTCTTTCTCACGTCCTTCTTCCTTTGTGTCTTCATTCCTTCCTTCTTCCTTTCCTCCTTGCTTCCTTCCTTTTCTTTCTCACGTCCTTCTTCCTTTGTGTCTTCATTCCTTCCTTCTTCCTTTCCTCCTTGCCTCCTTCCTTTCCTTTCTCGCGTCCTTCTTCCTTTGCGTCTTCATTCCTTCCTTTTAACTTTCCTCCTTTCTTTTTTCCTTCCTTCCCTCCTTCCTTCCTTCCTTCCTTTCTTCCTCCCTTCTTCCTTCCCTTATTCCTTCCTTCCTTCCTTCCTTTCCTTCTGTCTTCCTTTCCTCCTCCCTTCTTCCTTTCCGTCTTTCTTCCTTTCTTTGCTTTCTTGCATCCATCTTCCTTTCCTCCTTCCTTCCATCTGTTCTTCGTTCCTTCCTCTGTTACTTTCTCCCTTTCCTTATTTCTTTTCTAATTTATTTAGTTAATTAGTCTGATAATTAATGAGTTTTCTCTGTCACGTTTAGCTCTTAAAACAGTTGCTCTGTGTCTGTGTGTACGTGTGTGTGTACGTGTGTGTGTATGTGCGTGTGCGTATATGTGTGTGTGTGTGTGTGTGTGTGTGTGTGTGCGCGTGTGTTTTCCTGTCTGTATTAGTCACTCTAATAAACACTCGATGTCTGTGAGAGACGCTCGCTGGAGCTGCAGTGGGTTTCAGACTGTCTGCTCTCAGACTCTCTGTTTATTGACTGTATGTAAAGCATCGTTATTTATTTTTATACTCGTTTTCTTCTTTCCCTCGGAGTGAAAACACGGAGAGTTCTCTTTCTCTTATATCTTACAGAAAGAGTAAAATTGGATCCAGTTCAAAACCACACACCAGAAGCCTTGTAGAGTGTTTTTTTTATCTTTGGGACGAGGTTTGATAAGCGTGTGTTTAAGGCACCTGTTCCTCAGGAAACATGCTGTCACACACACATCGTGCTGTCACGAGCAGATTTGTAGAAAGCTGTTGGAATGCGATCCAGGGAACAGGTGGAGGGTTTAAGGCCAGGTTTTTCTTTTTTCTTTTTTTTTTTTTAATACACACAGCTCGGTTTCATTAATTTGACAAAACTCAAAGCTGGAGTAATTGGGCTCATTTCCACACAACGAGCTGCCAAAGAAGTTTGTCAGGGATTTTCTTATTGACGTCGCTGCCCTTAATGCTGTCGCACATTCATGCTCAGAGATGCAGTTACGCGCACATGTGTGTGTGTGTGTGCGTGTGTGTGTGTGTGTGTGCACGTGTGAGACTCACGGACAAACTTTTTCAAGGATTTTGAAAAACATAAAAATGGCGTGTGTGTGTGCGTGAATCTGTACTGTGTCTCTGTAGAAATGTTTTGAGCTCTAAGGCGAGTTGTTTAGAGACTTTTGTAGCTATGAAGCAGCTTTATTTGACGGAGGCACGCTGCCATCACATAGCAACACATTTTATCACTCCATCTGTGAAAAAGAAGAAGAAGAGGAAGAAGATGTATGAAGCAGCCCGACTGTGTGTATGATCTTCCTGATCTATTCATTTTGCTCACTTCTCTCTTAATCTCTCTCTCTCTCCTTTCTTTCTTTCTTTCTTTCTTTCTTTGTTCATTCTTTACCCCTTTTCTTCTTTCCTTCCTTCCTTTCCTCCTTCCTTCTCTCCTTCCTTCTTTTTCTTCTTCCTTTCTTCCCTCCATTCTTCTTTCTATGCTTTTTTCCCTCTTTATTAATTATTTACCTCTTTGTCTTCTTTCTTTCTGTCTTTACCCTTTTAGTTTTTCATCTTTCCTTCCTTCCATCATTCATTTTTTTTAGAAAAAGAAGAAGTCACATATACATTACAGTACAGGGAAATTCTCTTCTTCACATATCCCAGCTTGTTTGGAAGTTGGGGTCAGAGCGCAGGGTCAGCCATGATACAGCGCCTCTCTCTCTCTCTCTCTCTCTCTCTCTCTCTCTCTCTCTCTCTCTCTCTCCCCTTCTCCCTCTCTCTCTCTCTTTCTCCCTCAAAAGTCAAAAGGTTGCTTTATTGGCATGACAGATATTAACATTTGTATTGCCAAAGTTTGGATATAGACTTTAGGAACAAATTAGAAAATAACTACAGAAATAAATAAGTAGAAACAAACATACATACATTCAGCAATACAGTCAAAAAGAAATAATAGTACTCTCTCTCTCTCTCGCTCTCTCTCTCTCTGTCTGTGTGTCTTTCTCTCTCCATCTGTCTCTGCATCTCTCTGTCCATCTCTCTCCATCTCTTTCTGTACCTCCCTCTCTATCTCTCTCTCTCTATCTCTCTCTCTCCATATCTCTTTCTGTCTCCATCTCTCTCTCCGTACCTCTCTCTCCATCTCTCTCTCTGCCTCTCTCTCCATCTTTCTCTCTCCATACCTCTCTCTGTCTCTCTCTCTCCTTACCTCTCTCTCTGTCCATCTCTCTCTGTCTCTTTCTCCATATCTCTCTCTCCATGTCTCTCTCTCTCTGTACCTCTCTCTCTCTCTCTCTCTCTCTCTCCATCTCTCTCTCTCTCCCTCTGTCTCTGGCCACGCGTCTGACAGTGCGAGGCTAATGTGGGATTAATAGTTACAGACGGAGAGGCAGTGAGCAGATAGAGCCAGACACGTCTCCTGAAAGCACTCATTACACTCTCGCTGTAATTACACTAAACCTAATTACCGTTTCAGCCTTTTGTGATCTTCAGCGCTGGAAAGAAACAAATAAAGTTGCTTGAGTGTTGCGTGACGCGGAAAAGAAACCTCACTGAACAATAAAGTCGAGGAATTAAAAAAAATACTGATGTTATATCTGTTGACATTTAATTTCAGGCGTGTGTCTTTCCCTCGCTGGAACACACAAACAAACGCAAAAAAAACGAAGGGATGAAAGATGGGTTTACTAACACGTCCCTCCATTTCTCTCTCAACTTAATTAGAAATCACATCTTTTTTGTTTTCCTCATGCTGATGCTTATTTATTATTTCCATTACGTCCATTAGAACAAATTTGCAACATGAGAGGCAAATAATTGGATTTGTCTCTCATGGACGCAGGAAGCATTTGAGTCGAATTGTCTCAGAGTTGAGTTCACTGATTTGCTCCGAGATGTTTGGGATGTTTAGGCAGCTTTTCTCCTAACAGTGCGGAATGTAACAGCGTGGAACATTACAGGGTGCAGCATCATGAGTTGGAACATAACACGGTGGAAAGTAACGGTGAAAAGTAACAGAGTGGAAAGAAACAGAGGGGAACGTAACAGACTGGAAAGTAACAGGGTGGAAAGTAACAGGGTGAAATGTAACTGGGTGGAAAGTAACAGGGTGGAAAGAAACAGAGTGGAATGTAACAGGGTGGAAAGTAACAGGGTGGAAAGTAACAGGGTGAAATGTAACAGGGTGGAAAGTAACAGGGTGGAAAGAAACAGAGTGGAATGTAACAGGGTGGAAAGTAACAGGGTAGAATGTAACAGGGTGGAAAGTAACAGGGTGGAAAGTAACAGGGTGAAATGTAACAGGGTAGAATGTAACAGGGTAGAACGTAACAGGGTGGAATGTAACAGTGAAAAGTAACATGGTGGAAAGTAACAGAGTGAAAAGAAACAGAGGGGAACGTAACAGGGTGGAAAGTAACATGGCAAAACACAATTGAATGGACCATAACAGGGTGGAACATTCAGGGTGTGCGACTAATGTTTTATTTCTTTTTCTCTTTTTTTGCAGTATGGACGGACTGAGAGTGACTGGACCTTCCTCGTGTAGATGAGCATCGACTCACACACAGACACACACGCACACACCATGTGTGTGAATGCACAAACGTAAACGTGTGTGAATGCACACACGCATCTTGGTTCTAGGGAGAATCTCAGTAGTTTTTTTACTATTCTGCAATAATTGTACTGTATGTGTTTCCTGTCCTTACTGTAATGTAATGTATTTGCAGTACTGTGGACCTACATGTACACGGATGATGTCACACCATTCCAGCACATCCATTAACATGCATTAAACACACAACGTTCAACCAGCATACAGTTTTACACGCACACACACACACACACACACCAGCTTGTCAGTGATTATCTTAAATTGGATATGGTAATTCAGTATAGTGCAACAGATTTAAGACTTAAGGCCGATTCACACTGGATGCGTCACATGAAGCATCACGTCAAGACCTCGTTCAGTTCCATTTTAAAAAGCATTTCAGTTCACACCGGCCAGATGTGTCAAACTCCAGCTTGCGTGCTGTACTGCCCTTGTTTTATGCGATACGTCTCAATTTCTTCACTCGCTCACGTGAGTGAAGCATGAATTCCATAGAAACCCATTAAAATCACCAGCCAGGTATTAAACCAATAAAACGGTTAACCTTAAGCATTTGTCCTGTCCGGGGAATACCTTCATGTTTGTCCATCATGTCGCTTATTGTTAATAGAATACATTGTGTGGTGGAAGAATTGTTTATTGCGAATATTATTAATAATGCATAGTCGACATTTTGTTTAAGCAATAATCCATTCGAGGGTGTGTGTTACAGCGATTTTATTACGGCTTACTGGCATATTGAATTATTTTACACCAACATGGGGAAACAAAATAACCACAAACACATCGGTTGTTTACTGTCCCACTGTCTCAGGTCATGTTTTTTTATGTGAATGGTTTTGTAATTCCGGCTTGTAGATCGCTACAGGCAAAATACGCTTATTGATGAAAGCTCAAGAACAAACGAGACTTCGCAATGTGAGTGTTTCTTTCGTTTTTTTGGCACTTTACGTTCAAGTCTGTTAGAAAGCAAAAGAGTTCTCTCGGCTTGGCTGAGGGGCGTGGCGTGGCGTGGCTGAGAGGGGGCGTGGCTGAGAGGGGTGTGGTTGAGAGGGCGTGGCTAAGAGAGCGGTGTGATTGTCAGCAAGGGATTCCAGTAGCTTTCGAACCAAGCTTATTCTGTTAATTAGTAAAAATTGAACAGTTTCAAAATGGCCGAAAATGTAAATTCACAGAGTCATAACTGCTAATCAGATGCTGGAGTTGTCAAAACAGATTAAAATCGAAGTTTGTACAGAAACAGAGCTGAGACGTGTCTGGTTTGGATTGACTGAGGTCTTGACGTGTCAGTTACATGAAGCAACCGGTGTAAATCTGTGTTTACAATGAAGTGCAAAAGTTTGCACGCCCTTAGGGCAAAAGAGCTAATATTCCTTCATTGTCGCAAGCAATCAGAAAGTTTAAATGATATTAATAATGAAGAAATGAAAAATATTAATAGTGATGCCTTCCAGTACCGAATAAGTGTTGAGTGCAAAAGTTTACACACCCTTATGACAAATGAACAGATGTTACTTCATAAGCACATGTAAGAAAATGGTCAAATGATTTGGTATGATATTAATAGAAAAAAATGAATTCAACGTGATACAAATGTACTAGTTTGTTGACGATCATCAGTAATAAACAGTAATAAACTTTCCAGATATTCCAACATAGGCACAAGTACCAAAATGGTCAGATGTTGTGTTCTATTAGTGGTGGAAAAAAATTGTTTGCACCTGTCATTTTAAATGTTAGAGAAATATACCAGATTTGTGAAGATTATTTGCAATAAAAGAAAATAACATCCTGTGGTTCGCGCACCCTTAGGACAAAGGAAAAAGATGTTCCTTCATTTTCACAAGCAACAAAAATAGGCCAAAGATAATAGTGAAGAAATAAAAAAGAAAGTACCATCACGTACTAAAATACAGTCAAGTAAACTTTTCCTCTTTTGTATCTTCTCAGTTCAAAGATTCGGTCTGATTGGAGCACAGAGAGTGTCGTGACTGAACTTGGATTGTTGCACGATGCACATATCTTCCATATGGATCAATTAGCAGTTCAGTGTTTATGTAGATAAAGTTGTATAGTAGAAAAATTGTGAAGTTGTGAAAAATTTTCACATTTCCATTCTGAAACCAAGGGGGGGCAACTCAATGCCAACTCATTCAAATCCTTGTTGAATATTATGCAGTAATTATTGTACTTTTTATGTGTGATTTCTTTTCATTATAGCAATAATGATTTTATGTGGTGAAAAGTACATTTCTGTGTTTGTGAGGAAACACTGTGTGCACTACGGAGGCTGGAGGAAATAATAAAGCACATATACACACCAGATTGAGTACTAGAGAATGATTAAACATATGCACCATTTTTACTCAGAGAAAACAATGCAATAAAAGGTCTAAAGGGAACGTGAAAACAGGCATTATGCTTTTTTTAATTTTTTTTTTTTTCAGGAAAAATGTATTTTAGTATAAAATTTAGTATAAAATCTGATTCATGAATCATCTTCTGTTTGTGTGGCCTTTAATAATTTTAGTGATTAGAAAATAAAGAATAAAGCACAGTGCTGTTTTAACTGTAGATGCGTATATATTGTTAACACTGTTGAATTATAGAACATTGAAGTAGGAGGTTTAATAAATGTCCTAAGCAACAGCTTCTGTGTGATGGTCATGATGGATACGATGCATACAATGAGTGTGTGTGTGTATGTGTGTGTGAGAGAGAGAGAGAGAGAGCGAGAGAGAGAGAGAGAGAGAGGGAAGTGGGACTGGGTATTGTAATGATGTATGAGTAGGTTTGTTAGAGAGATTTAGGGGATTGGGATGGTTCCAGCCCTCAGGGCTAAAGGCTTTCCCCTATTCTTTCCTTGTCCCAAACTTATTCATCATTTCCACATGGCCTACTTACACTAAACATCATTAATACATTCACGTCACACACACACACGCACACACATACATGTGTTTTATTAGCCATCAGCCACTGATAAATCCTCTCGAACAAAGCACATAAAAAACGGACAGGTGTGAACATTTGGAATTCAGATCAGGTGCGACCGAGTGACAAAGTGTCGCCGCTCAGCTGCAGGTGACGGCGTCGGCTGCCAGGACGCTCTCGTTCTCTCTTTCCTTTTCTCTCCCTCTCTCTGGGAGTGTGAACGCACCAACCGTCCTGGATCAGAGTCAAAGCCCGTGAGCATAATGGACCAGATTAAAGCTGCGAACACTTGGCAGCTCCAAGTCTGTGGCTGTCACGGTCGCAAACGCTCCTGCACGTCTCTCTCCAGCAACAACGTGGACGTGGCACTTTACGGAAAAAAAAGCATAAATTCTAGTGTAGTACTTTTACTGACTTTACCTTTGATCCTTTTATAATCCACCTTAAATGAGATTTAAAGCTACATTACATTCACAATCCCAGGTATATACACGTTAACCCTCAGAGGTCTGCATCTGCTTTTCAATAAAATCTATATTTAAAAAATGTCTATATTTTGAATAGATACAGTATGTGGTGTTTTATATCAACACAAATAGGAATATATGACTATTCTAGTTGTGTGTCAGGTGATTGTATGAAAAGTTAAACCAATAAAACTGCAAAAAAAGAAAAAGTTCTGATATTTATAGTAACTAACCATAGTCTTGGAAATCAAACATAACCTTCACAGAGTGCTTGTCTGTAATCCAGACTGGGTTGCGAGTGTCACGGTTTTTATGCCAAATTGGACACGTTTTGGAACAAGGTTGTGAGTGAAAAAAAAAAGCAAGTCTGTGGGTGATGTGTTTTTGGGCTAGTTTAAAAATATTCCACGTCTACCGAGATTTGTAAAGCAAATAATCAGAATAACATCTAATCAATTTCCTCAAACACTATGGCTATGGCAAACAAAGGGAAAGTGTAAAGTGTAGACAGTGTATCTATGGTGTACAGAATATATCTGATGTAAATATATTTCAGAGACTGAGAGAGGGGGAAAAGGGGATTATGAATTATGGTGTGGATGATGTTTGTACCAATGATGATTAAAAAAAGGTGATTGCGGATATTGCACAGAAATGCGCGCGCACCACGGTGAACTTGTTTCACATGCAAAGGCTGAGGAAAAAGAAGAAAAATGTGTCTTTCTTATCCAGTGCCCTAGTTTCTGGGCTAATTTCAGGTCATTTTGTGCGGTTTTTAAGATGTACTTGGTTTTGCTGAAACCTGACAAAAGTGAATCCAGACAAAATACCAAAAAAAAACAAAAAACAACAATCACTGCTAAACTACGAAGCAATGAGTAGATTTGGAAAATGCAACTGAAAGCAAGTCTACATCAAATCATCTGTAACTTCTTCAGCAATAGTGTAAAATATTGTAAATTACTGATCGATACGGAAATTATTGTGCAACGTGGGTGATATTGCAGACCTCAGCAGATTAAATTTACCAAAGATACAGCCTTGAGGCTCTCCTAAAGTGACAAGCAGTGGTAGAGTTTACAGTTATCTCAGGGCATGTCTTTATTCCTGCTTTATAACTGGAGGAATTTCTAATCGTTCTATTCTTTAAAGGAAGTAGAGGACTTTATATTCACCTGAAATCACATTCTGAGGCTTCATATCAGCATTATGAGGCCATGGTGCAACAAAATAACGAGTAAAGTGTTAACATTTAGCTTAAAGTGTTAGTGTGATGTGATGGTTCATTCTGGATAGATAGATAGATAGATAGATAGTAGTTAGGAAGTTAGGTTGTTATTTCGTTTTTTGGGTCCAATTTGTCACCATGTTTTGGTTGCCTAGTCCAGGATTTTTTTCCCCCCAGCATTGTGCTATTTTTGATCAGTCTTTTTTTCCTTTTAACGAAGGGGAAGGAGGTAATTTTATTTTATTTTATTTTATTTAATCAATTAATCAATTAATTAATTAATTTGTAAGGATATTTGTTGCTTTGTTTTGCTGCTGTTGTTGTTTTGGGGGAAATTGGCATATATGCTATTAATTATATCAATACCGAAATATATAAAAGTGTTCACTAAAAATGCATTAAAAATATCAGGTTAAATATCAATGTTATAGTGGTAATGGTTACGGGTTTAAGATAGACTTGAACTAAAGAACTGCACTGTTTCCACAAAATTGTGCAATTTTTTTGGATGGTCTTTTTGTTGTTGTTGTTGTTGTTTAGACATTTGGTGTACATTAGATTAACTATCTTAATATTTTGAATACTGCTTCATTAAAACTTTACACTATGAGCTTACTTTGTGCATGTTAACAACATGTTTTGTAACGTCTTTTTAGTGAATTTAGGATAAATCCACAGTTTGGGTTCGTGAGTTTTGCTATCGGACAGGTTTTATGGATTATTTGGCTAGTTTCTTTGGGCTGAATTTATCACACAGACATAGCAACTCTGAACATAGCACTAAATTCATAATCACTTTAACATTTAAAAACTTTCTCTGTGCTTATGTATAAAAAAAAATAGATCGAAACAGCTTTACGTATGAGCTCAGATTGGTTAGTGATGAACCTTATTACAGAAAGAAAGCCCGTCACAAATGCAAGCTAATTCTTTTGATAGGAGTTAGCTAGCAGGTTGGCTAAGTTAGCTAATGGAACATTTTGATATTTTTTGCTAGTGTTAAATAAATGAACGGCTGAGAATATATCTGAAATTCAAAACTCATTTACTTAAATACAACTTGCGAGGTAGTATACTAGCATTTTGCTATCCCACAATAATATAAGTAATATAAGTAAACTCATGTCAGTGACATTAAGCTAGTTGCGATGGCAGGATGTGGTTTTCAATTTGCGTATCCATAAATATTCATGAAACGCATTTAGTTTTAAAGAGGATGAAAGTGTAGACATGGTAAGAGGCTATTTCTTAACACATGTTTGTTATTGTATTTATATTATTTATTATCTTATTGTACTGCTACTTAAAGATAATACCTAGCATAAAGGACTTCAGTGCAAAGGCTTGAATAATATCTGAATATTTATGAGGTTTTTGATCTCTTGTACTCTAATTCTCTCTGGTCCTCGACTCCTTAGGTATCTTGATCCTTTCTTTCCTTCTCCATCTCATTCATCACCTCCTCACTGCTTTCTTTACCCTCTTGCCTTACCCATGAGGGCAGTTCCTTCAGAGAAGCATCTTAGCACCCTGAGCCTCCAGTCAGGTCGGTTCCTAGCAGGCGTGACGTCGCGTGTCTGCTCTGAGAGCATGTTTTATCACGTTTTATTTAGCAAGAGACTGACATTAGTGGGTAGGCCACGGTATTTAGACATGATGAAGCGCTGCGATTGTTTTGTGCAGCGTTTTCGAGCTTGAGGCAGTGTGTTCTCCGCTGCGTGATCTGATTTGACAAGCGCGCTGCTGTTGTCTTAATTTTGTCCAATTTGAAATTCTAATTACAGCCACTTTGTGTTGGGTGTTGTATATCTTCCCGCTTTCAAGCCTTGTTTTCTATTTGTCTCTTCCTTATCGTCCTGTTCATATTTCTTCAAGCACTATCCTGCACACGGCGGAGGAGATTTTATCTCTGAAAGTTGATGATAGGCTGAGCTTTTATAATTAAACCTTTCTAATAGGATGCAGAAGCGTAATGACCTGAGATGGTAATTGTTGATTGCTTTGATAAAGTGTGAAAATTGAACATATGATCATTTAATGATTGTTCATCACCCTTTTTAACGGATTATCGGGTTAAAAACACAGGTCCTATCAGACATTTCCCGATCAGCAGTTGCATTAGGGCACTTTAAGCCCTTTTAAATTCACTCATCTACCACCAGGTGGCAGTAGCATCCTTAATCCCAGCCATAAACTCCCTCCATTCCTTCTGTCAGTCCCGTCTCTCTGTCTCTCTTCGCCTCTTTCTTTATTCCTCCATCTCTGAACATTTTGGATCCCTACCAGTCACTACAGTTAATCTATTTCCACAGACGTCTTAATCCCCAAATACAGTGATGAAATCGTTTAATCACAAATCATCAACTTCATCATCTTCATCATCGTCTCCTTCCTCCTCCATCTCCACAGTTGTGTTTAACGTTTAAATGAACAGGGTATGATTAAGAGCAGCTTAGCGTGGGCTGACAGACAAGTCCCTCAACATGGCTTTCTTCAGAAGACGTTCGTTTAGCTGCCTCCCGCTCGTGATATCTGTCTCAGCTGAGTTCCAGGCCTGCTTTTTGTTCTTTTTGAGCACTTAAAGGCTTAACAAGCTGATGATAATGCAGGAATGGGAATCATACATTGCTCACTTCCAAGGAACTCTCCCAGGGGACGGAGGATCAGTGCAAAGAAATATTTGAGGCTGTGACATGGAAAAAAGTGGGGTTAAAAATTCAAGGCGATCAAACTGTGTGTGTATCGTCACTGTGGTGCTGAGAACGGGCCATGTCTGGTCGTCTCTTTCTGTGCAGAGCAAGAAACCTAAAATCACTAACTGCACAAATACAAAGCAGCCCGTATGGTAAATGTATCTAATAAACTGGCCAGTGTCTAATCTGTGACTCCACAAAGCCCTGATCTATCCCCTGATCCAGCTCAAATACAGGCATTTATACCATGGTGCTGTTAAATTCTGGATTCTGATTGGCTGATTAAGTTTCTATCCCAGCAGCTCTGACAGTAGTGCAGCTGCAAATCCCAGGTTTATATTAATAATACATTATTGTTTCATGAAGATATGGTGATATGGTGAAGTTTTCTGTAAAGAGATGTTTATTAGAATTAACCTTTATGGAAGGAGTCTCCAGTGTCAGCGCTTTGTATCAGTCAGAGGTAAAGCTGTAACTTTAAGGACAGAGGAGTTTACGCTTTGAGGTTTCTCTATAACATGACAAGCTTGTTTTTTTTTTTTGTCTTTTTAACTTTAAGAGAGAGAAAAAAAGAGAGGCTGGTGAGGGAACGACTGTTTATAGCTGCTATAACGTAAGTGAGAACTTGTTTCATGGATGTGCCACAACTTTGAATGTAACTATAAACACATAGTTAGAAAAAAGAATGATTTGTTCTTTAATAAATAAAAGAAATTCGTATTGATGCGTAATCGCTGCGGTTTAAGAGGAATAAAACACTTGTGTTGTTATTGTAAAAGAATCAAATTCAGGGTGGTAAGTAATAAACCCTTTGTTGATTATTTTCCTATAACAGTATAACCTGTTGTGTTTTATTCCTTACATAACATCTGTGCATACTATTTTGGTAGCTCTTTTACGATCAAACATCCATATACAGTACGTCAGAGGTGCCAACATTTACGATTTAGCTGTAGCTATGGTCATAGCTACGATTTCGCTGTAGCTATAGTCATAGCTACGATTTAGCTGTAGCTATTGTCATAGCTACGATTTAGCTGTAGCTATAGTCAGTCAGACCAAACATGAAGAAAATTTGCTTTGGCGAAAAGAAAAACCACAAAGAAATAGGAACAGGACGTGAAAGAGAAGCATTTTGGTTACTTTCGCCTTCCGATTTTTATCTAAGTGACTTCTTTGATGTGTGAATTCATGATCCTCCAAACCAAGTGGGCAGGACTGTTGGGGTTTTTTTGTCAGTAAAAAATTCATTAGAGCTCACACCAGACTTGTTTTCTTTGGGGCAAATCTGGAGAAAAATAACCACGTCGGCCAACAACACATGCTAAAATTCAGTGTTTCTTTCTCTCTGCTTGCTAGGACGTTCTTCTTAGCAGTTTTGGCACCTCTGCACGGCTCCTGCTCCTGTATTAAACACATGCTAAGTGGCTTCATTAGCTCACAGGCGCCAACAATGCTTATTGTCTTTAAAAGGTAGCGACCGAGCGGGCGCGGAGAGAATGACCTTCAGCCTGCAGCTCTTCTATTTAGATTTCACGTTAGCCCGTGTATTAGCGATGTGTATTTACAGACTGAGAAAGACAGCAGCACATCTGGAGCTGTACCTTTCATATTTACATAATAAATGAATAAAGTGCGTCAGTGCAGAGAGACAGAGAGATGGAGAGGCTGGAAGAGACACAGGGTGTCATTCTGAATCAACACCAACCTGGTTCTTATCTATAAAAAGGACGCTGCTTGTGAAAGACGCCTCGCGGCAGTGCGAGAGGTGACTCCTCCACCGGTGTGAACGTGCCATGTGCTGCGCATTTGATGCGACGTAACATATGCACGGAGAAGCGTTTGTTAAGTACGAGAAAGTTTAGGGGCTTGTAGAGCGACGCAGGAAATGCTGTCGGGTGTAGACTTATTTAATGAGCTCCTGGTGGAACGTTGGCGAATCAGGTCACCTTTAAAAAGACCTTCATTTAAACCTTAAGCCTCTGCAAGACTTAACACACACACACACACACACGCACACACACATGCTATAATGTCCTGACTGTAAATTGTATCAGATGACAGTGCAAAATTTACAGCATGATCATGTCCTCAAAATATAATCATTAATTTTTTTTTTTATTTTTTTTTTTTTTACATTAATGTCATCCTTTTCTTCGACTCATCCATTTTACCTGAGGAAAAAAGTACATTGAAATATTTGAAATATTCCATGTCGCAAGTCATGTGTTCAACAGGAAGTTATATCATTTGAATTTTCTGATGATCATGAGAAGAAGAAAAGTACGTCCTCTCATTCTTTTGTCTTTATTATCACCATCGCTGTTGTGATGTCGACTAACAAATATCGATTGAAACTTATTCATTTAAATGATTAGAATGTCACCAGTGTCCTGATTGAATTAGCATGAATGCTAGTTAACTGCATTTTCTGTATTCGCTAATTCTATGTTAAAAACCCAGGGTTGCTAGGTTTGCATGGTGAACGTGTAAAGATCAATAAAACCAGCTCAATACCACACTGATAAGAAAGAGCAGAATTCCTAAGGAAAACATGATCAGGTCCTTGATCATGACCTTTGACCTGCCAATGACCAGCAAGGTTCATCACACACATTTATCACACACTTTGGTGTGAATGAGTGGTGAGATATTTGCTATATTTGTAGTGAATATTTTTCTCCTATTGTTGTACTCCTTTGTTTTCTGGCCATTATTTCATTTTTTACAATGAATTTTCACCCAGAGTGGATGATGTAATACTTTTATCCATTTATAGTTACATGTAATGTTGTGGAACAAGTTAGTTCCTGTTCTCACTTATGTTATAGCAGCTAGAAACAGTTGTTCCCTCACTATGTCTTGAAGTTAATAAGACATGAATGCAATTCGTTACCCAGAAACAGCAAATCGTAAACTCCTCTGTCCTGAAGACTTTCCCTGGCACTGGAGACTCCTTCCATAAATGCTAAATAAACATCTTTCTCTTTCTCTTTCACAGAAACATCAGTGATTATGTTTTGCTTTGTTGTCTAATAACATGTTTTTAATCTGTTTATTATTAGGCTTAGATTATGTGGATCAGCCATCATACAAGTCCCTGTTACTATAGAAACGATAACGTATTAGAACGAGCACATTAATATATATTTTACAAATTTAATGAAAAAAAGTCTGTGGAGGAAATTCAAGGTGACTTAAAAAAATGATGGTCTCTTTTCAGGTCTATTGTTATATTAGAGAATTGTGTCTATATATTTCTAATGTGGAGAATATCAGGAACACGCATCAGACGAGAGATCAGATATTAGCATATGCACTAGAGAATGTCACGTTTTTATGATGTAAATTTAGTACATGATGTCTATTCAACACATCAGACCAACTGAAACTTATTATACATTGTAGGGATGGGGCTGTGTGTGTGTGTGTGTGTGTGTGTGTGACTGTAAGTGTGTTCACTAAAGAAAGTGTGTTCTTAGATTGGACTTCCAGCCCCAGGTTGTGTGTGGGTGTCTGTAAGGTCTCTCATCTGTCCCATCAATATTGCACTGTGCCCCGGGGCGGCCGAGGGACTTTTACTCTCTCTCCTGTTCCCTTTTCTCCTCACTCTTCCACTGTGTCCTCTTTTAACCCCTCATCTATCTTTCTTCTTCTGTTTTTTTCCCTCTTGCTTTCCTCCGCACTTCCTTCGACGCCTCTTCTTCCACAATAATTGACCTGCGAACTCTCAACGCCACAACATTTTAGTACACAGGTTTGCATCACGCTGTGCCGGTGGGCGTTGGATAAAAAGGTAAATTCCGTCCTATACATGTAGAAGGGGAGAGCTCTGAACCTCGGCGCGCTCGGTGAACGAGGACGCCATCCTTTTGGCCGTGGCTTTGATTATGGAACGAATGAGTTGTGCGACCTCGTTTGACGAAGGCTGCACTTGTACAACAGTCGTTGTTTGTTGGAGCCGTTTTAATTCACCGCAGGAGGAAAGAGCAGCGCTTTTTATTCACTTTAGAAGATGGTGGTGTGTGTGATGGAGTCAAGGGTCAGTTTTGCCACTTTTGTTTTTTTCCCTTGCTGTCCTACAAGGGTCGAGTCCTGACATTTTTTTCTTTTCTTTGAAAAATCTCTCAATTATTTCTCCTCTTCACTCATTTCTCGTCTATCTTTTGGTTTCCTCTCGCTGGCGGTGTCTGGATTGACAGTCTCTTAATCCTGATGTCTGCAGCATTAATCCCTACTCCAGGATCAGAAAATGGCTCACTTTCAATATGCGTGTGAGGGTTTTAAAAAGCCTCCCCCAGTGTTTCCTGATGTTTAAATTAAGCCTGCATACCTATCCACCATGTCACTAAAACAACAGGCTGTCGCCCTGGCTAGATTTATGAATGTGGGGCACACATGAAAAAAAAAAAAAAAAGGACGGAGAGAAAGAGGACATAAACGAGTCCATTGTGCGTCTCTGTTTGACTAAACCATGGGTTCTGGGTTAACTGCCCCACTCTGCTCTTTTCATTCTTTCTCCTTCTGTCTTTCTTTCTCTCCCTCCTGCTTTCCGTGTCTCCACTGAGTTTGATTAGGTGATCACAGCTTCATATTCCCCCGCTGGAGGAGAAAGGGCCAGTCATTTCCTGTGAAAACAGAGCAGGGCACAAAGGACCCTATTCAGGGCTCCTCCCTGCCCCCTTCAAAACACCGACCTGTCTGACTCACAGACACCCGACCAGACACCGAACGCTGGCCTTGGCTCAAAAACACAACATTTCTCAACTGGTCCTGGAGCAAACATGCAGAGGAAAATCTACCACTTTTAAAAGAGTCCTTGCTGCACCAACACTTGAGGGAGTGCTATAGGGTTATAGGAAAATAATCAACAACACTATGGTGTGATGAAGCTGAGTTACTGTTACCACCCTTTATAGAATTTTCCTATAACAGCATGTCCTGATGTCTTTCACTGCTGAGTACGATGGATAAAAAGTGGGACGACACGTTCTTACTAAAGAAACGATAAAGTATGTGACTTGCAGCTGCACTACTGTTAGAGCTTCTGTTACAGAAAATGAATCAACACCTTCTGACCAATCAGAATCCAGAATTTCAACAGCGCTGTGGTATAAATATCTTTACACACCCCTTGTCCCAATCTGAAGACTTTTTCAGCTAATCAGTCTAATTGTATGTTCATGCGACTCTGAGTTACGGTAACACAAACCGGCTTTATTTTATTCCCCACATTTGGCGACGTTCCCGAAGCCAGAGCGAGGACTGTGTACTACAGGAACACTCTCCCCCCATTTACACTGAGGTATGACAAACAAACCCGGTGGATGTTTACTCTCGGATAAAGTCAGACCGAATACTATATATAGTAAAAGCTGACTCACTCACACCTAATCGACAGATGTGGACTGTTAGGCCATTAATTACGCCAATCTTTCTGTCAAATGAATCAGCTGAGGGATTATTTCGAGATGCTTTATGGGCCCACACAGTGGCAACACTTTTTTTTTTTTTTCCGGAGGTGGTGCGGGGAAGAATCGCTCGCATCTGAGACCAGACTAATGTGCGTGTTTATCAAAACCAAGCAATTGGCTTTGCTCATTAAACTCACACTTTTACTTTCAGACTCGTGACTTGACTCAGAATCTTATGACTCCTGACTCAGTTCAGAGTTTATAGCTTATGACTTATAAAACTCAACTAACTCAGAGAAATAGAAATCCTATCCGTTGCAGAAATAATAAATATCCGTTTGCGTCGAATGTGTATAAACCCTCGTCACGTTTTCTTCGGATGCCAAGTAAGGAATAAAACATGTAGTGCATGTCCTGAAATGTTTTCTTTTCTTAAACCACAGCAATCTGCCAACTGTTCATTAATTAATATTAACATTAGGTTTTTTATCCATTTTTGGTTACTATTTAATGTTGTGGAAGCTCAAAGAAAACAAGTTAATCACTTACATTAAAGCAGCTATAAATAAACAGTCATTCCTTTGACACGTTACAGAGAAAATGCAAAGTTCCGTAAGAGTAAACACCTCTGATTTCGGAAAACTTCGGAAGTCACAGCTTTACGTCTGACACCGGAGACTCCTTCCATCGATGGCTTTTATTACTACAGATGTACAAATGGTACACAGCGAAAGTGATATACTGTACACGTATCTGTAGTGATGCATCAACTATATCACTGGCTTTATGCTGCTAGTGTAGGATGCTAACGCTAGCACCTCTTGGACACCTAGTGGACAAGTCAGATGAGTAAAAAGTGCAAGATGTTAGAGTGCTTTCTCCTGACTATATAATGCTATCTGGCGATCTGCACATCTGTCACATGTCATTAACACCACTCCTGCAGCCCCGGTTCCTTCTAAGAGGTTAATAGAAATCTCCCTGCCACAAAAGGCACTGTTTCAAAGCGCTGACGTCTCCCACACGGCTGCAGTGGAGATGGAAGTAAATATGTCTTCGAGGCCCTATTATATCCCCTCCGGGACGGCTGCAGACTGAGGGGTTATTTGGGAAAATTCCTGGGCATTTGTTCTCGAGTGGCTCCGCCAAAGAGCCGCATGTTGCGGCTAATGTTGGTGTGAAAGCCCGCAATCTGCCAAGAAAAGCCCGTTTTTTTGCGTGTGTGTGTGGGTCAGAAAGCCTGTCGGTATTATACCATGCAACGCTTTAAAGGCCAAAAGGCCGTCAGCACCGAGGGAAGCTTCGAATTACAGGTAAAAACCTGGCGAATGCAGGAATTGCTTTGAAAGGAATGATCAAAAGTTGTTATTATCCCATTCAGCTGGATGTGTGATAGGAAAATGATTGCATGGCTGCATGTAAACACACACACACAAAGAAAAGTGGCAAAGCAAGTGACAAAATGTGAATAGGTGAGGAGAAAAATAACAGTGTACACACGGCTGGTGCATAAACAGAGGTCACGTTTATTGTACCCATGTGAGTCAGCAAATGAACCTGTGTGTGTGTGTGTGTGTGTGTGTGTGTGTATAAATGGGCACGCTATTTAAAGACACACATGCAGACTGCTCGACTAGCTCAGTTCCGACAGGTCCGTATTCAGCTCTATATTAAGGACACAGGACTGGTGCCTTTTGTCGGAAAAACATGAGATCCCATGAGACGGACGAAGTGCCGAGCTCTACCTGGAACAATGTTCACGCCCGCCTTCGTCCATCGTATCAGCTGCAGGAAGTCCCACACAGCCACTTCCTGTTGAGCTCAGGAACAATGGCCATTGTCGCTGGCTGATACGGAGTGACCTCAGCTCCGGCTGTTGAGCCGCAGCGCCCGTAAATCGTCCACCTTTAACCGGTTCGGATGATGAAAGATTAACAGCGCCGCGGCGCCTCGGCCAAAACAAAAACAACGCAAGAAAATAAAAATAATGAGACTGGTGGAGCCAAAAACGCTAACGCCACAAACAAAGCTATTTTCTCCCACCAGGTTTATCTGATGTTTGAAGGATTTGTGTGGTTCCTGTTCCAGCTTCAAAAATATTGGCACCCTTCTTGAAAAGAATATATATATATATATATATATATAAAACAATGACTAACACATTCAGCAAGTGATACATATAATATATTTAGGCACAAAAAATTATTGGCACCCCTATAATAAATGTATAGTAGCACCATCACTGGAAATAATAACAGCACTGAGCCTCTTCCTGTAGCTTGGAGACACTTGTAGAGGATCCTGAACCACTCTAATGTTACTGCAGAACATTTCTAGCTAGGTTTTTGCACATGGACTGCATTCTTCAATTCAGATCACAGTAGGGATCATTTGGATGTACTGTATGATTGTGCATGTTATCTACATGTCATAGTCTAGTTATGTAGGTAAACACACAATAGTGAAGTTAATTGATAAAGAACTAAATGCACAAATCACTGCTCTTTTTCATTTGTAGCAATTAAATAACATAGATAGACTTTTTCTTAGTGTAACCTTTTTTCCTTTAGGCTACCCTGTCCTTCATGAAGTGTTATAACCCTCCGGAAGAGGTTTAATAAATGTCAGATTCAGCTCCACAGCTGATCCAGGAGCCACTGCTGTCACTCTCACTCCAGATCCAGTCCAGACTTTACATTTCTCTAATTTACCTGAGCTCTAACTCACCTGGTTCTCATTTCCTGTTCATTTAAACAGCTCACATTCACTCACTTATTTGTTAGGGTTTGTCATTTCCTTTAGATTCGTAATTCTAAGTGGTTCTGTCTTTGTTTTCATGGTTTTGACTTTTTTTCTTCCTTGCGATTTTACCTCTGTTTGCTTGATTGTAATAACTTTCCCGTTTTCTTTTAAACTACGCTTCTTCTTACTGGTTTGTATTGTTATTAAAGATTACTTACAGCTACATCCAACTGAGTTCATGACAGCAGTGAGTGGCGTTCCAGGTGAACTGCCTTTATTATATTCATATAATACCCATATATTTATATCAGTCATATAGTATAATACAAACATAAAAAGTCACTAGCTCCTTGTGCATGTGTATGCTCGCTGTATAAGGCTAGATTACGTTTTGACTTTAGCATTTATACACAACTCTACAGCAAAAAAACAAAAAAAAACTTTTGTTTTTAATGTATTTAGTCCTTTAATACTTCCTATAGCTACATATAGTATTATATACTTTCTTTGTTTGTTTAGCTAACTAGATACAATAAAATTTTATCAGCTACCTAACACTCCATAACTACATAAGATATTCTTGTATTATTGTGTGACATTAAACTGTTTCATAACGTTCAATCTCAAATTTTGTTTTTTGCACATTTTTAGTTAACTTCTGAAACAATGGAAATGCAAACAAAATTTGAAATAATTTGCAGATAGATACTGTACGCATTTGGCTACAAGTGAGGTTGAGCTGTATATTCATTAAATAAATAAATTATATATATGTATATATATATATATATAATGTATGTATGTATGTATGTATGTATGTATAAAAGCCAAAAATGCAAAAATGTTTTTTGTAATATGGACTAAAAATGTATGTAATAAAGATAAATAATAAAAATATAAATAAAAGTAATAAAACAAGTAGTAGTAAAGTAATTACTATTACTAGTAGTAAAGTAGTAATTTAATAATAATAAAATTAAATGGCATAATAAAGCACTTTGCCAGACAGAAATGTTCAAATGATGCGAAATCACTATCATTATTATTTTATCATTATTATAGAATTTGACAGTTTATGTCACCAGTTTTAGCTTTTCTTTATTTACCAACTTTTCCACCTCAGTCAACCAATTGTTTTTTTCTAACTTCACATAAAAAGGTGAAGGAAAAACCTCCTTAATATTTGTGTTTGTATCTTACCCACTTTGTGAGTCGTTCTTAATAAAAATCTTCTGCCAATTATATAAAAGTCAATATATTTTGTTAAAAGATGGCTGCTGTCACTAAAATGTGCTCATGCACAATGATATTATTTAAAGTACAGAATAAAAAGTTATCTAATAACTGTCTAAACTTTGTCTAAATATTCTGCTGTATTTTACAGTTTGTCGGCTATAACGTGATATTCCAGCAGGAGTGGTGAGAAGATATATATATATATTTTTTTTCTTTTTCTTTTTCATTTTAAATGTTTTCATTAGCTCGAATTGAAAGCTTGTGTGTGGTGAGTGTGTGGTGTGTGTGGTGTCATATTTTGACTTCTCTGTTGTTAGGCATAGAACTATCTTGGCAGCTCGCTGTGTTCGTGTGTGTGTGTGTGCGTTCCTGTTAATGCAAGCTTGTGCATGAGTGTGTTTGCATTTGCTGTCGGCTTTACTTATTATTCCCTCACTCTATCATTTTTTTCTCTTAAGTAATAAAGCTTTAAGCAGACAGATGTAAGCCGGGGACAGAACACACACGTATTAAACATTTCACACACTGTTGGATAAGAGCTGACGAGCCACTGACTGCTCCTGCATCTTCTTTTAACCCAATCCCTGCCAGCATTAATCATTAATCATTAATCACACTTTCTCCAGCGAGGACAGAGAACAGAGCCTCTGTCTGCACACAGGCGTCACAATAAACTTCTCATTTCTGAGCGTGAGACGTACAGGAGCTCACGCAGAGCCGTGTGGGAATTATCACGTCAAAATAGATCAGATATGACAGAACAGAAATGGTTAGGTGTGTAAGTGGGTACAATAACAGCCGTTTCCTTCACTGGATTTCTAACTGTCAATGACTTAGATGAAGAGTCTTTCGCATATTTATTTAGTAACATTTTAGCTAATTGTCTAACACACAATAATATCAGAACTGTGTGTTAATTAATTAATTACAATTCAGTGCCATAAGAGTGCCAGCATTTTTAATATATAAAATATTTACATTTACAGCTTCATCCTCATATCCTTATGCTAGTACTAATAGATCAGGATCTAAAAATATTATAAAGCTAAATTCTTGTTGGAGAAAAATTAGTAGAAAAAAGAAGAACTAGTAATTTAATATGAAGTTATGCAAACAATTATGGAATTACATGTAAATTCATTAAATTATAATGCTTATATTTTATATGTATATGTATAATGTTTTATATATTATTAAATTATATTAGAAATGGCATGATGCCACTTTTTCTTTTCCAATACTGATACTAAAACCTGAACATCTGATCATTTTTTCTTTAAAAAAAAAACATTAAAAAAAAAAAACCTGAAGCACTTAAAAAATACAGCAGCTTTCACACACAAATCCCTTACATTGC
This sequence comes from Pangasianodon gigas, assembly GCA_022758105.1. Classification (NCBI taxonomy): domain Eukaryota; kingdom Metazoa; phylum Chordata; class Actinopteri; order Siluriformes; family Pangasiidae; genus Pangasianodon; species Pangasianodon gigas. Next base: position 5,275,246 of record CM040471.1, on the reverse strand, counting down.
AAATATTATAAAGTATAAGTCTTTTTTTAATATGTATATAATACTTTACATGTAAACATTTCCAGTTCCAAAATATTTTTTCCAAACCCAATTCCAATCAATCAGGATCTGATCAAATCTCTAAAAAGAATACAAAAATATCTAATTAAGTTTTAAACCACTTAAAAAAAAAAAAAAAATCAGTTTAGCATCACATGGTGCTTCCTGCTTCCTTCCTGTGCGCAGTATTTTTGGTTCACATACTTCCTCCACGTTCATGTTCCCGACATTGATGAACACTGCACCAAAAAAAAAAAAAAAAAAAAAAGGAAAGGAAAGGACATCATGTTCTATCCATAATAATGTGATGCAGGATCTGACATATTCATATACACATTCGCAGCATTTAGCAAACACATTTATCTAGAGTGACTTACAGAAATGCTTTTTTAGTCACACGCTAGTCAAAACCTATCCACATGCTAATACTAACAGGGTCTAAGAGTACTATCGACTATCAGAGTGGCGTTAGTACCTTGCGTTGGTACAGCAAATAAAGCAAAAGTCTAATTCCGGGGGGAGGTAGGGGGTGGGTGATGTTTCTTTAGTACCATATGATATACTAGCATGCACTTGTGTACTGACTTGAGTACTGATTAGTATATTATTACATAATGTAATTATTTACAGATGCTTTTTAGTGGTGCAGTGTACTAGATTATTTTGACATGCTGATCAATACAGTACTGTTTAGTATGGTAGTATGATGTGGAGCATACTATCACACTGACATGCTAGTTACAATTAGTATAGGAGCATGCTGTGCTGTACAAAATGACTTTTTAGTATGGTAGTATGAAGTGAAGCATACTATCACACTGACATACTGTTCAGTACAGTTACAATTAGCATAGTAGCATAACGTTCTGTACAAAATGACTTTTTAGTATGGTTGGTGGTATGATGTGGAGCATGCTATCACACTGACGTGCTAGTTTTGTACAGTGCTGTTTAGTACAGAATAGTATAGTAGCATGCTGTGCTGTACAAATGTAACATAATGTCTAGTATGGCAGTATGCTGTGATGTATTTCCACAACCTGTTTGATAAATTGCTGTTTAGTATAGTAGTATGGTGTGCTGTACTCTTTTGGGATGCTGTTTAGTGATACGCAGTACTACCACTAAACTGAATGTACTGTTCAACACAGTACTGTTTAGTATAGTAGTTTACTTTGTAGTACTATTGTGACCTAATATTTAGTGTAGTAGTATACAGTGCTATACTAATATGGACATACTGTTTAGTATGGTACATTTTAGTATAGTAGCATGCTGTGCTGTACTATCCTGACACACTGTTTAATACATCAGTATGCTGTGGAATTATATTTTGACATGCTGATTAGTAGAGTACTGTTTAGTATAGTAGTATGCTGTACTGTATTATTTGGACATTCTGTTTAGTAAAGTAGTATGAGTTGCTGTACTAATTTCATATGTTGGTTATTAGTATAGTATTGTTTAGTATTATTTACAGTATTGTTTAGTATTTAGTGTTGTAATAGTATAAGGTGCTGTACTAATCTGACATATTGTTTAGTAGAGTAGTATCACATGTTATAGTAATATGGACATACTGTTTAGTATGGTATTTTTTAGTATAGTGGCATGCTGTGCTGTAGTATTCTGACCCACTGTTTAATACATCAGTATGCTGTGGAGTTATATTTTGACATGCTGCTTAGTAGAGTACTTTTTAGTATAGTACTATGCTGTGGTGTAACATTTTGACTTGTTATTTAGCACAATAATATGATGTGCTGTACTAATTTGATCTGTTTTGTACAGTAGTATACCATATATACCATTGTTTTTAGTACACTAGTATTTAGTATTATTTATGGTATTGTGTAGTATTTAGTACAGTGGTATGCTGTGCTGCACTATTTGGGACATTCTGTTTGGTACTGTTTAGTTTGGACATTTCTGTGTATAGTTTTTAGTCCAGTAGTATGATGTGGTACTAAATTAGACATAAGGTTTATTACTGCAGTATGCAGCACTGTACTATTTTGATGTGGTGTTTAGGACTGATGTCTCCTGTAATAATTTGGACATACTCTAGTGAAGTATAGTAAACTCTGTTTAGTACCATAGTTTCATGTGCTGTCCTGATTTGGTAATACTGTTTAGTACAGTAGTATGGTGTAGTGTACAGTTTGGGAATACTGTTTAGTACAGTAGTGTACTGTTTGGGCATACTGTTTAGTACAGTAGTATGCTGTAGTGTACTGTTTGGGAAATCTGTGTAGTGCAGTAGTGTACTGTTTGGGAAATCTGTGTAGTGCAGTAGTGTACTGTTTGGGAAATCTGTGTAGTACAGTAGTATGCTGTAGTGTACTGTTTAGAACAATACTGCTTAGTATGGTATGATGATGTGGGACATTATTTTGAATGCTTTTCAGTGAAGTACTTTACAGTAGTGTAAGGTATCGTTTTGAGTAAGGTATTAGTGCACTATTTAGTACAGTAGCATGCTGTGGTGTACAATTTGATGTACTGTTTAGTACTGTCATAAGTTGTAATGTAATATTTTAACATGCTGTCTAGTACAATAGTATGATGTGCTATGTTTTTAGTATAGTACTGTTTAGGAATATAGTGAGTAGTATGTCTAGTCTAGAATGTATTAGTGTACTATTTGGACATACTAATTAATACAATAGTATGCTGTACTCATTTGACATGCAGTTATTGGTATGTATTAGTGTACTATTTGGGCATACTGTTTAGTACAGTAGTATGCTGTAGTTGTTTGACATGCAGTCATTGGTATGTATTAGTGTACTATTTGGGCATACTGTTTAGTACAGTAGTATGATTTGAGACATTATTCTGACATGCATAGTGATGTACAGTAGTGCACTTCTTTTACATACTGCTTAGTACAGTAGTTAGCTTTGATATACTGTTTAATACAGTATCCTGAGGTAGTGTGATCTATAGGGACCTATAGTACCATACTATTTTGACACACTGTTCAGTTTGGGTGTCCTGTAGCCTATGTAATGACCTCAGCCCTGTTCTGCAGTAGCACAGATTTACCACTAGAGGGCGAATCTGTCCGTTATCTTCATCTTCACAGTCTGAAGCTGTTAAGGAGCACGTGATGTTTGAGAAGACGCTTCTAGCGCGCACACACACAGTGCATTTTGTGATTAAACACATCACATGTCAGATTGTACATGTGCATGAATTTATGTAATAGGCTAAGTCTGGCACCTGGATGGTGTGCGGCGCGGTGAATGATGGGTAAACCGGGCTGTTTAGCTCATTGACAGCCTTTCAGCTGTTCCTGTGAAGAGCGGAGATGAGAAACATGTGTCCCAGTCACTTGACTTGTATTGCTTTAACAGACTCATAATTGGAGGGGTGGAGAAATCTACATGTAGCCTGTGTATGGTGTCTTTGTGGTGGTGGTGTTGGTGTTGTTGTTGTTGTTTTTTCACATCACTGTTTTTAAAGACAGGATGTTGTGTGACCCTGCATGAGGTACGGGGATAAATAACATGTTTCTTGTGAGGAAGAAAGGTTCAACAAATCCTCATTAGGAGAACGAAACAGCATAAAAAGTGCAGATTTGATGCTTGTTCATAGTAAACTCTCAGAAATAAAGGGATCAAACTCCATTTTAACTTTTTCCATCCATGTTTTGGACCTTTAGTGTGCACAATTTCACTGGAAGCATTGAAAAAAACAATGTAAGATGCATAACTGGAGTGTAAGAACTGTAAAATCTGATTAAATGTTTACAGTGATAGTACCAATCAGGCAATAAGAGAAGATACAGTTGGGTCCCTTTATTTCTGAGAGTGTATTTACAAAGCTTTTTGGCATTTCAACTCCGGATTGATTTTTTTTTTTTTTACTTCAATAATCTCTGTAGATTTATTGATTTGCCATGCCACAGCTTGCTCTTGTTAATGCCAAGAGACTTACTCACTAATCGATTGTGTTTAACAAAATAAAGCTTTAATTATGATTCAGCTTGAATTGTTCCAGGCATTACGCTTTCTTCTGTTCTCACCTCGTAACATGGAACGCTGTCAGATGAATGATGACCTTCTTGTTTATTGTTTATCGTTTAAAAAAAAATGCATGAAGAGTATGAAGATTAAAATGATAGAGTGAAATATAATATAAATAAGCTATATTTTATACAAAGGTGCAATTTAAAAGAAAATAAAACCCTACTGCTTTTTTTTTTCTTCCAGGCAGGATCTACATGTGTATCATTGCACATATCTAAATCTGAACAAACACTCCATGAAATATAATTTCTCAGTTATATAAGCATTAGATGAAATCCAGGGCCTTTATTAAATGAAGCACGCTTATTGTCTGTGCAGATAGTCAGAGATTAAAGGAATAAAAACCGATATTTTGTGTGATTCTAGGCCTACTGGAGTTTGTGCGCGTAATGAACAGGACACGATATGAGACCTTAAATCGCTGATTAAATTACAAGATACTGAGCTAAACGATTACTGCGTGCTGTAGGAGCGCGCGCGTGCACGCGGACGGAGGAGAAGTGCCCTGGCGGTCACGCGCTGTTTTACACCGCGGCGCGTCCGGGTTCAGGGGACGGAGGCGCGCGCGCACGCACGGTTGCTAGCACCTGCGCGCACAGGTACACACACACACACATATTATATATATATATATATATATATATATATATATATATATATATATATATATATATATATATATATTTGTATGTATATATATGTGTATGTATATTTATATATCCAAAAAAAAAAACAAAAACAAAAACTGAGCAAGTGAGATGGATGAAAGAGCGCGCGACGACGTTCCTGTTATTGCTGTTGACATTTCGACACTTGCGGGGAGAGAGAGAGAGAGAGAGAGAGAGAGAGAGAGAACTGAAAGACATAGAGACAGACAGATGGAAAAAGACAAATAGAGGAGAAAGAGACAGACAGATATAGACAGATAAAAAAGATAGATAGATAGATAGATAGATAGATAGATAGATAGATAGAGAGTGAGACAGATAGTGAGAGAGAGAGAAAAATAGAGACAGACAGACAGATATAGACGGAGAAAGACAGAGAGAAACAGAGAGAGGGACAGATAGAGAGAGAGAGAGAGGCGCGTTCACGCTAAGCTGCGCGCTCGCTCTATTAAACGTCCCGTGATGTGACATTCTCTCTCTCTCTCTCTCTCTCTCTCTCTCT
>CM040471.1:5231048-5267920 GCA_022758105.1 Pangasianodon gigas | reverse complement strand
TTTTTTTTTTTTTAGCACTAATCATGCTGGCGTTACTGTCACTGCCTGCTGAAACATTTCAGACAGAAAGTTTATTTTGAATAAATGTGGATTTATTTATTCATTATTATTTATTCAATATTAAATCTGCTATTATCCCTCGATTTTAATGTTTAAATGCAGCACATTGTGTAGATTAAAATCTAAACAACAAACTCTACATTCAGGTCTGTAACTTTAATCAATCAACATACTACAGATTTAATCATTTCCTTTCATCCTGTCAAAGATTTTTAGCAAGTAAGTGTGTGTGCAGGCATGTCAGATCATCTCTACATTAGCCAATCACAATAACACAAGCTTCATTAAAGAATTCATTTTTTAAATGATAATATATAAATCTAGGGATTATTCTGGTCTTCTTCTGAATATTCAATTTGTGTTCACAAAAATCTACATATTAATTAAATATTAATTACAGACTAAAAATCTCTATACATAAACAATAACCATAAATAATTTACGTTCAGTGAAGTTTTGATTTTTGGTAATACAATCACATTACTTCTTCTTTATATTCATATGTTAAAAGGACATTTCTCTGTCTTGTAACTTTGTATATTTCTTATATTTGTATAATATTGTATAAAAATTTGTTGCTGTTTACTGAATAATATGCTTTATGCTAAATATCTGTATTATTAGCCGGGGTTAAATGCTCAAATAGAATTTTTCTGTCTGTCATTGCTGTTGATCTCTCTCATATCAACTCTCATCTCTCTCATATCAACAAGTCACTGGAAGTTTATTCCTCATGGACTGTGTGTGTGTGTGTGTGTGTGTGTGTGTGTGAAGTTTTCTGTCATTATTATAGTCTAATCTATCTAAATATTTCACAAGACTGAATCTGAATCTCATATTTGCTCGTCTACTCAGCAAGTGCACTCCACAGAACCAAAGAAACATGATTTATTATTTATTCGTGTGTGTCGTTAGTTTCTTTTCCGTGTTTAAACTCCCCTCGAGAAGTGTTTCGTTTGTAGATATTTCTCAGTAGGAGTAATTTAGGCAGCGCTGCCGGTGTGGTGTTTATCTCTGGCTCAAATCAGGGATTGGTTTCCGAGAGAAGGGAAGGAGAAATACTTGGACCGTGTGTGTGTGTGTGTGCGTGTGTTTCTCTCTGTGTGTTTGTCATTATCTCTCACTCACTTCGCTTCACTTGCTCTTATCTGACTTTTTCAGTTTCTACACTGGATCCTGGATGAATGTAGACTGTAATAATGACCAGTTTAGACCAGTAACCCTTCATACACTGTTTTGTCTTCACTTCTCATTTATTAACCATGTCCTGACACATATTCATTCATTTTCTCTAACAGAAGCTCTGACAGTAGTGCGGCTACAAATCACAGGTTTATATTAATGCGCTTGTTCTAATACATTATTGTTTCTATAGTAACAGCGCATTTACAGGGACTTGTACATAAAAACGGTTGACATTCCACATAAAAACAGATTTAAAAAAAATCACTGATATGGTGAAGTTTTCTTAAAGTAAAGAGATATTTGTTTAACATTTGTTTGTTGTGATGTAAGAGGAATAAAACTGTTTTGGACATGCTTTTGTAGGAAAATAATCAAAATCAGGGTGGTAGCAGTAACTCGGCCTCATCACACCATCCCACGGTTGATTATTTTCCTTTAACAGCAGACACAGAGTGTTTTTTTTTCTTACAGTATGCTTTATAATGAATAACGTAATAATACGTCAAGGTTCAAAACTGATATACTACAAGTTTATCTATTACATTATCATAAGCAAATATCAAATAAGATTCTTTTGCTGTGAAAATGCTTTGATGATTGATACAAAAAAGAAAGTGTCGCATCCTTTCAGTACTAGTCTTCTTTCACTGGCTGCAAGTCAACTATTGAATTGTCACTAGTCAGATTCCAGTCAGATATAGAACTAAGTGACTAGGAGGAAGAAAGGTCAAAGTGTTGGGAGAAAAGAAACATTTTCAAATGAGTCTTAAAAAGAGAAAAGTTCTCCTGGAGTCCATTGTAAAAAGTTTGGGGGTCACTGTGGTAAAATATTTGTCCCTGCTGATGTTAGTGTTGCCTTTGACACCATCAGTAGACCAGCACTGGTAAACCTGAGCTGAGGTTTAGATCTGCAGAAGCTCAACCTGTTGGAGTGTGTGTGTGTAAAGTGTGTTTTCTGCTTCTCATGTATTATTATCAAAATCCTGAAGTCAATAATCACAGCAAGGTCTTCTACTTCTGCACATGATGTAACTGAATGATGAGTCCTATTAGACGTAGGAGGAGTTAGTTACTCAGCATTTAGAGTCTAATGTCCTTTACACATTCCACAACCTTATTACGCTGTTGTCTGTCATCTGGCTTTGCTGAAACATGTAGCTGTGTAGCATAGCAATAGAAGCTGAGCCTACATTCACACTAGCAAATGATAAAGCGAGTCTATTTTCTAGGTATCAAATCAAATCCAAATGATTGGCTTGAATGATTGCTTGGACCAGTCCTATGCTTTGTGTGGTCTGATGTTCCTTCAGTTCCCCACTAACAACATTAGTTCTTACCTGCAGTTAGTTCCTATTTACTTGTAAACATGGTTTCATTTTATTCTCTCATATACGACCTCTCAATAAACATATATAGACATTATGAATAAAAATAAAGCTGGGAAGGAAGTAGCAGAGATCCTTTGTACCTCTGGTGAGTGTATGTAGCTTTTCTCATCTGACAACAAAGATAGATCAAAGCCTGGCACATAACAAGCAATACATTTCAAACAAAGTGGTATTTCTAAATTGTATAGTGGGCTGAAGGCTGTACATCTTGGCTACCACCATTTCCAATCAGAACTGGAAAAAATTGCTGGACAGGCCACACCCACAAGATACAACAGTAGGTATCACTGCACACCCATAAGAGATAAACTACAAGCAACACAAGGGACATCTCCTAGTGTGAAGGCAGGGTTATGCTACGTTAAGAATAATTGTGCCCAGAAGTAGCATATACAGGGGAAAAGGAGTCAGCCCAGAACAGAGCCTTGTGGAAAGCCAAACTTTACTTTTGTATGCATAACGCTGTCACTATTAACATTCCGTCAGATAAGACTTGAGCCAGGAAAGATTCAATTCAATTCAGTTTTATTTATATAGCACTTTTAACAACTGACATTGTCACAAAGCAGCTTTACACATATTTGGATATAGATATAGATTTAGATTTATGCCTAAGGAGCATGCCAGGGGTGACGGTGGCAAGGAAAAACCCCTTGAGACGACATGAAGAAGAAACCTTGAGAGGAACCAGACTCAAAAGGGAACCCATCCTCTTCTGGGTGACACCAGATAGTGCGATTATAAATCGCTATTCTCCTACAGCTGTATAATATAGAGTCAAGCAGTGCTAAGTGTGTTGGAAAGACCTTCAGCATAAGCATAATTTGTCTTTTTTTTTTTGTTATTTCAGTGGAGTTTTTGCTTTCAGTCTATAATGTCCAGGTGAAATTATCCCCTGTATAATGAATGATACTTAAGCATAGTTTTTAGCAAGTGCAGTCATTAGGATGTACAAGTGAGAACATCCACAATCATCTTTAGGGTATCTGTGTGGTACCATCTACAGCAACCTCATGGCAAACTTCAGACCATCCACACAGGGCCATCCTTAGCAGCAGCAAGTGATTCTCAAGTGAAGGAGGCTCCAAGTAGAAATAGATTATCAGGATGGGCCATGTGGGGCAGGAAGGCAGGCATCTCATCAGGCAGCAGGAGTAAAGTGTAGCTGAGCATAGAGATAGAGAGAAAGAGAGAACCCACAGTATTAGGTATGCTCTTATCCTATAGTGTAAGTGGATGTACATTGTGTACAGAGTGCAAACAGGGATTTTGGCAAGACTAGCAATGACAGCATAACTAAAAGGGAGAGCCAGAAAATAACAAAGACATAATCTGCACCTTTACTTAAGAGAAAAGTTGTTAACGAAAGGCTTGATTAAACAAATATGTTTTCACGTAGACTTAAACACTGAGACTGTGTCTGAGTCCCAAACACTAATTGGAAGGCCATTCCATAACTATAAGGGCTTTGTAAGAAAAAGCTCCAGCCCCTGCTGTAGTCTTCATTATTCTAGGTACCAACAAAGAGCCTGCACCTTTGATCGAAGCAGGCAAGGTGGATCATTAAAGACCAAAAATTCGCTCATGTATTGCGGCATGAGACCATTCAGTGCTTTATAGGTCATTAGTAGTATTTTATAATCAATGCCAAATTTCACTGGGAGCCAGTGCAGTGTGGATAAGATAGGGGTGATGAGGTCAAATCTTCTGGTCCTAGTAAAGACTTTGGCTACTGCATTCTGGACTAACTGGAGCTTGTTTATGCAGCTACGGGAACATCCAGACAGCACGCCATTAGAATAATCCAACCTAGAGGTAACACAAGTATGAACTAGTTTTTCCTACATCATGTAGTTTTTATCTTGGCAATATTACTGAAATGAAAGAAGGCTGTCCTAGTAATTATCTACATGAATTTCAAATGAGAGACTGAAGTCAGTAATCACACCAAGGTCTTTTACTGCTGCACGTGATGTAACTGAAAGGCCATCCAGAGTTATTATGTAATCAGAAAGCTTGCTTTTAGCTGTCTGTGGTCCTCGTATAAGTACTTCTCTCTTGTCAGAATTAAGTAGGAAGAAATTACTCAGCATTCAGTGTTGAATGTGCTTTACACATCCCTCAACTTTTTTTAGCTGGTGTCTGTCATCTGGCTTTGCTGAAACATATAGCTGTGTGTCATCGGCATAGCAGTGGAAGCTAATACCATGTTTATGAACAATTTTACCCAGAGGTAGCATATATAGAGGAAAAAGCAGTGGGCCTAGAACAGAGCCTTGTGGAACACCAAACTTTACTTTAGGATGCATAGAAATGTAATGATTTACATCTACACCCTGATAGTGATCAAGCAAATAAGACTTCTATTAGCCTTTTCCTTAACTCCAATAATATTTGTAGTCTGTCTAGAAGAATATTTAGGCTGCTCGGGTGATGGCAGTGGTGTGTTTGTGTGTGTGTGAGTGTGTGTGTTTATAAGTGGGGTAGGGTTGGGATGTTCTCCCGCGTTGTCCCTCCTGCCATCCGTTCTAACTGGGTTTTGATCACAGGACAGGAAACAGTAAACAAATTCCTCAACATGTGGCGGCTTGCAGGGGCGTATTTTCCTTTTCCTTCTCTCTCTCTCTTTCTCTCTCTCTCCCTCTCCCTCCTCAGTGAGCCAGCTTGCAGATCTCTTGGACTGCGCTGAATAGAGTTCTCCAAACCGTATGAATTATAAGGCTAATGGGCTTAAGAGGCTTGTCCTAACATCGTCTCTGCTTAGCCGCGCACAAGCTGGCTTAGACAAAGGCAAAAAATAGATCGCAAAACCAAAATACGCCCATTTCGAGGTCAGGATTAGAATGGATGAAAGGCTCTAACTTTCTTTAAGAAGCCATAAAATATTCAATTGTTGGCAAATTGATAGATTTTTTCCCTCACTGCTTGCCAAGTGTGTGTGTGTGTGTGTGTGTTATGATCGCATTTTGGCATTTAAGTCATATGTGTTCATAAGCACAAAACTGGGGCAGGACATCATTATCACAGAAAATAAAAACAGAATGAGAACAAAGTGAGTGATTTTTTTTTCTGGTTGTGTGTGTGTCCAAAATAAGCTGTGTTTGTAGTGTGCACTCGCTGCCCTAATTTAGCCACTAACACTCTCTAATTGGACAGTAATGTAACACGTGGATGAGGTCAGGTTGCTTTCTAATGTTTCTCTAAATCTTTCTAGACTTGTCAAAATACAAACTGAACAAGGATTCCTTCATTTATTAATTTGGTGACCCAGAACTGGGATTTCTCACTGGCTCAAATTATACAGTTCTATGAATCATTTGGGACATTTAAACTTATTTTTTAAGTAATCTAAAAGCAAAAAGAATATCGCTTACCCTGCGTTCACACCAGCAAGTCATTGACGGTCCAGTCATTCTCGTTTGTGGGCGTGGTCTATCACAGTGTTACCAATAAAAATATTGTAGTGGTCAGATTGTTTACATTATACAGTCAGGTCCATAAGTATTTGGACAGTGACACAATTTTGGTAATTTTGCCTCTATACACCACCACAATGGATTTGAAATGAAGCAATCAAAATGTGATTGAAGTGTAGACTTTCAGCTTTAATTCAAGGGGTTTAACAAAAATATTGCATTAACTGTTAAGGAATTACAGCCATTTTTTGCATATTCTCTCCATTTTTACAGGCTCAAAAGTAATTGGACAAACTAACATAATCATAAATATTAGGATTATTTTCAATACTTGGACACAAATCCTTTGCAGTCAGTGACTGCCTGAAATCTGGAACACATGGACATCAAATGCTGAGTTTCCTCCCTTGAGATGCTTTGCCAGGTCTTTACTGCAGCTGCCTTCAGTTGCTGCTTGTTTGTGGGTCTTTCTGCCTTCAGTTTTGTCTTCAGTAAGTGAACAGCAGCTCAATTGGCTTGAGGTCATCAGACATTTAAGAACATTCCATTTCTTTGCCTTAAGAAGCTCTTGGGTTGCTTTCACGATATGTTTTGGGTCATTATCCATCTAAACTGTGAAGTGCTGTCCTATCAGTTTTGCAGCATTTGGCTGAATGTGAGCAGAGAGTATAGCTCTATACACTTTAGAATTCATCCTGCTACTGCTATCAGCAGTCACATCATCAATAAACACCAGTGACCCAGTTCTATTGGTAGCCGTACATGCCCATGCCATAACACTGCCTCCACATGTTTGACAGATGATGTGGTATGCTTTGAATAGTGAATAGTGAAGTGACTTGTGGCCAAGTATGGTCCATACTCGGAATTTGTGCTCTGCATTTAACCCATCCAAGTGCGCGCGAGCACACACACACACACACACACACACAGCAGTGGGCAGCCTTTTTTGCTGCGGCGCCCGGGGAGCAGCTGGGGGGTCGGTGCCTTGCTCAAGGGTCTCACCTCAGTCATGGTATTGAGGGTGGGAGAGAGCGCTGGTCATTCACTCCCCCCACCTACAATCCCTGCCGGACCTGAGACTCGAACCCACGACCTTCAGGTTCACCTTGGGGTTACAAGTCCAAGCCTCTAACCACTTAAAAGAGTTTTTTTTTTTTTTTTTAGTAAAGTTTAATCTGGCTTTTCTTTTCTCGAGTGTTACCAGTGGTTTGCATCTTGAGGTAAACTATCTGTATTTACATTCATGAAGGCATCTCTTGATTGTAGACTTCAACGTGTTCTTGATTTGGCTAAATGTTGTGAAGGAGTTTTTCTTCACCTAGGCAAGTCTTCCGTGGTCTTCCAGGCCTTTTGGTGTTGCTGAGCTCACCAGTGCACTGCTTCTTTTTTAAGAATGCACCAAATTGTTGATTTGGCCACTCCTAAAGTTTCTGCTATCTCTCTGATGGGTCTGTTTTGTTTTTTCAGCCTAATGATGACCTCCTTCACTTGCATCGACACCTCTTTGGACTGCATAGTGAGAGTTCCCATGAACAGCTACCAAATGTGAATTCAATGCTTGGAATCAACTCCAGACCTTTTATCTCCTTAATTTGTCATGAAATAATGAGGAAATGGGCCACACCTGGCCAGGAAACTGCTTATCAGTCAATTGTCCAATTAGTTTTGAGCCTGTGAAAATGGAGGGACTCTGTAAAAAAATTTTCTTTAATTTATAAACGGTTAATGCAATATTTTTTGTTAAACCCCTTGAATTAAAGCTGGAAGTCTACACTTCAATCACATCTTGATTGCTTCATTTCAAACCCGCTGTGGTGGTGTATAGAGGAAAAATTATTAATTATTATAAATTAAATAAATTATTATAATTATATAAATAAAAGCAAGGCCCTTGGCGGTTAAGAGATAAATGTAAGTCGGTCTGGATAAGATCCATCGATCCGTTTGCCAAATGCCATAAATGTCAATGCAAAATATATACAGTGCATGTAAAAAGTCTACGGACCCCTGTTAAAATGGCAGGTTTCTCTGATGAAAAAAAAAGAAACCAAGATAAATCCTGTCAACTTTTTTTCCACCCTCAATGGGAAATTACAGTGTATAAAAATTAAGTAAAAAACAATCAGAAACCTTTTTAGGGGAAAAAAAAAGGAAAAATAAAAAACTTACAATAACCTAGTTATCAAATACCCATTTAGACACAGAGTAAAGAATGAAGATAGATTGAAAGAAAGAAGAAAGAAACAGAAGGAAGGAAGGCATGATAGAGAAAATTAAGGATAAAAGAAAGAACGAAAGAAGAAATGGAGGAAGGAGAAAAATAAAGGATTGTAGGAAGGAAAGAAAGAAAGAGAAAGAAAAGAAAAGGGAGGAAGACAAGGAAGGAAGGCAGGAGGGAGAAAATTAAGGATAAACGAAAGAAAGAAAAAGAAAAGTAAGGAAAGAAAGAGAAAACAAAGAAAGAAAGAAAGAAAGAAAGAAAGAAAGAAAGAAATGATTGGCAGACTGGAGGGAGCGAAAAGGAGAAAGAAAGCAGAAAGAAAAAGAGAATGAAAGAAAAAGAGAGAATGCAAAAGGAAGATAATTATAGAGAAAAAACAGAAGAAAAAAAGGATAGATAGAACCCATAAATGATCTATGTGGAAGAAAGATTTCCAAAAAACTTTTTAAATAATGTTTAGAAACTTGAACTGTCCAAAATACACCCCAAGGGTTCTTTTTTCCTAGAGTAGGAACAGCAGGACTGCTTCTTGCTTGTTTCCTGTAAACGCTGGAATAAAAGCCGGGATAAAACGTGCACTAACCACTGTTCAAACGTAGGTACGCTCTTACAGGAACACAGGGTTCTACAGGGTTAGCGTGTTGTAGGATCTGTGTAGAACCTCCAAAGGTTCCTCCCGAGGGACGAACCGAACAGTGTGTAAGTGATGCATGATGGAGGGCTTTAGAGGTGTATCACACAGCTTATCCTAAAAAGGTCTGGTGTGTGTGTGTGTAGAGGATTAACACTTTGATCAGTTAAAGATGAATGACACTCAGAGGCTTTTTATCACTCGGGACAATGATGAGCGCTCGTCATCTGAGAGACAGGGAGGTACGGCAGCGTTCACATGAATGGCGCTCCGTAGTATTTGTTCTTTCTCTGTCATCTAAACATCAAACAAGACGAGCGAAATGAAAAGCGAAAAGCGAAGAGAAGTCTGTGTTTCTGATTCATCAGCTTTTTCGTTTCTAATTCAGAGTTTTGAAGTGGTTCGGCATTAAAAGGCATTGTCTGATATCCTAACTAGGGATGGAAGTGCATTAAAAAAATAACATATGGGATAAGTAGAACCCAAAAATAGGAGTGTTTAGTATTTCACTGTGTTTGGTTGAAAATTCAGATCTTGCAGTTAAATGCAGTGCAGCATACGACAGATGGGCAAGTATTAAAATGATTACATTTTTAGAAATATATAGAATTTTTCAACTGATTTGTTAATAGGAGTGCTCTTATATTTCAGCGTGTTAAAATAACATGATAAATCTGGAAATCAGGTATATATCACAAAATATACAGTTGACTCCAAAATTATAGGCACCCACCAAATCATCACTTAAATACCTGAACTCTTCTTTAATAATAAATAAGAAAGTTTTGCTTTTTTCTTTCTTTTATTAAAAAAAGTGTGGCAGAATTATTTACACCCTAAAAAATTCAAACAAGTTCATATTAAGGAAATAATGGTGGATTATTGATGCTTTGGGGCTGTTTTGCAGCTGGTGCTGGTGGCATCATGAATTATCAGGATATTTTAGTACAAAAACTTGGTTGTCTCTGCCAGGAGGTTAAGACTTGAACAATAGATACAGGTTTAATGAAAATAATGCTGGTCATGTATCCAAATCAGTGATTACTAGTCAATGATTAATGTCTACAAAATCCGTTTTGTGATGATCATCTCTGATTCCGGTTTTTGAATGGTTTTTAGCCCAAAACCTGTGTGCCTCTGCTAGGAGATTAGGACAGACTGTTAGGATCGGTGGAACTATTAACAAGAACAACGAAACATACAACGAAACCAATATAGAAATTATTAAAGAGGCGCAAAATAAATATTTTGAAATGGCCATTTCTGTCACCAGATTTGAACCGGTGGTCTAAATCAAAATTCTAAGGACATAAAGGAGCTGAAAATGTTCTGCTTGGACATTGGAGTGGTCCAAAATCCTCTAGAACTGCCTCTAAACCTGCCTTGTTACCTTGTTACCTTGGTAGATATCACAGAGGGTCAATGCTGATATGATATTAAATATTGGGGTGCCAATAATTTTAAAACCAACAAAAATGCAATGTGTTTGAAACAATATTGTACTGAAATGAATTTACTTAGTAAAATATAGTACTTATATTTTAGTTTAAACGCAAATTGTTACAAAGGGTGCCAATAAATCTGGAGTTGTCTGTAAGTATATAACAGTACAACTATTTCAGATTTTTTGTAACAGTACAAGAAAACAGTGCATTCTCACTAATTGGTTGCCTCTGCCAGGAGCGTAAGACTTGGCTTGGCATTGATATACAAGTATGTTTAAGTTCCAATTGTATTAGGGAGGGTGCCAATACTTCTACAGTTGACTCTAAATAAATAACAGTGCAATTATTTTAGATTTCCTTGTCACGATACGCCACCGTATTAATCCCCCATCACACCCAGCACTCCTAACTGAATATCAGAGAGGAAGTATATCATTACTGTTGTAGCAGTAGTATTTGCAGTTCTGTGGAATCTTCCGGAGTGTCTGATTTACAGAAATTAGTGCATTCTCACTCACCCCATCTTGTCATCTATTACCTCTGTGCATATTTCAGTGTGATCCTGGGCTTATTTTACTGATTGGATACCTCTACCAGGAGGTTAAGACTTGACCAGACAGTATCATGTTGAAAATCCCTTTTTTTAAAAAAACAAAAACAAAGGGTGCCAATACTTCTGCAGTTGCCTTTAAGTATAGAACAGTGCAACTTTTATAGCGTTTCTTGACATGACTTTGAGTTGACTTTAGGTGTATAACAGTACGACTATTACAGATTTCCTTATCATGGTACATCATCTTATTAATTTTACCATCACACCCATCTCTGTTAATATCAGAGAGAGGAAGCATGTCCTCATTGTCATCAGCTTTCAGCTTTCTGTGGCGTCTTCTGGCCATAAATCATGCCTTTATATGTGTAAGCAGTTTTGTTTACTTATTGCAGTTGACTCAAAGCATTTAAAAGCACAACTATTTCAGATTTCCGAATAACAGAGAGAGTAAGCATGTCATTGTTGTCGTTGATTTTCAGCTCTGAAAGCTCTGAAATTTTCCATTTACTCATTATTTGCGTCTGCCAGGAGGTTAATACGTGGGCATAGATATTTCCATGAACAGCATCCTTATATGTTTAATCACTAATATTGTTACGGAGGGTGTCAATACTTCTTTAGTCGACTCTACAGCTACTTCAGATCACATTGTCATGGTACATCATCATATTAATCTCCCATCACACCCAGCACTACTAACCGAATTTCAGAGAAAGGAAGCATGTCATTGTTGTCGTTGATTTGCAGCTCTGTGGTATCTTCCGGAGCGTTTCATTTACAGAAATTAGTGCATTCTCACTGACCCCGTCTTTTCATCTGTTGCCTTGGCGCATACTTCAGCTTGTTCCTGGGCTTATTTTACTAATTGGTGGCCTGCGCTTGCTCAACACCGATTTGCCTTTGATCATCTCGGATCATTACGTTTACCTCATTAATTTGCTCGATGCCTTGCTTGTCTCTCCACCTCACCTCCCCCTCCTTTCTTTTCTACTCTGCCACATTTCAGGGTCCATGTGAAAAATTGGATTAATAATACATCTTATGAGCCAAGAGAAAATGAAAATCCTTTCGCGGCCCCGTCTCCACGTCTCTCCGTCTCTCTGCTGGCTGATTGTGTTTCCCCAGCGTGAAAGACGTGGACCAAACAATGCCTGATGAAAGGATGATCAGTCGATACGAGCTGCTATTGTTGTTGAATCTGGGCTGGTGGGAGCACATGAGCTGGGTGGAGATGGAGAGCGTATTTTATCATATCCCTATAAACAGCAGCTGAGCGCTTATTAAATC
Organism: Pangasianodon gigas; assembly: GCA_022758105.1. Classification (NCBI taxonomy): domain Eukaryota; kingdom Metazoa; phylum Chordata; class Actinopteri; order Siluriformes; family Pangasiidae; genus Pangasianodon; species Pangasianodon gigas. The sequence goes on along the minus strand of CM040471.1, from coordinate 5,255,731 downwards.
ATTTTATCATTTAAAGACACTGAGTTGGGGTTTTAATAAGATTTTTTTAAACTACTTCTGTAGTTGCACTACAAGAGTGCTGTTATTCGCTCTGGAGGAGGCTTCTCTAATAGGAGTGGGGTGCCAATAATTGTGACACTGGTATTTTGCAGAGCATAACCATCTCCAATTTTGGAGACACTCTGTGCTGTTATTCTCGCATGAGGAAGCTCCACGATATATTACATGTAAGGGTGCGAGTAATTCTGAAACCAGTGTTTTGCATAAGAAACCCTTTTGAGGAAGTAGTAACACACTGTGTGTCATGCTGTTAAATCAAAATAATTAACAACAGGGTGGTGTGATGAAGCAGAGATACTGTTACCACACCCTGAAGTTGATTATTTTCCTGTAACAGCACAACACTCCAGTGCTGTTATTCTTTCCTAAGGAGGCTTCACCATGTATTACATCTAGGGGTGCCAATAATTTTGGAACCAGTGCTTTGCATAAGAAAACCTTTTTAGTAAGGAATAACACCCTCTGTGTTGTGCTGTTAAAGGAAAATAATCAACGTCAGGGTGGTGTGATGAAGTGGAGATCCTGTTACCTATAACAGCATGTGCTGAAGTGTTTTATTCTTCTTACACCACAGGAATTTGCCAACAATTAAATTTTTTTTTATTAATTAAGGAATGGCAAGGAATGATCATAGAAGTCGGTGATATCATGATGTAATATATCGATATGTCACCGTACCCATTTCTGAGATATCATGGATACCTTTTTATTCCTTTTTTACAATGTTTTTTTACGAGTTAGTTCCTGTTCTCACTTACGTGTGTTATTAATTCACTTATTCATTAAGCGATACTAAAATTAGGTATTTATGTGATTTTTTTCCGAATCCTATAAAGTACTTCTATGAACGTAAACATACACACTATACACAAACGGTACCTCAGCTGCTTTAATTTACTCACAAGCCTTAAAATGTGACTTAAAAACCTTGCCTCCTACACTTTTCCTCCATCTCTCCATTTCGAGCTGCCATAATGTTACACAGCCTCATAATAAAGCAGTTAAAGATAAAGCGGGAGGAAATGGCTGCCAAATAGGGCGCCGATAATCCCCTCCAATTAGGTGTTTACGGCATGAAAATGGGATTTTCGCTCCCTCTCGGAATCGCTCGCTCTTTTCTTACTGGAAAAAACCTATAGCGCGCAAAAGCAAATTCTAAAGTAAACTCGGGAGAAACGCAGAAAGGCACGCCAAGTAGATTTCACACAGAGATTGCCACGTGGCGGTCGATGTGACAGAGATACAAACGTAGCACGTAAATATAGATTTATATCTGTAATCAAGAGCACAGCTTGTTTACCTTCATCAGAAGCGCATTGTCTCTTGTACATGCCGGTACATCACAAATCATACAATACGCAAAAGAAAAAAAACATCTCTCATGCTGGAGACACACAAACACACACACACACACACACACACACACACACACAGGAGGACAAACAAAAGACATGAGGCATCTATTGAGCAAATTGCATCATCATCATCATTGAATGTTCGATCTTTAGGCTTTTTTGCATCATTTTCTGGCACAATGTTCAATTTTCTCCTATTATCCTATAGATAACACACAGGCTAATGTAACGTGTGTGTGTGTGTGTGTGTGTTGTGTTTGACATGCTTCCTGTTGTCATTGTCTCTCTATGAAGCCAGAAAACAAAACAAAACAAAAAAACCCCAACACACTATGGATTACGTCTTTATTACACCACAGCGATGTTGATTACTCGATTCTGATTGGTCAGAAGGTCGTCATGAGTTTATATTAATGCTATGTTATCGTTTCTATGGTGACAGCTCGTTCACAGGGACTTGTACAGCTCTAGTATGAGTGTATAATGGTTGATATGGTGAAGTTTTCTTAAAGTAAGGATGCATTTATTCAAGATTAATGGAAGGAGTCTCCAGCGTCAGTGCTTTGTAATAGTCAGTTGTTTCACGAACGAGATGTAACTGTAAACTGATAAAAAGTACAACTTGTTGTTCTTTCATTGTAATTGTTGACAGGATGCTGTGGTATAAGAGGAATAAACCTGTCGTTGATTATTTTCCTATAACAGCATGACACAGAGTGGGTTATTCCTTAATTCTTAAGTATTTTCTTTACAAAAAATGTACATAATATGAATTATTGTCTATTTCTGTCTTTATGCTCATGCTATTGTTGTTCAGATGAACAACATGTAGCATCTGTGTGTGTGTGTGTGTGTTTCTATGTGTGGCACTCAGACCTAATCAAGTGTGTGTGTGTGTGTATGGGGCATGCAAGGCGCTCTGCCTGAGAGCGTCCCTCTGATCTTCGCTCATTCTTTCACTTTCAACATCTTCCCTTTCTTATGGAAAAGAGCCAATTAGACTTGTGTGTGTTTGTTTAAAACAAAATGGCGTTTAATTAGTCTGATCAAAACGCCACTTCTGTAGGCCGCCGCTTCCACTTTGTACTTTTCCCTCGTCTCCACAGCGTGCGGGTTTGATCCCGGCTGATAGGACAGGAAGACAATCTGATGGCTTTTAATGAATGCACTTACTTTGTTTGCCTCTCTCTTTCTCTATCTCTTTCTACCTCTCTCTTTCTCTTGTTATGTTGTCCCTGCGTTCTCTCTCTCTGTCTCTCTCTCTTTGGTTGTATTGTTTCTGCTTTGTTTCTTTTCTTTCTCTCTGTATCTCAATCTCATTATATTTTTCCTGCTTTTTCTCTCTGTGTTTCTCTCTGTCTTTCTCTCCTTTTGTCTCAGTTTGTCTCTATCTATCTATCTATCTATCTATCTATCTATCTATCTCTGAGTGTGTGTCTGTCCTTCTCTCTGTCACTTTCCCTGTGTCTCTCTTTCTCTCTCTGCCTGTCTCTCTCTGTCCATCTCTCTGCCTCTCTTTTTTTGTGTCTCTGTGACTGTCTCTGTCTGTCTCTCTCTCTCACTATCTTTTTCTCTGTCTCTCTGTCTGTCTGTTTCTCTCACTATCTTTTTCTCTGTCTCTCTGTATCTCCATATATCTCTCTTTGTCTGTCTCTCTTTTGTAATACAGTTCCTTCTTTTTCTTTCACTTTCTTTCACTTTCTCTCTATTTGTCTCTGTTTCTCTCTCTCTCTCTATCTCTTTATGTCTGTGGGACTCTCTCTGTCTGTCTCTCTCTCACTATCTTTTTCTCTGTCTCTCTGTAACTTTCTATTTGTCTCTGTTTCTCTCTCTCTCTCTCTCTCTCTTTATGTCTCTGGGACTCTCTCTGTCTGTCTTTCTCTCACTATCTTTTTCTCTGTCCCTCTCTCTCTCTTTCTATTTGTCTCTGTTTCTCTCTCTCTCTCTCTCTCTATCTCTCTTTATGTCTCTGGGACTCTGTCTGTCTTTCTCTCACTATCTTTTTCTCTGTCTCTCTGTAACTTTCTATTTGTCTCTGTTTCTCTCTCTCTCTCTCTCTCTCTCTCTTTATGTCTCTGGGACTCTCTCTGTCTGTCTCTCTCTCAATATCTTTTTCTCTGTCTGTCTCTGTATCTCTCTCTATATATCTCTCTTTGCCTATCTGTCTCTCTCTTTTGTGATACAGTTCATTCTTTTTCTTTCACTTTCTCTCTATTTGTCTCCATTTCTCTCTCTCTCTCTCTCTCTCTCTCTCTCTCTCTCTCTCGGTACTGGAGGATGTGAGCTCATGGGGCGGTGCACTTCCTGTATCACTTCCGTATGAAAACTCCACACCGGAAAAATACGGCCTTTTATTAACAGAGCGTTTGGCCGAAGGCGAGATCTTCCTCTTCACTCTTCATGTGCTTTAATCAGAGCAGCTTCACCTAACGCTCTTTGTCTTTCTTTTCTTCCTCTCTCTCTTTCTCTCTCTCTCCCTCAGAGCTTTTACTGAAAAGATTTCCTTTCGGAAATTAATGGATTTATGGAATTGGACTTATGGGAAATCGGCGTGCCTTGTTTTCCAAGTTGTCCATAATCATTGCCCTAATTATTCAAAAGTTGGAGGGACTTCAGTAGCCTTTATATGTAACTGTGTGTGTGTGTGTGGGTGTGTGTGTGTGTGTGTGTGTGTGTGTGGACACATGAACAGGTGCTCTGCGTCCCTGTTTCTGTTTTTGACCCCAGCTTTAGGTGACACATCCTTCACATGGTCTAATCAGCTCGCTTCAGCTCCGACCTGGACACTAATTGACATTCTGTGTACTGTGTGTGTGTGTGTGTGTGTGTGTGTTAGAGACATGAAGAGAAATAGGTTACAGTGACAGCTGTCAAGATGAACTTCTTCCTCAGATAGAGACCTAATGTCAGATTGTTTCCTATTATTCTGACACACACACACACACACAAATAACATTTGCTGTTGTCTATAATCCATAGTCATCTTTGCACCTTCATCTTTGTCTTTTTTTTTTTGCACTTGAGAGTTTGCACTGACATTTCTGAGTCTAAAAGCTGTTCTCAAACATGATTCATGATTTATAAATACTGTATCTAACAGCACGTCCTGAAGTGTTTCATTCCTCTTCGACAGCAGTTACACTTTGGATTTATTAAAGAATGACACATCACTCTATTTATCCATTTATAGTTACATTTCATGTTCGTGAAACAAGTTAGTTCCTGTTCTCACTTATGTTATAGCAGCTCTAAACAGCCGTTCTCTCACCAGCGTCTCTTTCTTCTCTCTCTCCTGAAGTTATTAAGACAAAAAAAAAAATCGCAGCTATTGATGTTACAGAGAAACCGCAAAAAAACACACAGCACTGACACTGGAGACTCCTTCCAGAAAACGTCACCATATGGGTGATTACACCTTTACATTGTTAAATAACAGTACGTTTTTTTTCTAAATGTGCATCAGCGACTTGGTTTTACAGATTCTTAGGAATTTTCTTTATAAAATTATGACAATATCTGTAATAATACGCAAACATTTTGATGTTTTGGAAAACGTTTAATTTTGTTGCATGAAAAACATGCTTTGGAAATAGTAATATATTATTAATATATTTAAAACCCTGGGATATAAAAAAGTACAAGATCCAAAACTAACTAACTAACTAGCTAACTATGTAACTTATAAATTAAATAAATAAATAAATACATAAATAAATAAATGTACTCATTTTGTCATGCAAGCTTGGCAACCCTGAAATTGTGTACAACTAATACTTTATACAACATATACTTCTACAGCCCAGTGTATACATTTCTGTACGTTGCATTTCAAAAGCAATTACACAGTTAAGTTCTAAACTATTTGTGCTAAGAGGTTAGCTATCCTGTAGATGACATTGCGTAGTCTACTGAATTCCAGATAGAGACGGTGAGCAAAGAGGCCCATGGTGGATGTTCTGGCTCGGAGAGGTGCCGTCACTACAATCCATGCAGTAACATCATCCAGAGAATTTGCTGTGACACAAATTTCAAACCAGGCCACAATACAGAGAGTCTAATTTGAGTTGCGGATGACCTCTACGCTAGACCCGTGCCTGAGGAAAGAAGTCAAACACGCAGACGTTTGTGATTGGGACACTGAGACAACATGGCATTTCACGTTTTCCTCATTCTTCAAACGCAAAGAAGAATCCTTTATACCATTCCTCATGCAGCTGGAAAGTTTCTGATCATTGTCCATGTGATAAGAACAAAAGTAAATAAAAAAATAAATAATAAAATGTATTTTCTGTCCAGAACAAAAGGACACAGTGATGGAGAAATGCTCTAGCTGTGACTTACAACATGTTTTTATGGATTATGGATTTTATAGTTTACTAATAATATTTTACTGTTAGAACATTGCATTTTATTCCCTCACTTTTATGTATTTTAATGTTTAAAAATATCACTGGTGGATAAAATTAGCTTTACTCCACAGCACTGTCCCACAATTCTGCATTCTGATTGGTCAGAAGGTGTTGATGTATTTTGTGAGCACTGTCCCACAATTCTGCATTCTGATTGGTCAGAAGGTGTTGATTTACTTTGTGAGCACTGTCCCACAATTCTGCATTCTGATTGGTCAGAAGGTGTTGATGTACTTTGTGAGCACTGTTCCACAATTCTGCATTCTGATTGGTCAGAAGGTGTTGATGTATTTTGTGAGCGCTGTTCCACAATTCTGCATTCTGATTGGTCAGAAGGTGTTGATGTATTTTCTATAACAGCAGCCCTGACAGCAGTGCAGCTGCAAATCACAGGTTTATATTCATTTTTTAAAAAACGGTGTAAGTTTTCTGTTAGGAGACATTGATTTAACATTTATAGAAGGCGTCTCCAGTGTCAGAGCTTTGTAATTTGCAGCAAGTTTTGTGCTTTCTTGCTAACAAAAGATGACAAGCTGCGTTTTTTTTTTGTCTTATTAACTTTGAAAGAGAGAAAAAAAAGAGATGCTGGGGAGCGAGCGGCTGTTTATAGCTGCTATAACGTGTTTGTGAACTTGTTTATCGGATGTTACCCAACATTAAATGTAACTATAAACGGATAAAAGGTATGGTGTATCGTTTTGACTTAACAGTATCTCTGCTTCATCGCACCACCCTGTCATTGATTATTTATATATAAAACGGCACGCCTCCGAGAGTTTTATTCCTTGTATAAGATATTGCGCAGGTACTTTAATAAAAGCTACATAGTTCTTTGTGTGTGTGTGTGTGTGTGTGTGTGTGTGAGCGCTCCACTGACAGTCTTCATGCCCTCCCTTTAACCTTGGTCGCGCGGCTCCGTGGCAGCTCTGATGCTTAATCAATGCAGTGGAAGTGACATGAAGGTCCAAATCAAATCACATGGAAATGAAGGCAACCAACTTAAGTGCTGTCTGGGTTAACACACAGCTCCGAAGCACTGACTGACTGCTACACACACACACACACACACACACACACACACACACACACACATACACACACATATATATATGTATATATGTATGTATATATACACACACACACACACATACACACTGGTCCTTTATTGCTTCCTTGTATTGCTGTCATTTTCTAGAAATACCTAAAGTACTGGTGCATTCAACTAAAACTCCCCAGTAAACTTGGAATTCCGACTCGGAAATTCAGGACGATCTCCTCAATCCCGAGCATCAACATGCATCACATCAGCATGCATCAACACTCACAGCATCCACAGTAAACAAAGTAGCTCTTCGTAACGTTTAAGTTAAGAACAAGACAAAAACAAAATGTGCACATGGAGCCGCACATGGTTTATTTCCCTACTTTGTAACTTGAACGCACGGAAGTCAAAAAGATGTAATTCCGAGTTTCCCACTTCCCAGTAAAGTCAGCATTAAACACAGCATTAGGACACACAGTGGCATTTGGGACACGCCCACAAGGTGCTATCATAATGTAAGTTCTCCTTAAAGTTTGAACACCATTGCCTAATTAACCGTTTTTATTCATTAAAGAAGGACATCTTATAATTTTTATCCATTTATAGTTGCATCCAATGGCAGAAAGCATTGCTGTCTCAGATCTCCAGGGTCCCGGTTTGATCCTGAGCTTGGGTTACTCTCTGTGTGGAGTTTCTGTGCGTGTTCTCCATGTGGGTTTCCTCCACGGTCTCCGGTTTCCAGGAGGTGGATTGGCTAAGAGAAATCACGTGTGAAGGAGTGTGTGAATGAGTGTGTGTGGTGCCATGAAATGGACTGGCGTCCCATCCGGGGTGTATTCCTGACCCATGCCCAGCGTTCCCGGGATAGACCCCAGATCCTCCGTGACCCTGACCACGTATATAAAAAAAGTGATTAGAGCTTACTGAAGATGAATGAATGAATGAAATTTTGCATATAGTGATGCCTTTGTCAAGATTTTTTTTTATATATATAATTTTCTACATTTTTAAAAAAATAAATTTTATCACAAACTTACTGGAAGCAGCCAATGTGGTGGTGTACTTTAATTTATTTCTTTATTTATAGAGATTTTTTTATTTTTTTGTACAAATTTTTTCTCTGTTTTAGTGTTAAGTATGTAGTTTTTTTGGTTTATAAATAAAAATGCTATAGACAAAAAAAAATCTAAAAATTTATTTTCGTAGACATTAAATAAAGTATCATCGAAAAGTTTTTAAATGCAGTTTATCTGCAAGCATATATATTATGATATATTATATATTATACATTATATATTATGATATATCATGTATTGTAAAAATGCCTTCAATATCGTGATACAATATTGTTTTCATATCGTCCAGCTCTTCTGCAGGCTCTCTCTCTCTCTCACACATACACACACATACACACACACACACAAACCAGGGAGTGTACATTGATGGTCGTGTGCATTGAATTTTGATGACATTCATAGATCCTGGAATTTATAATGAAGTTAAAGGTATAACAACGTTCGCATGCTTTAAAAAAAAAAAAAAAAGAAAACTGTGTTTATCATTACGCACAGATTATTTTATTGGTTTTATAAGTTTGTGTGTTCTAGCCCAGTTGGATTTAGTTGTGTCCTGACCGGAGCGTTCTTGTGCTCTGCATATGAATATGAAGTCGAGCCGGTAACCCGTGTCGCGCTGTGACAGAATCGGAGCAGCCTGACTTAGACTCGTGTTTTACAGGATTGCTGCGATTTCTCTCCTAATTTATGATTCGCCGAAGTCGTCGGCTGTACAAGCAGCAGGAAAATCTGCCCTATATAAGGTGTTGAGTGTGCTTTTGCATGCCGAGGAATGATGAGCTGAACCAGAGCTTTGGACACACACACACACACACACACACACACACACACACACACAGGTCCCTTCATCACTCCTATCCAGTAGCTCGGCTCTTCAGACTCGCTCCAATTTTCCTTCGTTAACATGATGCGCTATGATCAAAGCTCCATCTCGGACTTGGCTCGGCGAAACACAATCCTGTAAAATTACGAGCGGTGCCACACACGAGGACGTGAAGTTACAACAACTGAATCAACCGGGCAGAGTTGTTTAATCTCAAATGGTCTGACGATCAAGTAAGGAATAAAACACTCCATCCATCGTGGGCTGTGCGGTTGTAGTAAAATAATCAGCGACGGAGCCGCTGTTATCACACCGAAGCGTTTCATTCCTCTTAAACCACTGTAGTTTACTGAGGATTACAAATTTATATTTATTAAACAACAACTTGATATGCTTTTTATCCTTTTATAGTTACATTTAACGATAGTTCCTTTCCTCACTTACATTATAGCAGCTATAAATCTTTGTTCTCTCACCAGACTCTCTTTTTTTTCCTCAAAAAAAATCACAGCTTGTCATTTCACCAGAAACCGCAAAGCGTAAAACTCAGCGTTACAGCTTTACCTCTGACACTGGAGACTCCTTCCAATATATAAATAAATGTTAAACACAGAAAACGTCCTCGAATCAACAAATACACACGCTTATGTGGAACATCCTCCGTGAAGTCCCTGTGAATGAGCTGTTACTATAGAAACGAAAGCGTATTAGAACAAGCATGTTAATATAAACATCAGCATCAACTGCTGTGAAAGAAAATGAATCAACACCTTCTGACCAATCAGAATCCAGAGCTGTGGTATTTCTAATGCATTTTCATCATATCAGTGATTCCGATGAGCTTCGTGCTGTGGTTGGGATTGTATCTGTGTTTATAATTAATGAAATGTCATGTTTAATCTCGTGGATGTTCAAGACTCCGCCCCCTCCCATGAGGCATGTCAGGTCGCTAGTTAGAGGAACGAAGGTGACGTCGTGCTTTATAACGTCCCTGAGTTAAACATTTCTTCTGCGCTGTTGGGTTATCGAGGTAACGCAAACCGACAGAACACAACGAGCAGCCGCCTTTAACATAAACACACACATACACACACACACACACACACCCCAGAGTGTCTCTCACAGGGCCAAGATTAGGGCCAACAAAAAGGATGGAATGAATAGAAGGAGAGTGAAAAATACAGGGTAAGGGACAAGGAGAGAGAGAGAGAGAAAGAGAGAGAGAGAGACAGAGATGGAGCAGTTTTCTTCCCCTCCGTGACTGCCGTTTGTCTCCGAGTGTGTGCCGAGTGTGTGTGGATGTCTGGGGAGGATAATTGAGGGGACAGAACGCGCCTCTCTCTTGTTAAACTGCCGGGAGATGACAGAAAAATTAGAGGCATTTCACTCGTGACAGGTTGTTGTATGTTTTTTTTCTCTCTTTCTGCTTCAAATGGTTTGTGTCAGTTTGTTTTCAGTCAAGCTGTCTCTCCAGCACAATGCAGCCCGGCCTGCGCAGGTTTTTTTTTTTTTTTCGTTCAACGAGGGAAAAGGATCTGATTTATCTAATGCCTCTCAGTTTGCAGTAGCGAACGGCACGAGGAAACACAGACACCGCTGTTTTCCGCTAATTACAGAGGCAGACTTTGATTGCTTGTTTGAAAACACTTTTCAAACATGCGTAATGATAACAATTAGTTACTGCTACAATTTCTCGCTGCGTTTGCTCTCGCTCCCTCTCTCTCTCTCTCTCTCTCTCTCTTTCTTTTTCTCCTTTCCTTCATCTTGACAATGCGTCCTTTCATCTGAAGTTTCGGGGAGCGCAGAGTGAACGTTTTTTCGGGTTATACACACGTGAGTGGGGTATTTCAGTCTGTTCTATATGCACCTGTTATGTTTTTTCCAATAAACCGAATAATGGCTACATTCAGTGGTCGAGCGAGCATCACTTTGAACACTCTCTCTCTCTGTCACCATGATTTTGGGAAAACGGAGCAGTGTGTAAGTTTGTCTGGGATCACATGTGCGTTCTGTCTTCATGTCACTCGTAGTTTGTGTCTTGTGGGCGTGAAGCGTCCGTGCAGCATTTTTAGCTCCGATGAGTTTTGTGGGCGTGGCTAAATGTACGTAATTCAGCTGTAAGGTGACAGCGCTTGATAATTTGTGGCTGATTGGCATATAAACGTATGTGAGTATGAAGAAAATAAGCTTTTGTAAATCTGGCAGAAATTTTTAATTCAGAAAACTTTACTAAAAGATGAATAAACGAGGCTCAATTTCAGCAACTTCTTTTTTGCCTCACAGATTCTTACTTCAGCCTCATTTTGAAACCAATATGCCATCAAAATGAACGAACTCCTCGAACAAGTGGCGCTGAAAGGCTAAATATAGACTGGAATGAAAAATCTGTAAAAAAAAGATTGTGTATTGTGGCTTCTTTAAAGGCTTTCCCGCTGCCACCGCTCACTTCCCTCTCCGCTGCTTATTTTCACATCATCTCCATACACAAACATGGTTTGGCTAAAGGCACCCCCCACACACACACACACACACACACACATGGATGGGCATAGTGAGGCGTATACACCCGGTGTGTATTTATACACTAAAAGCAGTGGTGTCAGTGGGATATTAATGACATTTCCCATTTATGGGTCAGACACAAAGGCTCGGGTTGATCCAGCTGCTGGATCTGTTTCACCTGGATTACCTCCGGATCAAATCCACACCATCTCTCCTTTCATTATCTAATATGGAGCGTAATCCTCTTGTGGAATTAATCTGCTTTAACGAGCGTTTGTTATCATGCTGAGCTGGAAATAAATTGCTGTGGTAAAGGTGGTGGGGGCAGGATGTAGACAGGAGGGAGGTTCAAGTATCTTTACCTTTACACACATTGCTAAACTTCAGTAAGCGCTTTATCCTGGTCAGGGTCACGGTGGATCTGGAGTTTATCCCGGGATCATTGGGTGTGCATTGGGAATACACCCACCACACACACATTCACACCTAGGGACAATTTTAGAGACACCAGGCCACCAACATGTTTTTGGGAGGAAACTGGAGAACCCTGAAGAAACCCAGATGGAGAAACACTGGGAGAACATGCACAGAAACTCCACGTAGACGGGAACCCGAGCTCAGGATCGGACCAGGGACTGTTCCGTCCATTAATATTTTTTAGTTCACCCAGAGAATCCGATACATCTGGATCGTAAATGGGATTTGATACACTGTCACATGAATCAAACAGATGAATCAAATTGTGTTGATTCAAATCAATTCATTTTGACTCAGGTGTGTGCTAAATGACTGAAGTGTCCCATCCACCAAAAAAATAAATAAATAAATAAAAATTAAGGGATCTCAGTCCCTATCCCTCATCCAAGTGAATCATGGTTCAGCCAGTTACTGCATTCAATAGAGAAAGAGGATTCATTTAGCACCTTTAAGCATTCTTTGCTGTTTAACCCTTTCATAAAGGGTTCTAAGTAGAAACCATTTAGGAAGCTAAAAACTCATAACTATCCAAATCCTGCTTGAGGAAACACAATTTTAGCATGGTCCACACCTTAAGGTTGCACCTGAGGTTGTGAAAAGGACACAGACAATAAGTTATCGTTTCTATAGTAACAAATTACTGTATGATTTGTTATTTAACAAAGAAAAATGTTTAATTATTCAACTGATAAAGTTTTCTGTAAGGAGACATTTATTTCAAATTTATAGAAGGAGTCTCCAGTGTCCTTCGTATAACAACATATCCCTAAGTGTTTTATTTCTCTTATACCACAGCAATTTACTATTTTTTTATTTACTAAAGAATTCATCACTTTTTTTTTATCTGTTTATAGTTAACTTTAGTGAGTATGGACTGTCAGTAAGACTAGTAAGTTCCTGTTCTCCCTTTTGAGCAGCTACAAACAGTCGTTCTTTCACCAGGCTCTCTCTTTTTCTCTCTGTTAAATTTAATAAGACACACACAAAAAAAACAACACAGGTTGTAATATTTGTCATGTCAGCTCAAGCCTTGATATCCTCCGCTCCAGCAGAGGGCCTCCTCCCCTGAGTACTGAACTGTCTCATGCACTTCCTGTTCATCAGTCATTTCCTGTCTATGGACTATATAAGGACTCACAGATACACAGTCACATTGCGAAGTCCTGCTGATATTTATACTGGGTAAGTGCTGAGCTGTTCTTCTCTGTTTGCTATTCCCGTGTTGCTCTGCCTGTTCTACAACTTTATTTATTGGATTCTTTTTGGATTTGTATTAAAATCTCCAGCAGAAGGAGAAATAAACCGTCTATGGAGTCTCTGTTGCATATCACCAAGAAGCCAGAAAGCATAAAGTCGTCTGTCCTGAAGATGTCGGAAAACTGAAATTTACAGCTGTTAGAAAGTGCTGGCACTGGAGACTCCTTCCATAAGTGTTAAATAAACATCTCCTTACAGAAAACCTCCCTAATCTGTTGATATGGAGTGTCTTCCATCCGAGTCCCTGCGAATGAGCTGTTACCGTAGAAACGATAACGTAATAGAACGAGCGCATTAATATAAACCTGCACCACTGTCAGAGCTGCTGTTAAAGAAAACGAATCAACACATTCTGACCAATCGGATTTGAGCATTCAATTGCGCTGTGGTATAAAAACCCTGCTGTTGTACGCTGATATCATACGAGTCCGGCTTTTCCGACGATCTCACTAGAAAATGCTGGTGCTTTCCACAGACGTAACCTCCACCATGTTCACCATTTCTAACAAACGTCTAGATGCACAACAGCCAAACTAATAAATTTCTAAACTACATTGTTATCTTAACATGTCACTAATTGAGTTTTCGACAAATAGACATGAACGTTATTACATCATCTTGCAGTCACGACCGTCGCCTTTCCGCCTTGCTTCTCGAGCTATGTTAAATGTAAATTGTTTGTATCTAACAATGCAAACATCTCTCTCTCTCTTTCTCTCTCTCTCTCTCACTCACTCACGCACACCACACACACACACAGTAAATCCATGTCCATGTGTTTGTCCCATGTGACAGGGCCAGGTGTGTTCCTGCGTCCTCTGGGACAACAGCGCTGTCATGAACTAACAAGGGAAAAGCCGTATGTCCTTTTTTTTTTAAATTAAAGCTGTAATATTATTTAAGAGATTTGATTTGGGTCTTTAGATCTTTACATTGGTGTGTCATTTGAGTTTCTGGACATAATGGTGTGTGTGAGTTTGAGACACAAAATAAGACAGAGACATGTCCTGAGACATTTTGTGCATGTGTGTGAAAAAAAAAAAAAAACCCAGAGATGTCGTTTTGAATTAAGCTGAATTGAGGTCAGCCTTCGCCTTTATCTTTACTGTCAATTTGTCTTTTTTTTCCTCTAAAGTAAGTCATTTGGAAGCTTTTATCTTATTAAGGCATTAGCGGCAACATCTGCAGCTCTGCTCATCCCAAACACAGGCATGGTTCAGCGTTCTGAGGACAGAGACATCTCTTGAAGTTAATAAAACAAAAAAATGCAGCTTGTCAAAGTTACTGAGAAACCACAAAGCGTAAACTCCTCTGTCTTGAAAACTCAAAGTTACAGCTTTACCTCTGGTTGTTATGAAGCGCTGACGCTGGAGACTCCTTCCATAAACGTCAAATAAAAATAAAATCTCCTTCCTGAAAACTTCACCGTATCAATGATTACACACACTTTTAATCCATTTATTATACGGAGTGTCCTCTGTACAGGTCCCTGTGAATGAGCTGTTACTATAGAAACAATAATGTACTAGAACAAGCACTTTAATATAAATTTGTAGCTGCACTATAGTCAGAGCTGCTTCATTCGTTCATAGAAAATGAATCAACACCTTCTGACCAATCAGAATCGAGAATTTGAATTTGGTGGAAACTGCTATGACTTTACTTTTGGAGATAAAAAAGTAGAAAATATCAAAACTTGACCATGTGAAGGTTTTTCGAGGGCCATGGCACAAAAATAATGCAATCACTGAGGAATTTTTACTACAATCTTGATTACGTGTGGTATAGCATTTAATTTCTGTAGCTAATTTGAAGGAAATTAGCAAAATTCTATGTTGACTAGCTTAGACGTTAGCTTGGATAATGTTACCTCCCCATCTGAAGAAGCTAGCCAAGTTCACTAACAACATAGCTAGTGACCTGTACGAGTATATTTTTTACGCACAAGTTTACTGAACAAATGCAAAAGATTGGTTAGTTTGGTTTCGTTTGATTCAGTTGGTGCCTTGTCTCCTCATTGTTGCCCCTTAAAATGTACCTCTATCTATTTAGTTCTTCTTAATCAGCAAACTAGATGTGACACTGATGAAGAAAAACTCAGACATGAGGCTCGTTCTTTTCCCCTGCAGTACCTTTTGTGCCCCCTAGGGGTCTATAGGTCGCCCTGTTGGAAACCCAGGATCTGTAAGATATCCAGCTTGCTCGCAGGAGGTTTGTGTATCATTCATTCCTGGCTTCCTTCTCTATTTGCTAATGAGACAGCTAGCAAAGGAAGCAAATGTAAACAGACCACTCGTAAGTTTCCACCCCCGTATTTTTTTTCACCAAAAGGTAGTGCATGCTTTCGAACTTCGTGTCCAGGTTGTGTCATCAGGAGGGGTTTTCTTCAGTATTCAAAACAGGAAATCGATGTCATCGCTGTTAAAGATTTATTGACAATTCAGTCTTTAAGGGGTCCAAGCACCAGATTTCTAAGGGTCTCATCATGTGTAGCATGTTAAAATTAGCACAGTGAGTGTGGTGTATGAATGAAAAAAAAAATTGCACAATAGGTAATCAGGTTTGGGTGTACACTTTTGAACCCCCCCCCGCACATACACACACATGCACACACACATACACACATGCACACGTACTTGTCCTCCATCTCCACTTTGAGACTAAACAACATCACCACGCAGGAAGGAACAGCCTGTCGCTAAATTATACCGAGCGGCCGTTTACATCCCTCCGGATAAATATTTACCGACCCGCCTTGTGATTAGCCACCTCCGCTAACTGTCCACCCCGCTTGGGCCCTGCCTCTCCTCGGGACCACCTTGGTGAACAATGGCCCTTTCAGGAGAGTCTCTCTCTCACACACACACACACACACACACAGAAACCCTCCAGACCTACAGCCTTGGGGACCAGGCAGGAAGTGGCACTCAGTGCCCCAGACGTGGTGTAGGAGGTTTTGGGGGAGGGGAAGCAGGTAATTGAACCCCTGTAGGTCTGGGTTACTTTTCAGAGTTTGTCTAGGTTTGTCTCGGAAGTGTGTGTGTGTGTGTGTGTGTGTGTGGGTAGAATGAGATGGATTTCAGGGTCAGTGAACACCGCTTAGCGTTCTGTTGGGACATACCGGCTTACGCAGGTCTGGGGAACAGATGCCATGTCAAGCTCCGCCCACTTTCCTTGATTGCATTGTGTCTCATTAACAGATGTTTCAATGTTATTATAGTATTAGAGCTGAAATGAATAGGCAGATGTGTACGGTTGCATTATGATTAGTGTGTGTGAGTGTGTGTGTGTGTGTGTGTGTGTGTGTGTGTGTGTACCAGAGCTCTGGGCAGGTCATTATAAATCCCGCCTTTCCCCCAGATAAGCCCCTGTGATACTCTCTTTTTTTTTTTTGCACACATATAACAAAGTCATGAAATCATTTATTTTCTCTGGCCCTTAAGAAAAGTATTTCTTACTTCTGCTTATAAGCTCTTTATGAACACTTATGACAATGCCCTTATGTATGTTTTCTCTGGCCCTTAGGTAAAGTGTATTATTTCTGTTTATAAAAGTTCTACAAATACTTAATAACCCAGTAATGAAACAATTATGGCTATTTGCCCTAGCCCTTAAGGAACAGATGTTCCATATATCAGTGTATAAAGGTTTTATGAGCACTTATAACAAATTAATGACACAGTAATAACATGGTTATGTAGAAGAACTTTTGTGCACATGACGTAATAATGAAAAGTATATCCTCTCTGGCCCTTAAGTAATGTTTTTTCCTTATTTAAGCCAATAAACTGTTTATGAATACTTACCATGCCAAATACAATGTCATGACATCATAATGACAGGGTTATGAAAAGTGTTTGTTACTTATTTCTTCTTATGAGCTGCTTATGAGTACTTATGACAATGTCATGGCATCATAATGACAGGGACATGTAAAGTGTGTTTCTTAGTTTTGGCATATAAGCTGTTTATGCATATGTATAACAATATATCATAACATAACATCATAATGACAGGGTTATGCAACGTATGTTCCTTATTTCTGCTTATGAGCGATTTATGAATACTTATAACAATATATAACAATAGGGTTACATATGTTTCAGATCAAGTTTCAGAGCTCTGGGTTGGTCATTATTGATCCTCTAAATGAGGCCTTGTGATATGCCTCTTGTGTCATGAGGTTTTCCACTCATATTAAACATCATAATGACAATTAGTTTGACAGTAGTTTGTCTCTTGTGGGCGTTACCCAAGCTAACTTGAATTAAAAAAAAATTTGTTTGAATTCGTTTCAAAATCCGGATACATATACAGATCATTGATCATACAGTCATTGTGTTATACTGGTAGACAAGACCTCAGGTGAAAGCAGACCAGGTGTTGAAGTGGTTAAACAGGTGTGTCTCTCTCTCTCACACACACACACACACACACACAGCTTTCCTCATGCCAGCCAACCAATAAGAGCATAAAAAGCCTTTTATTTATTTAAATCTCTCTTTGTAGCACTGCTGCTAATTTAATAACACCCTCGACCGCATCAAACGACGCCCGCATTACGCTTGGCACAGTCCAGCTGATTTTGGCGTTCTCACCGCACTTTTTTTCCTCCTCCACAACACAATGCCCAGCTTACTGGTTCCCATTGTTTGTCCATTGTAAAGGACCTGAGAGAGACCAGCAGGAAAGACAAAAGCACCAGTCGTGCAGTGCGGCAGAGGCGATTTTGCATGCACCTGGCATCCGCGGCAGACGAGGGACATTATTAATTGCTAATACATATTTATGTGGCACAAATTTGCCATTTGTTTGTGCATAAAATTATCAATAGGCACGGGGCGCTTAGCCAGAGAAAACGGTGACCTTTTTAAAATAATAATATATGGAGCCCGGCGTGGCTGTTGTTGCGCAAGTGTGTGTGTGTGTGTGTGTGTGTGTGAGAGAGAGAGAGGGAGAGAGAGAACATTGTTAAAGCAGAATAACATTCTGATATTTGATGTATGAAAAAAAAAAACACAATGAGGAAAGTGAAGAGTCATTGTAGATGTGTTTTTGGCAGTGACTGAGTAGCTCCCAGGCCTTTTGACTACACACACACACACACGCACACACGCACACACACTCAATTCAATAAGGAATAAATTAGTCCGGTTTCAAGTGACTCCTTCTCCACACAAACACATTTACTTTCTATTAATGCCTGATCTGCTCTGCCTGCAGCCAAGTGGCCGCCAGACTCGATTACCATAAAGATTAGAACAAAGCTTTTTACATGCAGGTGAACACACACACAAACACACACACACACACACACACACAAACGCCACTGATCCCCCCTCCCTCTGTAACATCTTTACAACACAAATGCAAATACAGCAAGAATGGGAGAATCAAAGAAAAATCAGGCATCTTCATCAGGCCAAATGTATCTCTTATGCATGTTCATAACTGTGACATAAACATTTATAAAGGGTTATTCCCTCAGGCCTTGTCTGTCATTAAGGATGCCTTCACTATTTTTGATGTCAAGTTGACATGAAGTGACACTCTCTGAGCCTATATCCTGACAGCTGGCATTGTTGCTGTTATGTCACTTTTATGCAGTGGTAATAATGTGACATAGCCCACCAAATAAAGTTAATTTAACAAAAAAAAACACGCACAAACACACACGTAGGCATTTCCAAAAAAAAAAAAAAAAGAACTTGTTGTATAACAGTGTTACATACTGAAGGTTGTAAGTGTGACAGATCATAACTCTGTAACGACAGGGTAATGAATGTTTTCTCTGTCCCTTAATTAAAGGTTCTTATGTTTCTTACTTCTGTTTATAAGATTTGTATGAATACCTATGACTGTGTTGTGATGCTGTAATGACAGGTTTATGTTACGTTTGTTTCTTCCTATAAGAATTATATAAGAACTTATAGCAATGTCATAACACTCTAACGATAGGGATTTATATATACATTTTCTGGCTGCTAAGAAGTGTTTCTGCTTATAAGTTTTCTGTGCATTTATAACAAAGTCATAACACTGCCATGACTGGGTTATGAATGTTTTCTTAGGCACCTATTTCTGCTTATAAGAGTTTTATGAGCACTTAGAGCAATCATAACATCTTTCACAGTGTTATGTATATTTTCTCTGTCTTATTTCTGCTTATAAGAGTTTTATGAGCACATACTGTATAAAAATGTAACGACACCATAATAGCAGGTAAGTGGTTATTGTGTAAGTGGTTTTTGGCACTTATTGTCATGATGTATAGTTTCTCCTACCCTTAAATAAATTGCGTCTTATTTTTAAATTAAAAAAAAAGAGCTTATAAGCTGTTTATGAGTACTTATAACAATGTCATGAAGCCATAATGACAGGTTTATGTAGGTTTTCTCAGGCCCTTATTTAATATTAAAGTTTAACGTATTTCAAAGATTTCTAAGATTTCTGTGAACGCTTAGAACGATGTGATTACAGAATCATGTATATTTTCTCCAACCTTTCAGGAAATTCTGTTCCTTATTTCTGTTTATAAGACTTTTATGGGCACTTATAACAATGTAATGACATCATAACAACATGGTTATATATATTTTATTTGTCCTTTAAATAAAGGATTTGGTTATTTCTGCTTATAAGCTGTTTATGAATCGTTATAACAATGCTATGACATCATAATGACAAGGATATGTAGAGTGTGTTTCTTATTTCTGGTTTATAAGCTGTTTATGAATACTTCATAATGTCATGGCACTGTAATGACAGGGTTATATATGCTTTCTTGGGCTGTTCGGTAAAGTTTCTTATTGATGCTTATAAGAGTTTTATAAGCACTTATAATGATGTCTCAACACAGTAATGACAAGAGATTTATGTATATTTTTTGGCCCTTATGTAAGGTGTGTATATATGTCTATACTGGATTTATACTTAACCTTATTTCAGAAAGGTAATCATGATCTCTCTCTCTCTCTCTCGATCTCTCTCAGGATTCCTGCGTTCACCGATGGCTCAGTGGTGTGAAGACAGGCTCTCATCTCCGTCCCGCTGTTAGTAGGTCAGTTCCTGTTTTAAGCTTTGATGCTCTTCCAGGAGTGCTGAAACATGATGAGTAAACAAATCAATTCCTCACTATATGCTACCTTGAAAGAGCCTCCAATCATCACTATGACCAAATTATATCAACATTACAGCCATCGTTATGGCCAAGCAGTTACCATGGATACACAAGTCTCAGCCAATAAAATGCACCATTCACCCACGACCAATCGTACAATGGACACTGAAGGTCCAGACAGGATCCTCACCTGAGACAGAGACAGAGAGAGAGAGAGACAGACAGAGTGAGGCAGAGAGACAGATAATGACTGAGAGACAGAGACTACATGAGGGACACAGTGCGAGGCAGAGAGAGAGACAGATTGACACAGAGTGAGAGACGGAGACAGAGAGAGAGAGAAAGCTAGAGAGACAGATAAAAAGGACATGGAAAGAGAGAGACAGTAACAGAGAGATAGACAGAGAGATAGGAAGAGAGAGAAAAACAGAAAGAGGAAAATGGCCAGTGAGAGAGACAGAGACATAAAAAGAGAGACAGAGAGAGACTGAGAAAGAGACAGATAGAGACAGTGTGACAAAGATAGAGAGATACACTGAAATAGTGATATAGAGAAAAATAAACACAGAGAGACAGGCAGAAACACAGAGAGGGTGCCAGAAAGAGAGAGATAAATAAACAGAAAGAGAGAAAGAGACAGAAATAGAGAGTACCAGAGAGAGAGATAGGCAGAGAGAAAGAGAGAGACAGAAAGAGAGACATATAGAAAGAGAGAAACAGAGGGAGAGAGACTGATAGAGAGGCAAAAATAGAGAGAGACTGAGAAACAGATAGAGACAGTGTGACGAAGATAGAGAGATACACAGAAATAGAGAGAGATGTGTAGAAAGATAGAGCAAGAGAGAGACAGAAAGAGAGAAATTAAATAGAGAGACAGAGACATTGGAAGAAAGAGAAATGCAGAGAGAGTGCCAGAAAAAGAGATACAGAAATAGAGAGAAGGAGACAGAAAGAGAAAGTACCAGAGAGAGAGAGAGAGAGAGAGAGAGAGAGAGAGAGAGGAAAAAGACAAGTGTGTGGTAACAACAGTAAAGATTATTAGAGAAAATTAAGAGAAGAACAAGAAAGCAAGAGACATGGAAATAGAGAAGGAGAGTAAAGACAGATAGAGACAGGAATTCAAAAAGAAAGACAGGATAAGTGTTAAATTGAGTATGAGGTTGTGACACTACAGAAGGACAGAGAAAAAGAACGACTGAGTGAGCGATCAAGAGAAAAAAGAAAACGAGAGACAGGGAGACGCCGCACAGCTCGAGGACTGAACTGGACGTTTTACAGCAACAATGCAGGGCATCTGTGACACACACACACACTCACACACACACTCACACACACACACACACACACGGGTCAGTCAGCTGGAAAGTGCTGCAGTCCGAAACACAAATTGTTTTTCTGTCAAATACACTCAAGTGCACGCTTGGCAGGACGGGGCGTCGGGTGACATATGGGTTCACTCCTGACACTGCCCAGGACACAGAGCCGAGCATGGAGCTCGGAAAAAACACGGATGGTGTGTGTGTGCGCGTGTGTGTGCGCGTGTGTGTGCGCGTGTGTGTGCGCGTGTGTGTGCGCGTGTGTGTGTGTGTTATGCCCTGTACGAGTTACACACTGTAAATCATGGAAGAGAATTATTACATAAAGTTTCTATAGGAAAGTTTACACAGTTTGACTTTCAGCAATGGTCCGTTGAAAACTGAGAAAAATTCTTTTTTTTTTGAAGGGCACCTACATATGACCTTTATAACACATTAATAAGCATTGCATAAATCTTTCATAAACCAATGATGAAGAGTTAATGAAAAGTTGATGTCTAAACTTTTAGTAGCGTTTTAGTGTGTTTTCACTAACAGCACATTCATCACACTTTTAGAAAGTTATACATATTAAAAAAATATACATAACACTTTATAACAGTGTTATAAATGCAAATTCATTTACCACTTTAGTTTGAGGGAACCATAATCATTCATTTGGCTGGAATATGAGCTTCATAAATAAATGAAGTTATATTGAAATTACATAACTTCATAACAACTTTGTCATTTCATGAGTTTTGATATAAGCCTTATGTAAATCCTCCATTATAGCTTAATAAATTCCTTATGCAGTGCTTATGAATGTGCCTAGTATATGTCCATTCGAATAAAGTGTTATGGGTTGTGATATGATTGTGATTTAATTAAAAGCACATAGGTTTGCTTTCCATATTTAAAAGTAGTGTTAATAGGGCTACATGACACCTACATAAACCCTCAATGACAACCCTACATAAACATTTACAAAAGCTTGTTCCAACAGGCCTCAGCTCTCATAAACGCTGCTTTCACTGAGCTGACATAAAACCTACATAAGTGACAAAGACTTAAGGTTGTGTAAGGTTATGACAATCTCCACACTGACTTTGTAGCTCAGTGTACCTTGTGTATGTCAGAGTAGGTGTCATGTAGCCTTATGACCAACACGTAAACAAGTAAACTTTTAGTGTAACACATAATTGTAAATTCATAGTTATACATTAAATGTTATAATTATGTATGTAGGTTTATGTCAGTTAAGGGCTTATGTAGGCATCACGTAGTCCTATCAACAGTGTGTCTAAGTAAACTGTTACAATAAGACATAATACTAAATTCTTAGTTTTACATTAAATGTTATAAATATGTATGTAGGTTTATGTCAGTTGTCATGAAGGGCCTCTGTAGGTGTTATGTAGCCCTATGAACAACACATAAACAAATATGTATGTAATATGTACAAATATGTACAATATTTATGTAATATGTACACATGTACAAATTGTAATAAAGGGCTTATGTAGGTCTTATGTAGCCCTATGAACAACATATCTAAGTAAACTGTTACTGTAAAACACAATTCCAACCTCTTAGTTATAAACAGAAGTTATATCAGTTGTCATGAAGGGGTTATGTAGGCAACATGTAGCCCTATGAACACTGTGTCTAAGTACACTGTTAACAAAATACAAAATCCTAGTTTTTAAAGGTTAATACATTAAGTGTTATAAATATGTATATAGGCAATAACAGACATATATTGGCTTCACGTAGCCCTATGAACATGTCTAATTAAATTGTTACCATAATACATAATCCTAAATATGTATCCTGAGTATGTATGTATGTATGTATCTCAGTTATTGTGAAGGGCTTATGTAGGTGTCTCCTGTAAGCTTATGAACAGTGCATCTTTATAACATTTAATAACATAACTATCTATTTATAACTTTTAATGTATAAATAATGATATAGGATTATGCTGTACATCAAACGTTGTAAATACTGTATCTATCTAGGTCATTAGGTTATCATGAAGGGCTTATGTAGGTGTCACATGGCCATATGACACCTTTTTAAGTAAAGTGTTACAATTTTTTTAATTTTAAAATGTATCTCTAATGTTTTTTTCTGGTACTCTCTTAGCAAACACTATTAGCAAGAACATGATACACATAGTGTATCCTAAAAATATCTACAAGTGTTGTGGTGTTATATTTATAACAGCATCGTCCATCTACCGTCCCACGACTCCTCAGCTGTCCACAAGCAACGCTGCCTAAATTCCAAAATCCTCAGCACTTCCTGAATGATTGTGTGTTGTAAAAGCTTTTGTGGGATCGTCTAGAAAACAGGCGAAAGCGTGCTTCTGTAACCTCTGACCTGCTTTCCTTTAAGTGTGTGTTTAAAGGAAAGCCTAACTACAGGGAGTCCACTCGGACAGGAAGTCATGCCTTATAACAGGAAGTTGTAGAGCTGTAAAGTAGTTCTAGATGATGTGACCTTGTTGACCTTCTCTGATGATGCAACATCCTCTCTTTTAAGAGTGTGCATGTGGATAAGTGTGTGTGCGTCACATAAAGGTGGATACAAGTCAAAAGTGAAGTACAGAAAAGTACAGGGTTCCAAAGTCCCAGAATGCAATGCAGCTATACGACCCTGAGTTACTGCAGAGACTACGAGATAAGAGACAACGATTGGTATTGGCATGAATGTTGAAGCTTTGGAAGCTGATCTGTTGAGGAAATGATGACGAGGTGAGAGGGCTATAAGACTAAAGCGCCGATGCGTCATTCTCTTTAGTTAGAGATGACGTGAAGGCTGAATGCCGCTGCACTACTACCAGCATGGCATTGTGGGTAATGAAGGAAGCTGTTAACCAAAGTGAAAATAGACCAAACTTTTTGACTGTATTGAGCTATCTCGCTTTCTGTATCTCTCTATGTCTCTCAACCCGCCTTTCTCTCCCGATCCCTCTGCTCCAGATCATCATCTGTTCTTAGGATCTCTGGTCCAGAGGGGGTTTGTGGTTGACAGATTGTCCTGCAGTATTCCCGCGTATCCCCTGTTGAGCGATGTGCCCAATATGCCCAGTGTCACTCTATTCCCAAACCTCTATAGACTCTCACTTCTCCATCCCATACACACCTGGGGTTTTACATCCAGGTTAATAGGTGTGTATGAACGAAGGAATGTCGTTGGCGCCTTGTCAGCAAATTGCTCCTCTTTTTTTTTTTTTTTTTTTTTTTTTTTTTTTTTTTTTTT
>CM040471.1:5209424-5230948 GCA_022758105.1 Pangasianodon gigas | reverse complement strand
GGCATGACACGAAACAAAAAGGATGTATGAGAGAAGCCTCATGAGGCTTTGGGTACAAAAATAGTGGCAGTGACCAACTGATGTCCAAGAATTAAATAAATAAACTAGAATCAAATGCTGCGTTCACATGGAAGCGTATTCAAAGTGTTTACGAGAAAAAAGTCCCACAGTTCGGATATTTACAACTTAAAAAGTGGACATTTGCAGACATTTAACTGCTAGTCAGACTTAAGAGAGATCCCAGGATCAAATTTCTCAATCATTTTATTACTGATTAATATGCATTTATTCTACATCGTGGTGGAATTCTCTAATCTGATTGGTCAGAAGGTCAGAACTGATATTAATGCACTTGTTCTAATATGTTATCATTTTAACAGCTCATTCACAGGGACTTGTACGGCGGACGCTCCGCTAATAATAAACAGTTTTTAAAAAATATGAGTGTAATCACTGATAAGGTGATTTCTTCCCAAGAAGGAGATGTTTATTTAATATTTATGGAAGGAGTCTCCAGTGTCAGAGGTGAAGCTGTAACTTATGGCAGATGAGTTTACTTTTTTTTCTTTTCTGCATGCTGGGGAAGGAACGACTCTTTATAGCCGCTGACATTTTGGGGACATTCCACAACATTAAATGTAACTATGGATAAATGGATAAAAAGTGTGACATGTCATTCTTTAATAAACAAGAAATTATTTTCCTATAAGAGCACACCCTAAAGTCCTTATGTCCTTAATTGTAGCAATGGTCCATTATCATTCTCAGTAACAAGCAGCTAATGTGATATAAAATGTTTATATGGCTGTTTTTAATAATAATAATAAAATTATTATTATTAATAATAATAATAATAATAATAATAATAATAATAAGCTAAGTTAAGTCCATTTGGGTTCAGTTTCTTATCACAGCTATTAAAAAAAAACAAAAAAACATTCAATTTGTGATCTCACAAAAGACCTTCGACCAATCAGAGCCAGCTATGCAAATCATTAGAGGATGAGCAACACAATACTTATTCTGTTAATAAAGTGTCATACTATTTATTTATTTATTTATTTATTCATTCATTCATTCATTCATTCCAAAATGATTCTGAGGGAAATTGGGTTCCTGACAGTTGTCTTGATTCCGCTGTCACATTGTGTTACTTTATGTGTATGAAAGACTTAATGCTAAATCTCAAGCTAAGAACAAAAATGCAAGCCCAAGTTTTATAAAAGTGCGTAGCAAAGACAGATTTTGAAGATGTTATAAACTGAGATCAATCCTCCTCACAATTCAGAATCAAAGCCTCATGTGTTGAGCGTTACACCGAATCTACTGTGAGACTCTGAAACCATGCATCATGCATAAAGATTACATTTTTTTTTTTTTTTTTTGAAAAAACATCTCTCTCTCTTTCTCTCCCTCTCTCTCTCCCTCTTTCTCTCTTTCTCTCACTCTCTCTCTCTCTCTCATGTGGGTTTAGGTAAAGTGTTCCTCAGGGAGAGCAAGTGAACAGGTATCTCTATTATTCTCAACCTTCATTAGCAGACCTGGGCTCTCGCCAATTAGGTTTAATAAACGCAACAAAACACGGGCATTAGTGGGAATTGTTACAGCGCTGATGATGATTCAGAAGAATACTCAGGAGTGATTTCCGGTACCTTCCTCTCAATTTATTTCCTCTTTCATCTCAGATGCTTTGTTTTCCACTGAGTAAATCTTAATGGGCTGAAAATCAGAAAAATCAGAGGGTGTGTCAGGACACAACTAAAAATGACAGTGTAATAATTAATAATCAGTGTTATTTATTTAGGAGGAAAAAACAGATTTGAACGTAAACAAGAACAATCTGATCCAAAATACGCTGGAAGTGGATGATCTCTCTACATACATGTGCACTTTTAACTTTTAACCTTGCTTTGTTTTGAAGTGCTATTTTAAGTTTTGTAACCCCACCTACATCTACTATTATTCTCAATGACAAGGGGATATACAAATGGGATATAATATACGAATATATTTTTGCACTGAATGCTTTGATTTGATCTCTTTTTTTTAGTGATAAATCATTTAATTTTACACATAATAAGCTAAGCTAGGTATTTGGGCTTTAATTTCTTACCACATTTCTAAATTCACATTTGTTATTATTACACATATCTTAAAGTTATTATTATTATTATTATTATTATTATTATTATTATTATTATTAAAGCATATTTTTCTATAGAAACATTATATTTAAATGAAAGTTTTGCTTTTAAATCTTAAAAATTGATAAAGCATTTAAATGTTAAATAAATAAATAAACAAGTTTAACTGAAATCATAGGTCAGGCTGGGAATGCCGAACCTCCCAGATTAGCTAGAAGACTTCGGTTACTAGCCTGAGTCTCCTGGAAGGAAAAAAAACCAAAACAACCCTTCAGGTATTTTGTTAGACTGAAATGATAAATAAAGTAAATTGAAAAGTTTGAACACGAGTTTATTTAAGTGACATGAGACACGACTTATAAAATTGTTTAGCACTGTTTTAACATGAACACTGTGTGTGTGTGTGTGTGTGTGTGTCTGTGTCTCTGTGTGTGTGTGTGAGAGAGAGAGAGAGAGAGAGAGGGAGAGAGAGAGAGACCTGGCTGAATTCAAGACAAAGTGTATTATCGTAACCCACCATCCTGAAATCCTAAAGAAATTGCAGGAGTGTTAAATATCATTTTCTGTATTAAATATACAACACATAATATAATATTATACATTTTTGCAAAATAGCTAAAACATTCTGTAATTAATTCGGGAAAAAAAAAAAGGAATTTGGTCACACGGAGTTGCCAACCCCTGAGGTCTTTTTTCCAGCACAGTCTGGCATGTAATTCGCACAACTCGATTAGTATGAAAATTTCAAAGGTTATATTTAGGGGGAGGAGTTTGAGCTTGTACCTTTACTTACTTTAAATAAATTTATAAGGAGTAATACATGTAATACGTGTAATATTAATTTTTAATTTCCAGTTATACTCAGGGTAGATATAAATCGTACTTAAGTATAGTAGCAGAGTAAACACTTTCCAGTCTTTAGTAGCTAGTATGAATTATTCAGTAAGTGCAGTGAGACTAGCAGGAAGGATACGTAGCTAGGACACTCTGTGATATTATCTCTGTGATATTATCTCTGTGATAGCGCTTATTACATGACTACAGTGAAGCAGGAAATGTCGAGAGCTCTTATTTACAATTGAATCGTTGGAAATGAATTAAGCTTCTAAATTGTATTGTGTATATTCACTGAGCGGTTCTCGATTTAAAGAGCAAGTTTAACAGAGCGCTGTGGCTTCAAGTGCTTCAGCGCCATGTTAAATACGCCGAGAGGCCAAAAGCCTGAGAGCCGAGAGGCCGAGATCCTGAAATCCTGAGAGCTGAGAGCCCGAGAGCTTGAGAGCAGACAGCCGAGAGGCCGAGAGCCCGAGAGCAGAGAGCCCGAGAGGCCAAGAAGGCCGAGAGGCCAAGAGCCGAGAGCAGAGAGCCCGAGAGGCCAAGAAGGCCAAGAGCCTGAGAGCAGAGATCCTGAGAGCAGAGATCCTGAGAGCAGAGAGCCCGAGAGGCGGAGAAGACCGACAGGCCGAGAGCAGAGAGCCTGAGAGCCTGAGAGCCTGTAAGCCAAGAGGCCGAGAGCTGAGAGCCCGAGAGCCAGAGTGCAGAGAGCCTGAGAGCAGAGAGCCAAGAGGCTGAGTGGCTGAGGCTGAGGCCGAGAGCTGGGGGAAGAGGTGACATCCTCACCCAGGTTCTACAAGTACTACAGCAAAGAATCAGAGTGATAGATAGATAGATAGATAGATAGAAGTAGTTAGAAGTAGATAGAGAGTGGACACAGTTCCATAATAATAAGAAGAAGCATAATAAACAAATAAATATATTATTTTTCTCTTCTGTATCAAATATTACATATCAGAACAAGTTAAGAGCTAATGAGCTTTTTTACAAACAATTAAGCAAAATGTTAATATTAATTAAACATAGAATTTAACTTGAAATGAAGTTTATTAGGCATATATTATTTGTATTGTGCAACAGCAACAACAACAACAATAATAATAATAGTAATAATAATAATAATATTAATATAATAATAATAATAAATTCTCATCTATGGATGAGCTGGATGATTAGCTCAGAGCTGGATTTTTATTTAAACGAAATGAGCACATTGCACTATGGGATGCAGTACACCATCACCATATCTTCATCCGGCGTCACCTATCGCCACATGCTGTGTACTACATACTGCTCTAGTGTGTGTAGTATACATCGGTACGAGGTGTGTGTCACAGCTGCAGTGTGTGTGTCGAACACGGAGTAACAGAAGGAGTGTGTATATCTGTATTTGTCTGTATGGTTGTGTGTGTCTGCCTGTATGTATGTAGTACACGATAAATACATATGATTGTGTGTG
Source organism: Pangasianodon gigas (assembly GCA_022758105.1). NCBI lineage: Eukaryota > Metazoa > Chordata > Actinopteri > Siluriformes > Pangasiidae > Pangasianodon > Pangasianodon gigas. The sequence continues at coordinate 5,226,511 of CM040471.1, read as the reverse complement.
TGTTAGTTTGTGTGTTAGTGTGTGTGTGTGTTTCCCTGGGGTTTGGGCCTGTGTGGTGATGGGGCAGATGGGATAACATATGACATGTGAGGGTGTGGGGACACTGAGACTCTCTCTGTCCATCTGGACTCCCCTCTGATCCACCCTGCTTCCCTCTGCCGTGTGTGTGTGTGTGTGTGTGTGAGAGAGGGAGAGAGAGAGTGTGTGGGTTCTCTCCTGTATGATACTCTGTGCTCTTGTTGATGAAAGCAAATAAATACTTTGCTGTTAATGAGGTCTGTTTAATTAATCCTAATAGTAACAATTGTATAAAGTATAGAAGGTAAAGACGTTTGCCTTTTATGGAGTTTTGTGGGCGTGGCTATATGTAAATCAGCTTTGAAAACACCTTTGGTAATTTATGGCTGATTGGTGTTTATCAGTGTACAAGTGAGTACAAAGAAATTCAGCCAAACTGAAACTTCTGACAGGAATTGTCAGCTCCGTTCACACACAACTTTACTAATTATGTTCCAGACAGTGTTTTTTCCCCTCATATACTTACACACACACACACACACACACACATTGCTCATTATACACACAATGCACAGTGTCCAGCCGAGCAAATAAAACCGAACAGTGCAAAGCTAACATTAGGGATGCCATTATCTCTGTCTGTATGTTTTGTTCTCAAAATATTCGTATCTGTTTTTATATTAAAAAAAAAAAAATCAGAGTCATTTTTCATTCACAAATTATAATAACAAATAGCGATTCGCAGAACATGTGACTGACAAGCTAACAAGCTAACTATGTTTCAAAGCAACGAAGTCTTTCCTGTTATTTACTGTACATTTGACATCAATCGCCATCTAATAATATTTGATAAGATTTACTTCATTTTTTGTTTCGTTTGTTAGATTCTAGAAAGATTTGAAAAGCTCGCTGGACATGCTAATAAAATCCTCTTTAATGCTGAGACACACTTACAGTGCTGCTGTGAGTCAAAATGGCGTCCTTTAAGCAACTTTTCATTACAATGCCATTTTCATTTCATTACAATGATCATTTAAGAGTGATGGAAAAACACACACAAGTTAATATTTTGAAAAAAATAAGAATTAATTGTTTTTTTTGAAGAACTAGCAGAAAGCTGTAGCTCTGTGTGAGCTCAAAATACAGTATATAAGCGTTTATATGAAATATGGTAGAAATATGGTTTTATCTTGGAGCTCGCTACAGTGTTTACGTCGGGCTGCTGGAACAAACTACTGACAAAACCACTGAATAGTGCATCTCCTAATTATAGATATTGCACGAGCAGGGTTGCCTGGGTCCATGTATAATATCCACGTATTGCAGATATATACTGAATATTAGAAATGTGCACCACTGATAACTTATTTTCCCTGAAGAGACTGAAAAAAAGAAGAAATAACCGTCTTCCCTATTTCTGAACATTTTGGGATAGTGTCAAGTTGTTTTGTGGGTTTTTGAGTTGTGGGATTTTTGCTGAAACATGGCAACCCTCCCCACAAGCTTCCACAAGCTGCTCTTTAGAACTCCACATTACAGTAAAAACTTCTTTTTTTTGTTCATGACTTTTGTGTGATCCTGATGCAGACATTTAGTCTGAGGCTTTCTGGCAAGCTTTCTTTAAAAAAAAAAAAAAACACAAAAAAACGAGTATTCTATCTATTGTTTGTATCCGTATTTCTATTCTTTCAGGATGCGTTATCTGTTCAATCCAATTAATGTATTCGGTTACATCCCTAGCAAACAGGCAAGAGGCATGCATACACACACACACACACACACACACACACACATACACACACACACACACAGGATATCATTTTTTCACAAGTCATTTGCTTATATTCAGAGCAGAGAATTTCAACACGCAGAGTCACAGAGGCAATAAAGATGGAAGCTAGACTATTTTCTTCGGCTGCGTCCCAAACCTCATCGTAGTGCACTAAAGATAATCTGTTTGGTTTTTTTTTAAAATGGTAATTGACATGCAGTTTAATTGGTAATGAGCAACCTCAGCAGTTGGGCCGCTTGCACATGACAGAAGGTGAGACTCGTGCGTTTGACAGATCACATTTAAATGACAATCTACTTCTTCCTGAACGATCCAGTCCGTCATGTCTTAACCTGTCTCTCACACACACACACACACACATTTGTTCTATTGTTCTTCCTCAGCTCTTATATCGTGTCATCTCCCTGTGTTGCCCCCTGCTTGGCCCGCTTTAGTTAATACACACACACACACACTCCTCCCCAGTGCACTGTGGGTTAAATGAGTCACCTAGTGCTGTACGTCAGGTGCGAAAGGAAGCTGTTTGAAATTTATGTTTTGTACATTGTCAGACATGAGGAAAGCGTCTTTTTTTTTTTTTTTGATAAGAGGAAGACTGGGGCTGTGGCTGAAGCCTCATTAGCATATCAAAGAGGCAGCCACGGCGGGCTAATGGTAATTACACCGGCCAACAATTGATGCTCGCTGGTTGGATCATAACAACAAAAAAATTAAGGGTTTTGTGTGTTTGTGTGTGTGTGTGTAAGAGGATGGGGTTGGAATTGGCCAGGGCTTTCAGGTTATGTTAATAGAGCTCATCTATTTAATTAGCACTGCAGTGTGTGTCTTATTTAACGTGTGTGTGTGTTGGAAGGAGGACGTTTCTGGAATGGACGATCCGTAATGAGCGCCGCAGTCCGCCGTCGATGATTCTTTGATGGTCCTCCTGACTCCGCCCTCTTCCTTTCTACCACCAGATTCATTCTCAGAAGGCCGAGCCAGCGAAAACTTTGCGTCCAAGTTAACTAGCGATATAAACAGAGACGTCGTAATATTGCGTCCATGGATGATGAAGTGTCTCGCCAGTGGAAAGGAGAAATCGTTCATTCTGGTGAAGCAAGACGGTTTGAGCATTCAAGAAACTTCTGATCCTTTGGGATTTTCACAGTTTAGAATGGTGCGAAAAACAAGAAAAAATATCCAGTTCTGCGGTTGGAAATGCCTTGGTGATAAGAGAGATCAGAGAAGAATGGCGAGACTGGTTCGAGCTGACAGGAATACTACATTAACTCAAATAACCACTCGTTACAACCGTGGCGAACAGAAAAGCATCTCAGAACTCATCTCAGGCAGCAAAAAAACACATCAGTCACATGCCTGTCTACAGAAAAGTGAGCAAATCTATATATTAGACGTTGATACGATTTCAATACGGTAGTGCTTTGATACGATTGATTGATATGTTTATGGTACTGCAAAAATAACCATTGCCTGAATATACACACTAGATTTCCATTTGCAGTTGATTAACATTACGTTAACATTGTAAAAGTGCAATAATTGAAACGTAATAATACGCACAGTGTTTAAACATGGCCCAACTTTCACTACACTGACTCACAAAGGGGGCGTGTTCAAAACAAATCAGCTGTTAGCTAGCTGTTAGCTATGCTGTCAGAGTCATGCAGCTCTCTGTAGCCCTGGATGTGTTTTTGAATCCTGCGTTCTCCAGTGCCGAATACAGACCTCCCAAACACCGTGGTGATTTCTTTAACCAGGATTGAATCAGTGAGGAAAAGCTGCCTGAATGCTGCGTCTGCGTACATGTGTGTGTGTGTTTGTGTGTGTGCATGTGTGCACAGTGTTAGCGCTGGTGCATTGCACACATATTTGTAACATTTCGATCCACCACTCACTGAATGTACAGCGTCGTAACTTACCAGGAAGCCGAAATGCTCCCAAGCACCAGACCTTAAGGATTTCGGGGAAACTTCCAGCTCCTGTTTGCTGCTTAACGTAGCATCTAGTATGCTAGTACGTTAATACTGTATATTCACACGAGGAAAAACAGTGTGCTTAGGAGAAGCATGTTGTAGCCTCTCCTGATTCGAGATTAAAACAAAAAGTTCCTTTTTTAAAGGAAGACGTTTTAAATGTTTATTATGTCTCATGCAGTATAAGCACTATTTTATTTCAAAAAGCTGACTTTATTCTGTAGAGTGTTGAATGTATTGTTCAAAACGTATCAAATCGAATAACAATATGAAACATCGCATCGTTACGGCCCTAATATACATATACTGTAGGTGTGTGTGTATTTATGTGTGCATGAAAAGGTGAAATGAGGGTATTGGAGTATTCCAGTACCTGAGAGAAGCTGAGAGAGTGTGTGTGATTGTGTTTGTAATGACGGAGAGAGGCTCGGAGTGATAGACTTGTGATGGGTCAATTTCAGTGAGGTGAACGGGACGGGAAATTATGGGAAGAGCTGACGATCACAGAGAGCTATTTGACTCCTTGTGTATGTCTGTATGCGAGTGTGTGAGAGCGATCAGACTGTGTTTATCATATAAATCATCTCTGTATTACCTTAGACTGGAAAAAAAGTGTGTTTTTGTACAGATGTACAATTTGGCTGCTGAACCATTTCGGGTAAATATCTTTAAACGTACACATGTGCGTAGATCGAGAGTGAAATTTACAAGATGGATTTGCACTCAGATAAACTCTTTCGATGCGACAAAAGTTTTTTACGGCGTGACTAATGAGTTAGCGAAGACATTTTCCCTCTCCTGCTTTTGCTTAGATTATCAGAGAGAAGAGTGTGAGAGTGTCAGTAGGTCATAAGGCCCAGTTGGAAAGACCTCATTAATAAACACAGCGAGTGCGTGAACAGCCATGCTGTTATCACGCTGTATAACAACACAGCGACGAGGGAACTCGTTCAGGAACGTCCACGCAACGTCTGTGCCCCCCATGTGACCCGCACAATAAAGAGAGGCTTGCGGACCATCAGGTTTCCGAAGTGAAAATATTGCACGGAGATATAGTGCATGGCTTGAGGGAGGTGTGATGCAGAGACGTTAGCGCTCTCTTTCGTACATCCAAACCTCTCGGGTTGCCAGAGTGTGTGTATGTGTGTGTGTGTGTGTGTGTGTGTGTGTGTGTGCATGATGTCTAAATTAGGCTGAAGTGGAGACAATCAATGATACACTGAGTTGACAGAACACTCTCTCTCTCGCTTACTCTCTGAGTGCATCATCCTCTCACACTTCTGCGTGCCCTTGAGAGGAAGTGCCCTGCCGCCTGTAAGTGAGAGCAAATGTCCTGCTATGAAAGAGAGAGAGAGAGAGAGAGAGAGAGAAGAGAAAATGAAGGAGAGAGTGGGAGAGAGCGGCAGATGGACGCACAGGAAGCCGATGCCTTTGTGAACGTCTCTACAAGAGCTTTGTCTTACTTTCGGAAATTCTGTTGAGGATGTTAAAAAGAAAAAGAAGAAGTTTTTGAATCTTCTACTTCTTTCTGTCCTCAAGTTCTATAATCTTGTATTTCTGGTATCTTCGAGTTCTAAAATCCTCTAGTCCTATCTGTAGAATCTTGTACTTCTAGAATCTTCAAGTTGTAGATTTTTCTAGTTCTATGAGCTTGTATTTCAAGAATATTCTAGCTCTAATATCTTCTAATTCGTGTTGTAGAAACTTGTAGTACAAGTATCTTCTAAAGTAGGTCTTGTAGATCTAGAATCTTCTAGTTCGAAAATCTTCAAGATGTGTTTCTAGCTCTAAAATCTAATTCTAGTTGTAGAATCTTGTAGTTCAAGAATCTCCTAGTTCTTGGAAACTTCTAGTTAAAGAATCTTCTAGATGTACAGTTTTCTAGTTTTATAATCTTATAGTTCTAAAATTTTCTAGTTCTTGGAACATTCTAGTTCTAGAATCTTCTATTTGTAGAATTTTCTACTTTTATAATCTTGTAGTTCAAGAATCTTCTAAAGTAGGTCTTGTAGTTCTAGAATCTTCTAGTTCTAGAATCTTCAAGTTGTAGAATTTTCTAGTTCTTTAATCTTCTCGTTCTAAAATCTTTTAATTCTAGGTGTAGAATCCTCTAGTTCTGGAACTTTCTAATTCTTGGAATCCTTTAGGTCTGGTATCTTCTACTTCTATAATTTTAAAGTTGTAGAATTTGAAGTGATAAAAATGCTGAACTGAGGTCATGAAAGTGGAATGTGTGTGCAGGATGTAGATGATTTCATCATGTTTTTAATTCGCTGTTTTGAGTTGTTGAATTAATAAAATAAAGCCAGTGTTATCTGTTAATTTAATGCGTTTTCCTGTAAAAGGAAACATGCCCACAGTTTGAAGGATAAGCTGACCGAGCGCTCATCTGCTACACTTACAGAAATACTTTTAAGTTCATTTGTAATTCTAACCCCAAAAATATCAACAATACTCTCTCCTATCTGAATAGCGCTTAAGTTCATAGTTGTCTGATGTCTGAACATTAATGGTATTAAATCCTCACTGCACAGCCCTGTGTTAACAATTCATGATGCACTTCACTCAGAATTTAGAAGATGAAAGAGAGGAATATGTAAAAAGAAAAAGTCTCTCTGCCGAGTTCTTCCTATAGTCACTGTTTATTTTTTATCATCGTATTTTGCAGACATATACATTTGTTTTTATTTCCAGTAAAATGAGCTTTACGTTATAATAACCCCATGTGCAAGCAAAATGCCATTCTGCAGATTTCTCTTTTAACGGCTTGAAATTTTAGCCATTCAATCAGCTCCATGGCCGTATGGAGGTCCAATGTTCTAAACACGCACTTAAGTGTGTCTCTGGGCAGGAAAAGAGCCGGAGTCTAGACGACTGTACAATTTGCAGAGAAAAGGGCTTTATTATCATCGTGTGAGGCCTCGCTCTCACAATGGCTGTGATATGAATGAGGATTGTGGAGCAAGCCCATTCTCTCTTGATGCTAACATTAATGCTAATGCTAGTCCAGAAAAAAAAATAATAAAATAAGGCTGTTTGCTTTCAGATTGAGATGACAAGGCAATACAGGTGTGGTGTGTTTGGTAGTTTGTCTAATTTTATGTCTTTGCAGTGTCGCATTTGAGTGTAACATTTAGCATCCAGAGATAGAAAGGAAGACTTGAGAATGATTATGGCTGAGTAGAAAGTGTAGAGAATATTCAAGCATGTAAACTTATTACAGACCTTTACAGCAATATTTCCAAAACTGCAGCAGCTAAATATGGTGACGTTTTCTGTAAAGAGTTGTTTATTTACCATTTATGGAAGGAGTCTCCAGTGTCAGAGCTTTGTAGCAGCAGTAAAGCTGTATCTTTTTTATTTCTAACTGTACGGTTTACACTTTGGGATTTTTCTCGGTAACATGACAAGCTGTGTTTTTTTGTCTTATTAACCTCAAAAGAGAAAAAAACAGAGTTAGGTGAGAAAACGACTGTTTATAGCTGCTACGACGTAAGTGAGAACAGGACCTGACTGGTTTCATGGATGTTCCACAACTTTAAATGTAACTATAAATGGATAAAAAGTATCTGTTGTTTTTTTTCATTAATAATCTTTGTGTTGGAAATTTGCTGTGATGTAAGAGGAATAAAACACTTCAGTACATGCAGTTATAGGAAAATCATCAACTTTAGAATAAGGGGAAAGATAGTGGGCGTGTCTCGGTGCTCAGTGCTCGCAGAAGTGAACTGCTCTCTCTCTCTCATGTGCAAGAGTTTCTCTGCACGTTCGCTTCACTGCTCCATCCTCGTGAAAACCTTTATCGAAAAGTTTTTGCGAATTATGTGAACATTGAGAATTGCGGATGCCTGTTTTTATTATTATTATTATTATTATTATTATTATTATTATTACGTTTACATAACCTAGGCTACTTGAGACCATAGGATACGTTTTGTATAGACTCGACATGATATCTGACACACCAAGCCTCACTCCCTCAACTATCACGGCTTAAAAAAGTCTGATTTCTAGAACCATCTCATCTCACGCTAGGTACAATAAATCACCCAACATGTTTAAATGTTCGTCATGTCCACTTGTGTGAATACATGAACAACGTTTTTCCAATGGCGGTAAAGACGTTTTTACTGTCACTAGGGGCTGTTACTATGGTAACTTGGTTAACGATCACCGAGTTTGTTTATCTATACATCTGTATTTATCTATACATCTCCTTGAGGTTTGTTTTAATCTAATGCTGTCTGTCGTGAGTATACTGTTATTTGATACTGTATTTCTGATGTCGATTTCACCTTGTTGTTTCCGAAACAATGTGAACGCCTTTTTATTCAGCTCCATAAGTGCCATTTCTTAAACAAACCAAGACTACGGACGAAGACTAAGTTCATGATATTGTCTGCGGTTTTGTCTCCATCAGCCATTGTCTGGCCGGTCCTTCTAGTCGGAGAAATAGCCTTGAACAGTTTGTACGAGACATGGTGTGTCGGTTGGAGCTCCTACACTCATGTGGGCTTGTTTTAATTGAGTTATGATTAGGTCTGATATGCTGCATATGCTGGACAAGGTCTCATAAGTGTCATGTGGCAGCATGAGAGACTGGAGGAGTTTGTAAACACAATAAAAAATGAATTCCAGCCATAATTGATGTGTGGTTGATATCAACAATGGACTCTGAATCCTCCATCCTGTGATGTCTGGTTTGTCTTGGCCTCTGCTCCTACGTGTAATTGAGTTCACTTCACTGCCACGCTAATGCAGTCCATACACACTGGCATTGAGATACGGTGCTATTGTAAAACCTGCTTAGGGGGGAGAAACGCCAGCTGGGTTCTCCTGCACAATGCCATAATGCATCCTAATCCTCCAAACCAAGCGCAGGCCAGGGCCGAGGTGCAGCGACAGAGACGCGCTGCAGAACAATCACCAACCTTGAGCCGCTTACTGATATTCATACGTGATCATCGCTCTGTCACACTCTGTCTCTTTCTCGATTTTTTCATGTACTTTTGTTTGTCATTGGTCCAGGTATTGGGACTGCACCGATGAAGTGAAGTGAAGTATTGGCACCCTTCATGCACATAAATGATATGCAATGACTGAATATCAGAGATTTAATGTAAATTAAAACAATTTTTTCTTCAAAACAGTTCAAAAAAATTCATATTTGGTTAAACCTCAGCTTAAGAGAAAGACAACACTGAAAGACATGTAACTGATGGAACAAAACATTTCATAATACAATAAATTCTGAAACAAACACTCTATACTCTATGGCAACTCCACTATTGATCCGGATTATTTTTATTTATTTATTTTTTCCTACTTTTTTCTACTTTAATTTACTTCTGTCTTATATGTTATAACCCTTAGTGTGTTGCACTCAGTGGGATGCACCTGTAAGCCAGAAACACTTAAAGCTATTTCTGATTCTGATTATTTTTAAAATCAAGTCTGCTGCAGTGTATTATTTTTAAATGATGTTTTATCTGTAAAAAAAAAAAAAAATTACAAAATTGATGACAATCACACGATCTTTTATTTTGTCGTTTTGACTCATTGCCTTTGTGTTTTCCTAAAAATGGCTCCAAGTAGAACCCTCTTTTTTTGGATGCTGAGAATCCTTAATAATCCAATGAACCCTTTACAAAAACGTTTGTGTGTTCTATCTGGGCAAGTGTGTGGTACAAACTCTAAATTATTGTTTAGAACCTCATCATTCATCTTCAGTAAGAGCTTTATCCTGGTCAGGGTGGCGGTGGCTATCCATATCTAGAACCTTTTTTTTTTTTTTTTTTAAATTAGCTAAAATCCTTAGTACTTGGTACACTTTTCAATGGTTCTTTAGGAGTTTACTGGATAATTAAACATTCTTAGCCTCCTTAGATGGTCCTGTGTGGAACCCTTTCTCATCTCTTGGGTTCTACATTTAAAAACTACCTTTAAAGACCAGTTTATACTTGACAAAGAACTTTGCGTATGCACGGAGAAGCAGTGGCAACATGAACAACATTGTTCACACACTCGCCTGCGAACTTCATGTACATCTGGAGGATTAAAATCGACATCCGAAACATCTCTGTCCATCAGGTTTCCAAGTCGTACTGTAAAATGTCTACCGATTTCATGCACAGCGATGACAAGCTCTGTTAAAAATGTCCGCCATTGTCGTGATGGTTGTCATGATCCGCAACACAAATCAAAAACTGTAAAGTATTTACAAATTTGAAAATCCACATGACTGGTATGCAAAACAGATCTTCCGGTCTTTTGAGAAGTTTTTTAAAATTCAAACACTAACTGTAATAGGAAAACCGGTTAGTGTTAATACTCAATAATTGTCGAGTAGTACACAAGTATGCGATTTGATTCACAACACTAGTTTGTTTACTCAGTTGTGGACACAATGTCACATTGTGCTATACTGTCCCCACTGCTGGGATTGCACCACAGCGTTAATTTCTGAGGACGTACACAAGAGACACTCCAAAAGATTACCAGATATGAGTGGCAGCCATCTTGTGTACACGCATGTGTAGTTAAAAACAAGTATAATCCAGCCTTAAGCTTTTACTCAGAGGGACAACTGAAGAACCTTTAAAAGTTATATATTTTTCCAGACGTGTAGTGAAGTTTTAAATTGATAATGTACAACAATGTTATTATTCTGCTACCTGTGTAAGTCTGTGAATATTCCTTGTTGGACTTTTACCTGGTTTTTATGTTTATTTTTATGCCTTTGGCTCTCTAAATAACGTCCTCCTTCCTGTTTCCTGAATACAACAGTGGATTTTTTTAGTCAGAAAACACAGAAAACTCATATAACAAAAAATAACAGAGATTTGTTATTTAAACTACTAAAATGTAACTAAAATTTAAGCTGTGGAACTTTGCGCTTACTCAGTACACTTTCAGAAAAAAAAAACATTTGAAAACTTAATTTTAAAATGTAATTTGGCATTTAATCGAAAGTTCTTCCTCTGTTTTGGTATCTGATCATTTAATTACTCTAAAATTCTTTGGATTCTTTTTTTTGAAATCTATAAATTCATTATTTTAAAATGTAATAAATGTAATATTTATATTAATATCAATATATTATTTTATTCTTTTTTATCTGTAGTATATACATATAAAATTGGTTAAAATAAATGTAAAAAAAAAGGGTTTTAATTTAACTTTTTATCTCTTTGTCCTTTTGTTTGTATTATATTTTCACTTCATTTTTAAAATTTTTATCCTTACAGTACTATTTAATTTTTATTACTTGATTGTGAAGCACTCTTCTTCTTCTTCTTCTTTCTTTGTGCCTTGACCGCAGAAATACAGGCTTGAATGTGCTAAATCAGAGGAGTCTCATATTTATAGAAGTGCGCAGAAAGTGTCGGAGTGTAACAGTGACAGGAAGGAGGCGAGGTCGTGTCAGTGTCAGACTGACCGCTGATGTGAACTCCTATCATGGATTTAATCGTCTCTTTCTAATCAGATTAATTAGTGTTCCTGCGCTTGTCAGGAATGCTGATTTTTTTTTTTTATAGGCCTTTTGTTTCTGATGCCCTGTGTTCTCTTGGAATGCTCAGCCAAGCGAAGACAATTGCCTCACACACAACACACACACACACACACACACTGGTATATGCAGGGAGTGATGGTGTGAAATGTGAAGTAGTCAGGATGGAGGGAGGGATGGAGGGAGGGATGGTTTGACACAGAGCTGAGATGACAGCGAGTTAGACGACATGCTCATGACTTGTAACAAATGTGGATCTGTGTCCAAGCACGAGGAACATTAATTCACTTTACAAAAGGATAAAGGAGGGGTGGTGGTGGTGGGTGGGGGGGGAGATTTGGGGGTTTGGGCGGGTAATTGTACGTTTCCAGTTTCAGTGATGTGTGTTCTGATGTGTGTGTGTGTACTAATGTGTGTGTGTGTGTGTATGAGAGAGAGAGAGCGAGAGAATTGGTAAATAATTGATTTGCATGGCCCTGGGCTGCACTCATTGTCACTGGGTAGCGAGTACAAGGACACGAGGCCTCGCTTCTTATTGGCTCGGAGTGTTTCAGAGAGAGATGATGAGGAGAAAAGAAGAATAATATGCTCTTTGATCCTCACTTCTCATCCTTCACACACATACGCACACACACTAGTGAGGAGCCCAATCCACATCCGATCCGGCGGTCACACTCTGTGAGTGTGTGTGTGTGTGTGTGTGTGTGTGTGGGTTTACGTAGAACAAAAAAAAGGAAGCCACAAAACCCACTAATGGATCCCAGGTGGAGTCCAAGCGTTTAGATATTAATTAAAGCTTCAGTGCATCTCTCTCTCTCTCTCTCTCTCCCTCTGTCTGTCTCTCTTTTTATATTTCTATCAGTCTCTGAGAAGCAAAGTGAAGAAGCGAGGGGATGAGTGAGGGCACAAAGGGATGAGTGAAGAAGTGAGGGGATGAGCGAACAAGTCCAGGCTAATGACAGAAAGTCTTTCAAGTCTGCTGTTGTTTCATATGAGCTCGGCGCACACACACACACACACACACACACACACACATTCATAAGGTGGAGGGACAGAGATATAGACAGGTTCACCACACACACACGCACACACACAAACACACAGTTTCCTTCCTCTTTCTGCGCTCTCTCAGCACTCTGGAACAGTCAGAGGTAAAGCTGTAACTCTAAGTGTTCTGACATCTTCAGGACAGAGGAGTTCACACTTCTGAAGAGTTCCATGTACATTTCTGCAAATAATCTGTGTCTCCTTTTGTTCCTCATTGTGCGTGTGCTGTTATTTACTGTATAAAACACAGTGGCACGTCTGAATGATAACACTCGCTTCATTCTCACTTCCACGTCCCATAATACTGTATCGCATCATCAGACAGGCAAGAACACGCAGCAACCGTATCCATCTCAGCCACCTCAATCTCCACGGCTTCTATATTACTGGACTTCTTAAAGCTACGCTGATAAAACGATAGACATCTCTGGTGATTGCTAAATAGTGTTACATGTGTAAGAAAGCTACAAGAAGTATTATTATTATTATTATTATTATTATTATTATTATTATTATGTGTAATGAGTATTACAGAGACATTACAGTAACCTAATCTAAAGCCCTATTCAGACAGGATTTGTTTTACATGAGAAGGTGAGTTAATGTTGTTATTATTACCAGTGTACCTCTCGGATCCTGTGCAAATTCGTCACGTCAGGACTTTTTACAAACTGTGCATTCTCACGTCATTTATGCATTATAAAACACAGCCGATTGCTTTAAGGCTTCCCCGAACACTTCATTAAAATGCAGCAATGAAATCTTTCCCAAAGTGTCTATTCATCAATCGTGGTGGAATTCAATATTTTAGTGAATCAAAGGATCAAATATCTCACCGCAGTATTGCGCTGTTCACAGGCGTGGCCTGCGTGAACACCTCCACTGAAGCCCCTGACATACAGCTAACAGACACCCATTGAAGCTTGTGTGTCAGTTAGTGTTTGTTAGGTGTTTGTGTATTCGCTGTTTTAATGGGACGAAAGATTAAAGCTCATTGGACGACAGGCTTTTAACGCGTCATTTTGAACCATGCCTGAACGCACGCATCTTAATATATATTATTGGACAGTGAGCTCTTTGCTTCTCCTTATGATGATTGGTAGACCTGTAAAAGGGGCGGGACCTCGTAACCAGCTGCCAATCAGTAAATAAGGAATGAACATAGCTGACTCCTCTGTCCGATACTGATAATGTTGACCTGATTTTTAGAAAACTCTTTTGATGCACACACTTATGAGGAGAAACTGAAAATTAAACAAGAGGGCAGACCAAAACCCAAGATCTGAATTTCAAACTCAGGGAGCAAATAAAGTCCTTTTAGCTGTCTTGGTATGGTGAAATGGCTTGGTTGTGTTTATTCTTAGTCTTAGGTTCCAAAACAATAGATTTATATGAATGCACTTGTGTTAGAATAAGCGCATTAATATAAACCTGTTGTTCATGTTACATATGTAATATACAGTGTATACAGTATATAACATAAGAGAACATTGTGTCTCCGCTATTTTAATAACCACCAGCTGCCACCGCTATAAAATGAACACTAGAAATAACCCCAGGAAGGGTGTGTGTGTGTGTGTGTGTGTGTGTGTGTGATATATATCCTCGTCCGAACTGACACATTGGAAAAGGTTATATGATATCATGTAGCTTTTTCCTGAGTATAAAGACCTCACTCTTTTCTATTGTCTTGCAGCAAGTTTAAAACACAGAACAGTAAAATAGAGACGACATTTAAAAGAACTTGTCCGAGAAGTGACACTTCCAGTGTTTTTTCCTGAAAGTTATAAGGGACTGTGTGTGTTTAAATAGAGACGGTGTTCACACCATAGCCGTGGAAGCCAAAGTCACTAACTCTTACTGTATGGCAGAACGGAGGTTTTGCTAAGAATATATCTTTTAAAAAAGCAAGAGAAGAGCTGTTTATGAATGCTTTATGAAAGGAAGTGTTTGTACTGCTGTATGACAGCAACAAGTCTGTAAACTTAGATTTATTATCATATCAGAGTTGACTGATTGCCTTGGGTCTCTGGTGTCGTTAGGAACTGGAGTCTTCAGAAAAACGGATTAAATTATTCAAACAAATCGCCACTGAATGCATTGAAGGATTAGTGTAGTTATGTAATGTAAATACACTCGTAATTCAACACACATTTAATTCACCGGTTTGCCAAGCCTGACATTTTGGTGGATATATCAAACCGGTGTTTTTGTTGTAGTAGAGTCTCTGAGTCACACATAGTTTTTCTTCCAGTTGCTGGAACACTTCCTACAGAAATCCTAGCACAGAGCCTTCATACTGTTATGTTACGTTAAACATGGAACCTAATGATCAATAATAAACGTCAAAACAATCAATTGTATTAATATGAGCTGTACATAATATGTAGGAAATGTTTGTTTTATCAACAGCGTGAATCTCTGTAGTTTATCCAGCTGTAAATCGATCAGAATTACTACAGACGCTCTCCAGCATCCATGTCCAGAAATCTTATCCCGTATAAAGTGTAAATTGTATAAATTGTATAAATTAACGCATTAGTCATCACAGGAGTTCACGTCTGGCTTGCGTTCACACTTAACCACTTCCTGGATGAGTTCATTAATCAGAAAGAAGAAGTGTGTGTATGGAGGGGCAAGTGGTTTCATTCTTCTCTAATCAAAGTGGTTGGAGTTGCAGCTGCTTGTATATATACTGTATTACGTGACACATGTGTGCAGGATAACAGTGACATGCCAGTTTAGAGAGTGTGTGTGTGTGTGTGTGTGTGTGTGTGTTAGTGTGCGTGCGGTCCAGTCATGATCCACTCTTGCTCATCTGTTTACTCAGGGATAAATAGTGCAGGTCAGAGCATCTCCTACTTCAGCACTGAGCACCGGAACAAGGAGAAGTGTGCGCGCGTGTGTTTGTGTGTGTGTGTGTGTGTGTGCGTGTGTGTGGTGTGTTTCTAAACACAGCTGAGGCTCACTGACCATCAACATCCCTCACTTTAATTTCACCAATACCTTTATATTGAAGTAATACAGTGTAATTATTTACGTTTAAATAATGTAATCTGTAAATGGTAAAGAGATTTAAAGGAACAACTTGAGAAAAAAAATCATAATTGCACGATATCTTACTCCAGGAGGAACCCGAGGAGCCAGGACATGTTTGTTGCCTGAAGTTCCTGTAGATCCTGTAGTTTTGCACTGCAGCTGCTCCTCATGAAATGAGGAGAAAATAGAAAAGTTTTCATTTTGGCTGAACTTTTTTCCTTTAAAGGTGTAATCAGTGAGTTTTGGTACACACTTTGGGACTCAAAATTCAAACTTTCTATTGCAGGGTTCAACATAGAACCATTGAGGTTACTGTAGACAGACAGACAAACCAAAGAACTCTTTAGTGGCTAAAATGACATATTTTCAACAGTGTAGAGAAATGGATAAACTTAGAAAACTATATCTAGAAGGGTTCTTTAAAGTCTGTATGTAGAACCCCTGAGGAAAAGAAAATGGTTCCTCAAGGGTTCTTTGGATAGTTAAGTGTCTTTAGCTGCTTAAAGACTTCTACTTGGTATAACTTTTGTAACAGGAACTTCTGAACGTCTGCTGTAGAACCTTTAAGCGTTCCCCAGAGGGATGAACTGAAGAACGATTTACAGGAGAGATGAAACCATTTTTCTAACAGTGTACACAGATTAATAAAAAAAATGAGTTTAAATCTACATTCTTGTAAAATTTAGAACCATTAAGGGTTCTTCAGTTGTCCCTATGGAGAACTCTTACAAGTTCTAAGCAGAACCCAACAACAGAGTGTTTCCCTTTGGAAGCTAAGATCCTTTAATTCTCCAAGGAACCCCTGAAGAAACCCTTTTCTGTAAGAGTGAAGAACCAATATGGTTCCTCTGGTTGTCCCTCTAGTTGAATCCTTAAAGGTTGTATGGATAACCAAGTAGCAGAGGATTTCTTAGGGTTCCAAACAGAACTAGCCAAAGAATCATTGAAGAACCCTTAAAGAAACTCTTTTATTTTCAATGAGTGTAGTTAGATATAGAAACTCTTATGAGCAAAGGTTAAATCTAGAAGAGTTCTTCATTTGTCTATCTGAGCTGAAGGGTTGTGCTTTCTTATCAGAAAAGTCTTCTAATTAGAACCATTTTTTTGTAGGCTAAGAACCCAAAACCCCTTGATTATTCAATAAACCCTTAAAGAAACCTTAAACAATCTTTTTTTTTTCCATTTAACTAAGAATTTAGTAATCTGCAATCTGTATGTACAGATAGATAGATTAAAACGTCCAGAACCTCTCTGATTGTCCATTTAAATAAAACATTAAAGCTTTAAACATTAAAGAAAAAACATTAAAACATTAGAGATCCCTAAAAATAATGTTTCCTATTAGAAACTGTACCATGTAGAACCCTTTTAGAAAGAAACAGCCCCTAAAGGAGCCTTTTTTATTCAGAGTATAGATAGATACTCCGAGTATAGTTAGATAGATAGATAGAAAGATAGATAGATAACTCTTAAGAGTATAGGGCAAGAGACAGAGACAGTTCTATTTATCTACAGTCAGGTCCATAAATATTGGGACAGTGACACAGTTTTGGTAATTTTGCCTCTGTACACCACCACAGTGGATTTGAAATGAAGCAGTCAAGATGTGATTGAAGCGTAGACTTTCAGCTTTAATTCAAGGGGTTTAACAAAAATATTGCATTAACCGTTTAGGAATTACAGCCATTTTTTACAGAGTTCCTCCATT
>CM040471.1:5190182-5209324 GCA_022758105.1 Pangasianodon gigas | reverse complement strand
GAGGAACTCTGTAAAAAATGGCTGTAATTCCTAAACGGTTAATGCAATATTTTTGTTAAACCCCTTGAATTAAAGCTGAAAGTCTACGCTTCAGTCACATCTTGACTGCTTCATTTCAAATCCACTGTGGTGGTGTACAGAGGCAAAATTACCAAAACTGTGTCACTGTCCCAATATTTATGGACCTGACTGTATCTATTTATCTGTCTATCTATTTTGACATGCTAGTAGAGTAGACACCCCTCCTTATCCTGATTGGCTGAATGTTTGGTGGTACATATTTGTAGACATTTACTTGAAGCTGCTCGAATGTGAGGAGAAACGTTACGGTATATTAGAGAGCTGAAGTAAAAAAAAAAAAAAATCACCGACCGCAGCTTTAAACTCCACTCTGTAGAAACAATGTTGGCAGATCAAAGATAAAAGTGGCCATATTTACTCTCTCTCTCTTTCTCTCTCTCTCGTTCTCGCTCTCTCTTTCTCTCTCTCTCTCGCTCTCTCTCTCTCGATCTCTCTCTCTGTACTTGTATATTTGAGTGGTATTAGTGTAATGGTGCAGGCATTCAAACGACCTTATTACCCTTTGAGTGGCGTGTGTGTGTGTGTGTGTGTGTGTGTGGACAGTCACAGAGCCACCAGTTCCAGCGGCAGCGTCCGGGCTCTAAGTGGAGCAGGGGCTCCTGGGTAATTTAGCTGTAGTGGCGTGCGCTGGCACTAAAAGCCTGCTGGGTAATTGAGTGGCGGCAGTCGGGAGTGAGGCGTCCCTGCCCCGGCTCATTATGCCACGTCTCCCGCGCCGCCTGTCACGCCTAATGCACTCTGACACACTGTGTCCTTCCTGTGAAATAACAGAGTCTTCTTCAGGCCTCCTCACACAACACACTACACACACACACACACACACAGATAAATAAACATAGGCTAAATCAGACATGTTTCAGTCAGAAAACAGGACTAATATTTAGTTAAAATGCTGCTGAACTAAAAAAAACCTGGGATGTTCAAGTGCTCCTCTGATTCTGATTATTATATGATTTATATAGATGTTGTTTTTGAGTAAGATTTTCCCACAGAGTTAAGAATGGAATCTGAAAGATTCACAGGGTTGAGATTAGAGCCATGTAGTGTTCATATGTATTTAAAAAAAGAAAGAAAGAAGAAAAAGGAGGACAAAACCATCCAGTTCTGTGCTATAGCCTTACACAGCGCTAAATTTACCCTTTTTTTCTATCCATTTTTTTCCTCAGTACCTTTGTGTGTAGTTCAGTAGAAACACAAGGTTTAAATCTGTAACATCTGATGTACCGTTTATTACAGGATGACATTTTATCAACAGATCTGCATGCTAGGCTTGCTAGATAAATTAGCTAATCTTAAGAACAAATTAGTGGCTATTTGCAGCATCAGGACTCGTACTGAAATCCCTCTCGAGTTTATCTGTAAAAAATGCAAGCTAGCTTACTAGCACATAGCTAGATATCTAACTGCTAATGTTGGTCATTTTGACAGGATTTGTTACTTTTACATAAAAATATAAATCACTGAGAAAACATCGATGTAGATCATGACTCATACTAAAATCCCAGAGTCTGTCTGTGACAAACGCAATCTAATTTACTAGCAGTTAGCTAGCTGGATAGATATCTAACTACCTCTCTTGCTAATATTAGTCATTTTGACAAGATGTGCTACTTTTGTAAATAAATCACTGAGGATACTACAATGTAGATCAAGAATGCTACTAGTTTACTAGCCATTAGCTAGCTGGATAGATATCTGGCTAACTACCTAGCTAATGTTGCTGATTAATCAGTGAAAATGTTGGATGGTTTGGTATGTTTAGAAAGCTAGGTTAAGCAACGGATACTGTTGAATAAATTCCTGAATACTTCTGAGCTAGTTTATTAGCAGTCAGCTATCCGGCTAGTTTAGTTAGCTAATATTAGTGATATTGGGCTGCTTTAAGAGGCATTAGGACATAAAAACATTCAATAAGAAACATATTAAACAATTTTTTAAAATATATTTATGTTTCCAGTGCTACTTTAAGCACATTTAAAACTACATTGTGAGGTATATTTTAAACCCTCAGCCTGTCTCTCTCTGTAAATAAACTGAGCTGTCCCTATGGCTTGCTAACAGTTAGCTATCCAGTTAGCTACCTTTCTAACTAACAAACTAGCTAATATTAGCTATTAATAAAATCTTGGGTGTTGTCATATATTTAAGCAGGTTTGGCAACTGTTGTTGTTAAATAGATTTCTGATTATCTATGAGAAGTGTGAGCTAGCTTACTTAGCGGTTAGATAGCCAGCTAGCTAGCTAGGTAACTAACTAGCTAGTGTTAGTAATGGTTGCTAAACCTGTTCAAATATGTAATAACACCCAAGATCTTGCTAATCATAGTTATATTTACTAACAGAAAATCCAGATGTTGTGGTATATTTAAACAAGTTTAGCAACTCTTACTGTTAAATAGCATTAGCTGTTATTAGCAGTTAGCTAGCTGGCTAGCTAAGCTAGTAATATTAGTGATATTGGGTTATCTTGAAAGACAGGAGATGTACCAAGACTATTTTAGTAAGGCAAATAGCATATTAAACAATTTATTGTATAATTTCTAACAGTTTAATGTTGCTAGTACAGTGCTATTTTATGATCATTGTGAGGAATATTTATTTATTTAATTCATATTAAAAATTAGTGAATTCCTGTCAGAACTGTGAGCTAGTTTACTAGCTGGCTAGTTTAGTTAGCTAATATTAGGTTTGAATAGCAGGAGGACATGAATTTCAGATTTTATTATTTTTTTTAATGAATATTCATATATCGTGGTAAGATACAGATGTGAAGATGTTGCTAGATTATTTTTAAATAACTTTTTATTCTACATAATTTTTTTTATATTTCTTATCATGGCTAGTCCAGTGCTATTTAATCCACATTGTGAGGTGTATTTTAATCATGTGATATTAGCCATGGATTTCTTTCTCTCTCTCCCTCTCTCTCTCTCTCTCTCTCTCTCTCTCTCAGTCTGTGTCTGGCTCTCTCGCTCTGTAATTAAGCCGCTCTGTCCCTGTGGTGGGGAAGCAGATTGATTCTGTCAGATTTAGCAGATTGATTCAGTCATCACACACACACACACACACACACACACACACACACACACCGATCTCCTTCACACACTCTGAGTCAGTGTTGTTATGTCTGAGCTCCCAGTCATACCTGTGGTCATCGTTTGTCTTCATTACAGCTGCCATCGTTCATCTGAGCTCTGTGTGAAATTAAGAGCCGCGCTATTTCACCTGAACACACCGCGAGGGTGGGACTTATTCCGGGTTCTGGATACATTTGTTTGTGTTTTGGCCTTTCTCAGTGCTCAGTCAGACAGAAGCAATGTCGCTGCAAGTAGCTGCTCGTCACCTTTGCTAGTGTGAGCGATCAGCGGAGACGAATCGTTCCTTACAGAACGACACCCTGCTGTCTCTTTCAGACCATACACATGTACACAGATATTTTTCAAAATGTAGATTTCTCTGCATTTTGACTTTCCGTCCACATGAAAACTGCATTTTAGGTCAATGAAGATTAAGCTTTTCAGAAACGCCTTCCAAAGTGGAGAAATTTTTAAACTCCATTTTCACAATTTTGACAGAAAAAGCGTATGTTTTTAAAAACACTAGGACAAGAGGTTTCGGGTGTGTTATGAATGTGCTAGGACTCCGTTTAACTGATAACTGATCACCAGGTTGTTACTTTGTGCTCTGTAATTTCTTTCTGTACTGCAACTAAATCTCCATTTTTGAGATTTTGGATAAGATCCCGGTGAACACTTTGTATTCAAGTATAACTTTGAGGACGGTCCACACATACGAATCATTCCACAACGTTCAGCCATGTTTGGTGTATTCCTGCATTTCTGCCTCTAATCTTTTTTGTGTTTTACGTGTTGTGCTGTTCATGTAGACAGCTATGTACATTTTCAAAAATATCCCTATACGACTGGACAGGGCCTTCCTTATTCAACTACACACAAATGTAAACAAAAAAAAAAAAATAGCTACACAATCCCCTATATCCCATATACATTCAAAGCACTGGTGCATAGTTTTTTTGTTTTTTTTTACAGACCAGTCAGACTCAATAATACACAACAATAAATAAAATTACCCCATGGACCCCTGAGTGACCTCGGAGGCTCTCCAGACCGCGCTTTGAGAACGTTATAGACTCCATCTCTAACAGACATCTTTCCAAACTGTCCTTTATCCACTGATGCTTGGGTGAACACTTTGCTTTGTAATTCCCCATGACATCAAATCGATATATCCGGTTTATTTTATGTTTCTTTTTTTGTCAGTCAGGAGGTATTGACCCAAGTGGACGGACTGATAAAAAGATGGATTGCTGTGATCGGAGTTTGATCCAAACTGCCTTAAGAAAAAATTAACAGATGTGTATAGGGACGTAAATACAATGGATATAAAAAGTCTACACACCCCTGTTAAAATGGCAGGTTTTTGAGATGTAAAAAAAAATTAAACGAAGATAATTCACATCAGAACTTTTTCCACCCTCAATGTGAAATTACATCATATAAAAATTAAGTGAAAAACAATCAGAAACATTTTAGGGAAAATAGGAAATATAAAAAACTTACAATAACCTAATAATTTCCACAACTACAGGAAGAAGACTGCAAAGTGCGGATAGTATAAAATATACTGAGTTGTTGGAAGTATTTATACAAATGATAAAACATCAGGAAGAGGAAGTACAGCTTATTTACAAAGAGAAACGGAAAAGAGAAATAATACGTAAATGGTACGTGGGATCATTATATAAATTAGGTGTAGAAGATGGTGAGTTAAGCATGCTAGCGAAATCCATGTGATGCTTAGAAGGAATCGGTTTGTGGACACGCCTCATTTGTAACGACCAATCACAAGCTTTGTCGGATAAAGTGTTCACTCGAGGAGTTTGCCCAGCTGCCATGTCTATGACACGGTGAACGAAGCCTCCACACACACACACAATGTCTGTTAGCTTCGCAAACTGCATCATATTATTCGAATTGTGACACGTGGGATTTGCCTTAACACGTGGGGATTTGTCGTACCTCCGACTTCTTTCCTATAAAATCGAACAAGATCTTGTTACATCATTCTTTAATATTCATTCGAATATACATTCAAAAATATTATTCATGAGATCAGGCTGAGAAAGGAACAATACAGAAGGACAGAGCAGTCATGATAAAAAAGAACACTGTTCTTCACAACCGAACGCACTCACACGCTATTGTGCATTAACACCTTTACAGCTGAAAATAAAAAAGGGAAGCAATGGTGTCAGATAAAAACAGGTTTATACTGGCCAGATGTCACAAACTGGGGACCTCATTTGTGTACTCTGTGTGTGTGTGTGTGTGTGTGTGTGTGTGTGTGAATACATTATTGGCTTCTGTTGTGTGATATTCGATGCAAATAGAAATAACATTTCAAGGGCATCCTATCACTGTTGTCAGCTCTGGTAGTGACACCATGAAGGTCTCTCTCCAGCATCCTTTTTAATGGCCCAAAATTCTCACAACCCCCAACGCCGTATTTTTAACGATATACCTGGAATTATAATCCTATTATAACATGCCGTAAGTGAAGGCAGGACGCACCTGTGAAAATGCAACATGTCTAAAGGCAATCTTTGAACTGAAGTCAGAGTTCCAAGCAACAAACTAAAATGATTCTTATTGTAAGACAAGGAAAACATGCGAGGGTCAAAATCAGGAAATAATACACACAAATGCACAAAATGACTTCAAGATTAGATAAAGAATTAGCAGGGAATAAACAAACAATCTAATCAATGACCAAACACAGAACAGGTGAACACAGTGAGGTAACACACTAATGACAGGACAGGGGCGGAGCCAGGGCTAGAACAGAAACAAAAGCACAAAAACAGAGAGAAGGGGAACTACTACTTCATTCAAAGTTCATTACTGTAAATAAGTGAACAATCCACAGAATGTAAGGTGAACTTCACATTACAGACTTCTTCTTGCAGAATTTATTTCTGAGTTTGTTTTTTTTTTTGCTCTGATCGTATTGTAATGGAAAGTGCCTCATATCTATCTTTAATGAGAACAAACTGTCTGTTTAGATTCCCCATTCTTCCACTGAGTATATACCCTGCTGATCCTGTGTGTTAGGAAAAAAAACACATTATTTCCTCTGTCATATGAACAAATCGGATATGTCTTCAATCTGAACCACATTTGAAAGTGGCTCGGGTCTGATTTATCCACACAGTCCTGAAAAAAAATCACTTTAAGGCAGAAAATGGGATTTGTGTGACCTCACACTGGTAATATAGCATATATAATTCAATATAATATAAACATAGTCTGAGGTACAGCAACTTTCTTATTTTAATGTAATTTAACAAGAAAAAATGCTTAATTGTTGATATGGTCTTGATAAGATCTCTGTAAGAGATGTTTATTTAACATTTATGGAAGGAGTCTCCAGTGTCAGAGTCATACCAATCAGAGGTAAAGCTATAACTCTATGTTTCTGACCTCTTCAGGACAGAGGAGTTTACTCTTTTCGATTTCGTGATAACATTACGATAATGAACTTGCTTGTGGACGTTCCTCACGTTGGTTTAGATTAGTGGGGTGGGGGTGTGGCATTGTGTATCTCGTATGTCATTGGCTGTTGTGTACGATAGACAAGCACTTCAAAACGCCATCACTCTGACTTACGAACTCAAATCCCAGATGTTGAACTGTTTCATGGAGGACTTGAGATGAGTTAGACTCCGAGTTTGGGCTGACGTGAACACGATTGGTGCATGATGTGAGTTTTAGTTAAACACTTCAGCGCCTCACTGTTCACCTGAAATTAGTGCTAACGTCCAGGTTTAAGAGTTCAGTCAGGGCCGGTGCTCTGGATTAGCGCCTGCTTGCCCTCAGACAAGCTCCAGTTAAGACGTCGTAACCCCAATGTCAGGTTAGTTCATGCTTTACTGTGTAGACAGATGGTACACGGCCATCGGTCACTGCAAATGGGGTCATTAGTGAGTAGATGTTAGCCGTTTGCCTGTAGCCATTAGCTAGTAGATAAGGCATTGGTCAGTGTATTAGCATTGTTGATGAGCTGAGAGCGACTCATTAGACCGATAAGGAGGAGGAGGCCATTAATTGCTATTTAATTAACAGTGAAGGAGATATTGTATAGTGAGTGTGATAAGGCAACAGGAAAGGTCATTATCCACTGGGAAAAAAAATAATTAGTTAAAGGACAGCATTATTGAAGACATGAGAGTGATTTTAGACATGTTACTTATGCTATTTTAGCTTGTATTGAGCATTATTGGACATTATTATTATTATTATTATTATTATTATTATTTATAGAAAACCTATTTATAAACATTAAAGGTATTATTATTATTATTAGCAGGAGTAATATTCGTATTATTATATACAGTCAGCAGTCAAAAAAAATATTGGCACCCTTTATTATTTAATTATACATAACAATATAAAATATGATCTTAAATAAACACTCAAACAAGTTATTGTTTTTCTCATATGAAATCATCATTATTCAAATATCTTATTTTGATTCATATTTTTTCTTAAATATGTGTCAAACAGATTGGCACCCTTAAAGAATAGTTCAAATAAAGAATGTGCAAATTAAATCTTTTAGATATTTTTATTTCCCTCTCTTTTTAATTGTTAAACTCCAATGATGGATGTTTCAACAGCTAAATGATAATAATAAAACTTCAATAAAATGTAAATAAAAGTAAATAACAAAAAAAAACATAACCCCTGTATGTTTAACATATCACTCATTGCATGTGTTTTTCAGTTTATCTGTCAGTCTTTGCTCAGTAATTTTGTAAATATATTGAGTATTGTAATGTTTCATGAGTAATGTACACATGCTCGATGTCCCTGTGAATGAGCTGTTGCTATAGAAACTATAACGCATTAGAATGAGTGCATTAATATTAACATTAATATAAACCTGTGATTTGCAGCTGCACTATTGTCAGAGCTGCTGTTATAGAAAATTAATCAACACTTTCTTCTGACCAATCAGAATGCAGAATTCAGCAGTGCTGTGGTATAAGTGAGGACAGTAAACTGGTTATAAGCGGTGAGAGTGTCTCGCTTTGTAAAGAATGCAGGCTTTAGATATAAATCACAATTAATTATGGTTGTAATGGTTGTAAAATATTGTTGTTTATGATGAAATGTATAAACTTCCTGTGTCACATTACGCTTTGTACACTTGCCTTACATCAGCTGCCTCTATTCATTGCTTTTAAATCACTTTTTTTTCCGTCACTGACATTGAAGCACCGTGTAACAATGACTTTTCAAGGCAATTCCTGTGAGCAATGTTCCACATATCAAGCATAATCCATTATGTGTGATGATGATGATGTTTTTTTGCGCAATAAAAGGTTATAGTTATTTATTTAATGAATAAATAGATCTATCTGAGCTCATGCTGCATCCACACGTCCCTGAGAAACACATCACTCTAGTGTCACATGGATGTACAAGGATATTTTTGTATAGACACTTACTGTCCACTTTAATAGGAACACCTGTACACCTGATTTTTTCATGCAGTTATCTAATCAAGCACATAAAATCATACAGATACAGGTCAAGAGCTTCAGTTTGGGTGAGTTTGGGCCACTGTAGCTTCAGGTTCCTGGTCTAGGCTGATGGGACTGGACCCTGAGATGCTTTTCTGCTCGCCACGGTTGTATAGAGTGACTATTTGAGTGACATAGCCTTCCTGTTAGCTTGTACCAGTCTGTCTAGTCTCTAGAGACGTGTTGTGCATGAAATTCCCAGGCGATTTTCTCAAATCCTCTGAGAAAACACCGGCACATGATTTAAACACATTTAAACATATGTAACTCGAAACATTCCTAATTTATATTTCAGAAAATTCTGATGAAATATAGTACAGTTAAGATTAGATTTAAAGGAGCACAGTCATGTTTACAAGCCTTAAGATTTAAACTAACTTTTAGATGAATACATTTAGAAATGTATTTTATTTCAAAGCGCTGTTGAATTCTGGATTCTGATTGGTCAGAAAGTGTTGATTAATTTTCTATAACAGCGGTGAGCCTTCAGTCAAACACAGAAGAGGGACTCGGTGTGAACAACTTTATTAGCTGTGCAGATTGTTATACACACACACACACACACACACGCACACACACACTGGTCCAGAGGGCTATGTTTCAGTCACCTCCCCTTGGTGTGGTGTGTCGCCGTTGAAAGCATAATTACAGAGTGTGTGCTTTGTTTGGGAGATGTTTAATTATGGTGTTTGTGTTAACGATATAGAGGCAGTGCGGGGCCCCTGTGTGTGTGTGTGTGTGTGTGTGTGTGTGTGTGTGTGTAATAATGCAAGACCAGTCGATGACCCTTGAGTGTGTTCAGACTGTTGTCAGAACCATAGCATCTCCATCATAAGTCACTTTCTCTCTCTCTGCATATTTACTTATCTCTCACTCGCTGCTTTACTCACGCCATTTATCTCAATATCATTAATGCACTTCTCATAAACAGCGCACAAAAGCAGCGGCCATCTTGTTCTATCATCATCCGACTCGCACTGCAGGATTCCCATCTGTCGCTAAATGTTTCAATAAACAGCGCAATGACCAAACGCTCCACCCTTCATTTAAATCCATCCTCGTTCTCCACCTCGGATTACAAATAAAACCTAAAGACATTAAAGCGACACATGAAAGGTCCCAAGTACCAATTAGCATGATCTCAATGCTAGCATGCTAATTAGAAACAACAACATTAGCATTTCTGCTCATCACAGGATGTAGACAAATATGGTTTATATGTATAATTACCACAGCGACACTCAATTCTGCGTTCTGATTGGTCATATATGATATGACAGTTAACATTTATGGAAGGAGTCTCCAGTGTCAGCACTTAACTTTCTTTTTTATGATTTACGTATTCTTGGTAATATGACAAGCTGCGTTTTTTTTTATTTGATTAATTTCAAGAGAGAGAAAAAAAGAGAGACTGGTGCAGGAACGACTCTTTATAGCTGCGATAATGTAAGTGAGAACAGGAACTAATTAGTTTTGCGAACAATTAACAAAGGGATAAAAAGTATGACATGTCTTTCTTTAATAAATAAGAAATTGTTAACGTTTACAAACATTAAATTGCTGTGGTGTAAGAGGAATAAAACACTTCAGGGTGTGCTGTTATAGGAAAATAATCAGGGTGGTAACAGTAACTCCACTTCATCACACCACTCCATTGTTGATTATTTTCCTATAATAGCATTACACACAGTGTTTTATTCCTCACTTAATAGGATCTACAGAGCTTGAGAAGGTCATATCACTTAGATACGGATTGTTATAAAGTATCACAGCAATGATAGCTAGCCGAATTATTTAGCTAATTATTTGCAGCAATCATATAATCAACAGACACGTAATCATATTTGTTTTCTTTTTCTATAAATTTTTTTATGTTTTTATTTTTCCCAATCATTCCTAGATTATTCGAAGAGGACACGTTGGTGGTGAGACAATGAAAATAAATAAAGAAAAATAATTAAATTTTAACACCCGATGTATTTTGCAGCTGAATCGAGTTTTGCATTTTGCACTTTAAAATGCAAAACTATTTTTATTTTTTATTTATATATTTTTATGTATTTATTTTTTAAGCATTTCTGTATAAATCTGACTTTGAAAGCATATTAAATATTAAATATTAAATACTTATTTAATTATTAAAATTTTAAGTAATTAAATTGTAGGAAATGTTCATCCTACACTTGAATATAATGTTCTTTTTAAAAAAAAAAAAATAATAATAATAATAATAATTGAAGGAGGTAAAATGATCTGCCAGCACAGTAAAAAGAAATAATTTTCTTTAATAAAATTACTAAAAATTATGAAACCTATCTTGTACGAATAATCATACAAGGAGAGCTATTAGATAAATCACATGAAAATTTTTATTTCAACAGGGTTAAAACAGGACACATTCTTTGACAGAGCCATGAGCGTGTGTGTGTGTGTGTGTGTGTGGGTGTGTGTGTGTGGGTGTGTGTGGGTGTGTGTGTCCCCACAAGCAAAGCATGTGATGCTGTTGTTTCAGTTCCAGTATAGGAATGTGTTTGTCTCTCTGTACTTAATCAATCCATCCGCTTTCTGCCCCGTGTGTGTGTGTGTGTCCGTCACTCCGTCTGCCTCTATGTACGAGTGTGTGTGATGTCTAGAAGAGTTTTATTGGTGTTGTGTGATGAACAGAGCGCAGATGGCTGGAATTAACCGTACACAAGGCCATTAGAGAAGATAACAGATGAAAATGGGTTAATCTCTTTGCATTGTGACGCTTCTTCCAGAGTGCCATCAGCCTTCACACATATACACACACACACTCCTTTTTTCATTTCCCATTTCATTTTTCTCTTTTCAAAGCAAGGAACTTCGTCTGACAATATATGAAAAGGATCATGTAGAAAAAGAAAAACACGTTTCCTGTAATCCAGGCTATCGCTTATTATATTTCATTTACTCAGGTAGCTTTTGAAGAAAAAAAAAAAACTCTCAGGAGTAAAGCTCAGAGAGCAGTGCAATGTAGAGAAGTTGCAGAGACTGAATTTCTGTCTGTGTTTTGGGATTCTCTGCTGTGACAGATTTTTATAAACTTTTAATTTGTGTAAGTTTATCATAAATATAGATCAGATACACTATACAGGTTTACAGCAGGATCCAAAAACTGCACATGTTCAAATGCGTCATCGTTTCTATAGTAACCCTGTACACAGGGACTCGTACCGCGGATGCTCCACATAAATGGATTTAAAAAAGGTGTGTAATTGTTGACACGGTGAAGTGTTCTTTAAAGAGATATTTATTTAACATTTATGGAAGGAGTCTCCAGTGTCAGCGCTTTGTAAAGCTGTAACTTTAAGTTTTCCGACTTCTTCGGGAAAAAGACAAGAAAAAAGTTTTTAAAAAAATTTTTTTTACTAACCTTAAGAGAGAGAAAGAAAGGGAGGCTGCTGAGGGAACGACTATTTATAGTTGCTATAACGTAAGTGAGAACAGAAACTAACTTGTTTGTGGACGTTCCACAACGTTAAATGTAATTATAAATGGATAAAAAGTATGACTTGCTGTTCTTTAATAAATATGCGAGGTATAAGAGGAGTAAAAGACTTCAGGACATGCTGTTATTGGAAAGTGTTTCAAACAAATTTGAGCAACAAAATGAACAAAAACAAAACAAAAATGAACAAAGTGTACAGAAATGAAACAAAAACTAAATTAATAAAACGAACAAAAAAGGAAAACACAAATAAAAAAGAAGAAAACAAATAAAAACAAAACAAAACCATACCAACTGAGCAAAAAGGAAACAAAAATGAACAAAATAAACAATATGAGCAAAAAGAACAAAAGTGAAACAATCAAAACTCTCTGTTCTTCTTCTTTCTCAAACTCAATCTCACAAACTCAATCTCACAAACTCATCCTCCATCCTTTTTCTAAAACTTTAGTCTCTCTTTCTTTCTTTCTTGCTTTCCATCCCTTTATCTGCAACAAAATGAACAACAATTAATAAAATGGACAAAAATGAAACAAACGAAACAAAATTAATAAAACGAGCAAAAAATAACAAAAACAAAATGGGCATAAATGAGCAAAATGAACAAAATACAAACAAAACAAGGTTTTATTTTCTCAATCATAAATCCTCTTTCCTCATCCTCTCTCTGTATGACCACACGACGATGAGCACTTGAGCACTTGCACACTTATCCTTCATCCATTTTCTAAGACTTTAGTCTCTCTCTTTCTTTCTTTCTCTCTCTCTCTCTCTCTCTCTCTTGTATTTTCATCCTCAAAATGACCCAAAACAAAACAAAACAACCCCAAAAAGTAAAAACACAAAACAAAAGTAAACAAAAATGAAAAAACAAAGATAAATGAGCAAAATAAACAAACACAAACAAAAGCAAGGTGCGATTACTCTACTCAATCAAACCTCTATTCATCATCCTCTTATGATGGGCACTTACACACTTACACACTTATCCTTCATCCATTTTCCAAGACTTTAGTCCCTCTGTCTCTTTCTTTCTTTCCATCCTTTTATCTGTCCATCCTGTGAACAAAAAACGAGCCACAGGCCCCATTTTCCTCTCTCCGTCCTCCACAATGACTCCTTTCTCCCGGGCTGCTTTATGTAACCGGGGCCGGGGAAACAAAAGCGCACTCTTCTTCACCGTTAATGCTTTTACTCGCGGCCTCCTCGTCCGCCATTACGCACTCGCATTACCTCGTCACCACACAATGCCTGTGTGTGATGGAGGCAAGAATAAAAGAAAATAAAGAATAAAGCAGATGTTTCTTTTTTTTCAAGGGTTTTTTTTTGAAAAACGGTTTGTTTTTGGACAAACAAGTCTGCGAGGTGCCGAAGGAAAGGTGGGCACTTCTTGTATCTTGCGAGGCGTATTGTTGCGGAGGTGTCAGGCCTCGGCTCTGTGCTGAATGAGCCGGACAGGAAGACTATGGGCCGCATTGAAACCGGGAGCCGAGCTCCGTCTTTCAGTCGCGGTGCTTTCGGAGACGGAGAGAGAAAAGGCATGACTCTGAATGCTGGCAAACAAAAGCAGATTTCAATCAGGAGCAGCACTCGGACTGTATTTATGGACTCCCTGGGGGTAATAAGACCATACTTTAAGAGAGCGGCCTGGCTCTCAAACACAAACACACACAAACACACACACACACACTCACACACACACACACATTCTGACAAAACACTGTGAGCGGCACTGATATGTGCATACACACTTCATCATTTGCATCTCATCGCACAGCCTCGCACACAGCCGTATAGTTTTATAGTCGGACTTCAATTGCATCCTCTGTGCTGAAAAACCCCATTTCACCTAAAAACAGTTGTGGAGACGTTTCCTGAGCGCGCCTCCATTCTGTGTGCATAATACATCAGGCACCCGGGTGGTCCGAGCGCCTCCAGCTGACCTGAGAACATCAGCCATGTGTACGCTGTTTGGGGGAAAAAAAACTGCCGTCCAGTTTTAGGGCTGGGCAATATAGCCAAATTTTCATATCATGATCTTTTTTTTTTTTTTTTACAGTAACACTATAACTCACAGTTACATATTTTGATGAAAATGTGATAACTACTGAAAAAAAAAACCCATACCTCATTTCAGGGGTGGAAAATGTCCAGAGAAATGATGCTTAAGTGCATTTAAGTATAATTAATGTGTCAAAATCATACTCAATTTTTAAAAAAGTTTCAAATGTCTTTTTAAAACTTTTTTAAAAAGTTTTAAATGTCACTTTTAAATGTATTAAAGTTTTACAAAGTAATAAGTAAATGTTTTATCTAATGAAATTATGTTAGTCATGTTTTTTATGTGTAAAGTAACTTATCTAAAACTGTTGTTCGTTTTGAACGCAACGACGCCATTTTGCCTGAAAACATCGTTCAGTCTCTGTAAGTTTGCTGCTCATACGCATGACTAGCGCTACATACCTTGCTAACAAATTAATCAGAAGTAAATATTCTGCAAATCCACAATATTTACCGTTAGCTAGAATTTGTCTTGCTGCCTAACAAAGTTATGTTAGCTCCTGGAATTGATGCTAGTCTAACCTGGCATTAGCGAAGAGCAACACAGGCTAACTTAGTGAAATATAGGCGGTTAACGCTAGCAAATTAGCGAAACTTACCTCAACATGCTTTTTCACGTTAGATATTGTTCATGCCTTCTAGGGAGGTAAAGAAGACGCTTTATGTTATTTTATTTTATTTTATTTTATACGGGTCTTTGTTTACTCCAGCATATTGAAACATGTTACTGAGGTAGAGCCAGGGTCGTTCATCCTCAACTTCCACACTGCAGTCCGATGGATTCTCAAAATTCCAGCGCACATGGATAGCTATAGCGCTAACTACACTGTGTAGCATGTGAAGGTCAGAGCAGATGATGAATTGACATGATTCTGGGTTGTTTTTTTTTCCCTATGTTGATCTAAACTGAAAACTGATTGATGATAAAGTCATTGCCTAGATGAGAGATTTGTATTGAAGCATTGAAAGTCTAAATATGTATATACGTAAAATGTAAACAGTTTTTTTTTTTTTTGCAAATTAAGTAAGAGTACAACTATTCAATTTCAATAACGCTCAAGTAAAGTATAAATTGATTTTGATTGTAAAGATTGGAGTTCGGGTAAAATTTCATTCCCACAACACTTACTGTCGAAAATCTAAATTAGCTAAGCTAGCGAAGTTATAGACGTCTTTATGCAGAATGACTGTTTCTACAGCTACGTTATTTTTAACTGCCTACTTACACAACGTGATCTTTGCAGGAAGACGCCAAGACAAGGTTAGAAAATAACCTGAAAACATTTCCACGTCATTTTGGTGGAATCTATTTCAGTTTTCTTGAAGTAGTATTACTGCCAGAATAATCAATTTTCTTTGAAAAATCGTATTTTATTTTCCAGAATTCAGGCATCCGAAGTTTTTCTGGGGGCCGACATACATTTATTTTTTTAATACCCAGGAAACATCTCTACACATTTACCTTCAGTAACAATGGCAGGATCGATGAATATGCATAAACACTCAAATATGCAAATGTTCCCAAGCCCTCCTGCCACCTCTAATATCCTAATTTAGCTAACATTTAGCTAACAGAGCTAGTTGGCTAATTCACTGCTCACATAGTCACATAGTCATTTCCGCTGTTTGTTTGTTTGTTTTTGTGTTTGTTTGTTTGTGCGATCAGATCCAAAACTATTAACGAAAAACTATTAGCGTAATAACTGAAATTGTGTTCATCGCTAACATTTACTAAGATAGCTATCCAAACATTTTCACGTAGCATATCATCCTCTAATCTCGGGTGTGATTGGATTCGAAGGCATGGGATTTACTTAGTGACATCACTAGCTGTAGCTTATACGTAACTGAAATGTTACACAAACAAATGTAATATAAATATAACGTCAGCCATTCAGCAGACGATAACTATTTAAACATTAGCGTTTTTGAGTTCAGCCATACATTAAAGCTAAAGACCGCCTACGACGCACAAAGCACCAGTTCATTAAGGCTTTATAACTCCCCCATGCTCTCACACACATCTACACACACACACACACTTTCCGTGGATTACACAGGACAGCGTGTAAGATTAAAAAGCACGTGTAATGAAAGATGCGAGTTTTCTCAGACTACACAACGTCTCTTCTCGTCCTCACGTCTGAGGCTCCGCTGAATATTACGAAATCTCCCAGAACTCCAAGCGTGTTTCATCCGTCTCATCCGTCCACTCCGAAAAGATGAGAGAGAGAGAGAGAGAGAGAGAGAGAGGGAGGATGCAGTCCTCACAGCTGGCTTCAACAAACACGTGAAACGTTTAAATGTTTACAGGCCATAAACTGTGGACACGTTAAGTACGATGCGATTTACAGTCACGCTGATAAGTTGCAGGAGGAGGATTAAGCGAGGTTGAAGATGTTTATGAAAAAGAGGAAGAGCATCTCAAAAACATCTGAGTCCCCGAGTTTGGAGCAAGAGATCAACGTGACACGAGTGACACAAATTTGATTGATTTCCCACGATTCCAAACAGTAAGGAAACGTTCCTCATGATGATGTCTAACGTAAACTTTCCTTTTTTTTTGTCTTTTTGCAGTTGAGTTGAATTAAAATCCAGAACATTCTACAGACTCGACCTCACAGAGACCAGTACAGCAAGGGGCTCACTGGTGAGTATTTATCTCAGTAGACATTTCCATTATGGCCGGACTGATTTTAAGGCTGATTTGCCCCTCCTGTGTCCCAATGATCCGAAAACGTGTCCCGATTTTAAAATATTAACTTCCCAGATCATCCTGTGGTGTGCAGTGTGTAAGATTTTAATCTTAACCCCTCTAATCGACTCACGGTCCAGTCGCCAAATACACTTCGTAAATATTAAACATCCAATTTTTATGTCGTGCATGAGGTAAGAAATAAAACACAATGAGGTGTGCGGTTATAGGAAAGTAATCAATGATGTAATCCTAGTAGCAGAAAAACAAACAAACAAACAAACAAACAAATAAATGTTAGCTATAGGTTTTATTAAACATTATCATTATTAACCATGTACACACAAGTTCACCCAGCTAACAGAGAACGTTATCAGAACGTTCAGTTCTGTTCATTAGAACGTTATTAGAACGTTACTCAGACAATGTTACAGAAACGTTAGTGCTAGCCATCCGTAAACAGTGTAGAAACAGTTATAAGCATGAAGTTATAAGAAAATCCAGAACAAATTGACAGATCGAACGTTCTGTAAAAAAAATTGTAATGTTCAGAAAACATTCCTCAAACATAAAGCAACCGGACTGAATCACGACTACGCCACTAAATGCTTGTAGAGTTACTTTTACCGCCCCGAAGGTGATTAGTTTCCTAAAATAGCATGTCCCGATGTGTTTTATTCCTCTTACATACTACAGCAATGTAGTGTAGTTTCAATGAAGACTTTTCTGTTGCAAAGCCCTGACACTGGAGACTCCTTCTGTAAAAACAGACATCCAAGAGAAAACAACAATTAGTTGTTGCTATGGAAACTATAATTGATACTTTTTTCCAGGCTGGACTGTGAACGGTTAATCAGCGCATTCAATAAAGACGTAAATAAAACTCCAGTTGTTTTTGTTCTATGAGTTCAGTTCAGAATGCGTTATGACTTAGATGATTACACAGTTTATGAGTAATTAGTGCCGAAATCCGGGTTATTCCAAAGGGTTCACTAACTTTTTCTTGCAACTCCGGATCATTTCTCAGCCTCTGAAGCATATAGCAATATTAACTTCATCTACTCTCTGCTTACTTTAGTGCATTTTAAAGTGTCAGCCTTGTAGGATTGTATTATTAACAAACAGCCTCTGAGGCGTATAGCGATGTTCACATCTTAATAGGAGCTGCTGAGGTTAGTTATGATTGGCTGTGGAGCGCAGTCCTCATTTAAAGCCTAAAACACAAAACAAACACAAAAATGCAAATCTTTACACCACTGCACTGTTGAATTCTCAAATCTGATTGGTCAGAAAGTGTTAATTAATTTTCTAGAGCAGCAACTGTGACAGTAGTGCAGCTGCAAATCCCAGGTTTATATCGCTTAATGCTTAATCTTATTGTTTCCATAGTAACAGCTCAGTCACAGTGAGTCAAAAACGTGTAATCGTCGATATGGTGACGTTTTCTTAAAATAAGGAGACGTTTATTTAATATTTATGGAAGTTTTATTAACCTCAAGAAAAAGAAAACAAAGACGCTGGTGAGGGAACGACAGTTTATAGCTACTATAACGTAAGTGAGAAGTTGTTTCATGGATGCTACACAACATTAAAAATAACTAGAAATGTATAAAAAGTGTGAGGTGTTGATCTTTAATTAACAAAATCTGTAATCTTTGGCAAATTGCTGTGGAATAAAACACTTCAGGATGTACTGTTCTAGGAAAATAATCAACGTTGGGTTGGTAATAGTACCTTCATAATGTTATAATTTTAGGAATTTTTGCTTTAAAGAACACTCACTGTCAAGTTTTCTGGATTTTCTTATCATGCTTTTATGCAACCTCTTCAAACGTTTCTACAATGTTACCACTGACATTTCTGTAACGTTGTTTAAATAACATTCTAATAACATTCTAATTAATGGATTTAATTGTACATGTGGAACCTTACAGTCTGACTTGCGAACCTGTTGAATTCGTTACTGAACGTTTGGATAACGTTCTCTGTTAGCTTGAGGAACAAATGTCCTTTATTATTGATAGTGTTTCATAAAAAAAAAAGATTATAAAGCAAGGTAATATCTTAAAGACTGGAGAAGATTCTGTGTTTTCCAGCAGCAGGAGCACAGAGACAGTCTCTGGCCCTCATGATCACGGGAATTTATTGGTGCTTAGAAGGCGTGAGCTATTAAAACATTACAATAGACATTAGCGCGAGGCCAGGCAGCCTGTTCGGCCTAACGAACATATG
>CM040471.1:5177682-5187682 GCA_022758105.1 Pangasianodon gigas | reverse complement strand
TCAGAGGAGTTTGTGTATTGTCTGGTGTCCATTTTTAATGCTAACAACATAAACAGCACTGTCCTACACGTAGAATACGCTGCACAGAAATAGACTGAAACGTGCAATGCGTAGAATTAAAGGTACAATATATAGAATTAAAGGTACAATGGGTCGAATTAAAGGTACAATGAGTAGAACTAAAAGTACCTTGGGTAGAATTAAAGGTAATGGGCTGAATTACAGGTACAATGCTTAAAATTAAAGGTACACTAGCTAGAATTAAAGGTACAGTGAGTAGAATTAAAAGTACCTTGGGTAGAATTAAAGGTAATGGGCTGAATTACAGGTACAATGCTTAAAATTAAAGGTACACTAGCTAGAATTAAAGGTACAGTGGGTAGAATTAAAGGTTAAATGGGTAGAATTTGGCTTCTAGTAACTTACAGGTGAATTACAAAAAGATGATTGTTTACTCCTTGACGACACCTCTTATCCATGACCAGGTACATAAAGCCCCGCCCACCAGAATCTAGTTAGTTCAGTAGCTAGATATTGTTTCGTTCTATTTTGTCCAGTTATTTGGTGTTTCAGTGTTTCACATGTTTATAGCTTTATAACTTTGTCACAACTAGCCGAGGAGAATGAGATGTAAAATAATTAGCCAGATTTACTAACCAAGGATCCAAATGTAGCTTCTGTTAAAGGACAAAAATACAGAGAACACAACAAACACACTGTCTAACACTAGCTGGCAAATGTTAGCAAATGTTTTTTAAAAAAATACACACACCAAAGGTGAGTAGATGCTTCAATCAGCTCACTCTCATCTGATATAACCAAGTTTAAAGTACATCAAAGCAATGAAAAATAACACACACATTAGTCATTAGTCTTATATACTGAATGTAAATATGGTTTCTAATCAATAAGGCAATCCCACAATGCAACGTAATGACACATTTATCTCTGATTTAAAAAAAAAAAAGCACTGACACTGGAGACTCCTTCCATAAATGTTAAATAAACATCTGCTCACAGAAAACTTCGCCATAACAACGATTACAAATGTTTTTTAAATAGTTTATTATCAGTAGAGTGTCTGGTGTACAAGTCCCTGTGAATGAGCAGTTACCATAGAAACGATAACATTAATATAAACCTGTGAGACTGTCCGAGCTGCTGTTATAGAAAATTAATCAACCAAAAGAATTTGACGATATTCACAATATTTTGCAGTGAAAGTTGAAATTCTTTAGTTGGTGAGACGTTTGAGAGGTAGTGTGTATCTCCTGTAGGGTTGCACTGATCCGATGCTGAGTATCCGTATCAATCCAATCCTGGCCTGAACTGCTGGATCGGTATTGGGTTGTATTGTCAGATGTGTTGTCAGAAGTTCTGTATTTTATGCTGTGAACGTGTGATCTCGCATCAGCATCGTTTGGAAAATGGTAAAAAGTTGGAGCGGTGCCTCTGTGATGTACTGTACATGATGTAAAGAGTAAACAGAGGAGGTGAATGAGGGGGATGCGGCTCTGTTGTTGACTGTATCTCAGCGCTAATAGAGATTTTCGCAGTGAGGTTTAGCACAGGTGATTAGCCGGAGCCTCCGAGGTCGTCTCCGAGGTCGTCCTGGGTTTGTGAGCAGAACAATGCAGTGCCCTATAATTACCCCTGAGATTACAGAGGTGGTGGGATTGTGTCTGTATCAGGGTATGCTGCGAGGTGGGAGCTGGGACCCCTCTGATTGGGGTTAACCAGTGGCTAATTTGCATAAAAAGAGGTTTTATGGGTGGTGGGAATGAAATGGAGTGTGTGTGTGTGTGTGTAGCATGGTGCTTTAATGAATTTGGTTCAATTTTGGAAATTAAAGGTGCTGCAGATGCATCAAAGTAACTGAATGACCATGTAAAAGTATAATTTATTTCAATTAACCGTGCACAGCAGGTCTCTGTACTCTACTATGTATAATTTACATTTGTTTAACGCTGCAGAGTGTAAGGATTTATATTTAAAAATGAAAAATCAGGAAGACAAATAATGATTAATACACATGGGAATGTGCTGTAATAGGAAAATAGTCAACGACGAGGTGGTGTGATGAAGCGGAGTTACTGTTACCACACGGACGTTGATTATTTTCCTCAAGCAGCACATCCTGAAGTGATTTATTCCTCTTGGATCGCTGCAATTCAGCACTGATTGCACATTTTAATTTATAAATTAGTACAA
Organism: Pangasianodon gigas; assembly: GCA_022758105.1. Lineage (NCBI taxonomy): Eukaryota > Metazoa > Chordata > Actinopteri > Siluriformes > Pangasiidae > Pangasianodon > Pangasianodon gigas. The sequence goes on along the minus strand of CM040471.1, from coordinate 5,185,471 downwards.
CAGAAAGGCAGGCATTAAATTTGTCTAAGCTTGTTTCTGCCATATGAAGACAAAATGATTATATTTATGATATTTTTTCTTTTTAAAATTCTGTAGTATTTTAAATTAACCAGAAAGTTGGTCACAATGCAGAGTAAAGTTGTTTTTCTTTTTTGTTTTTACCCGCATTCGCACATACTTTATGAAGAAAATGCACTCATGTCTACACACTTTTATTTTCACGTCCATGTTGAAGGGGTGGGGCGATATGCCAAAAATATCAAATATCAATATCACGATTCTCAAAAACATTTTTATAATACATGATATATCATGACATATACATAAGTTTGCTAACAAATAGCCAATAGTCTTATTATGTGCAAAAATAATTTCATTTTTATTTTTTTTAAATAATATTTTGACTTAAAATAATATATTATTTATAAAAACATAAACAAAAATTATTTAACATTGATAAAGAGAAACAAAATTTAAAAATATAACATTTTACAATTTCAAAGAAAAGTACAAAATTATAATATAAAATCAGCTGCTTCTGGTCAGTTTTTAAAAAATAATAATAAAAAAAGATATCACGGTATCCACAACATCTTAAAAAAAGCATATTGTGACAGAGATTATCACGATATTGATATTATATCATGATATCGCTCAGCCTGTGATGTGAACTTCAGGACTGTAGAGAAAAATGATTACACACATTGTTTAATTCCACCGCTTTGCACGTTGGATGTTGTTCTCACAATTATTCTTTGTGAAAATTAAACACCTGCAACACGCACTTTATTAAATTAGTTCTCGTTATTTAGGATCATAATAAATCACACTGGTATTGATGTGATATGAAAGCACTTAAAACATGGAAGTGTTTTACACAAAACACTGGATATAAAAGTACGAAGGATCTAACTCTGTTGGCGAGAAACAAGACCCGAGGAACCTGAAACATGAAGCTCTTTGAGATCTGAACTTCAGGGCCTTTGAGAAAAATGATCACAAACAACAAACCACATTCAAACATGGCTTCCTTCCTGTAAGTTACACGTCGGGCGTCATTCTCACACTTGTCGTGTGTATAAACACCTGTAACAAGCAATTTATTAAATTAGTTCTTCTTACACTGGTAAGTGAAACATGCACTGAGAGGGTGATTCATGACAATATATTTGTGTCAGTGAACAAATGAAAAAAAAAAAAAACAACAAAACATATGCAGCGCTATTTGGGCTTCGCAACTGATTGTGTTTCAGGAGCCGAAGCAGGAAAAATCTGTGTGAAGTCTCAGTAAATGTGGTTTGATCTAGTGCTCTTTAGCAGAGCTTTCAGTGGGCTTGTCAGGGGGAGTCCTCGAGAAAAAGAGACACAGACAGAGAGAGGGAGCGAGGGAGAGAGAGAGAGAGAGAGAGCGGTGTGACTGTAACGCAGAGGCCGGTGGTCCGCTTGGGAGGACGCTCTCATTGTTGCGCCGTGTGATGGAGAGAAGAAAAGAGAGAGACACGTTTGATAGAGTTGTGGGGTTGTGCATGAATAAATGCTGAAGGGCAGCCATTGTCTGTGCTTGACCTCAATTTGGTACTGTAGAGTCCCTTTTTACCCGAATGTCGCCTGCCACAAAGCCACCATTCTGCTCTGTGCGCTTTAAAGAAAGGGGGGATTAGTAAAACAGTAAAATAGCCCGATTGCATGTCCAGAATCTTAACTATCAAGCGCAAAGTACAAAGACGTATAACGGGGTGGAAGGGCGGGGTCGTCTACGGGTAGAGATGTTTCTAAGAATCTCTTTTTCCGCTTTTTTCTCCTTTTTCTCTCTGCCTGTGGTCTGTTGGAGTGATGTAGGGACCTGAGCCACTGGAGGAATGTGGTGTATTTTGGGACGAAGGGGAACGGGTGTTGCGCGCAGCTGCATTTCCTGTTTATTCGTGCGCAAGTCTGAGACAGCGCTAAAGAAACAGGAGCGGCATTCATTACTCTCGCTCTCTTTTCCTTCTTTTCATTACTCTCACCCTCCAGACTGGATCCTCTGTGTATGTGTGTGAGTGTGTGTGACGATGGCCGTTAAGACAGCTGCATGGATAGGACGAACAAAATGGCTCTTTCATCACACACTTCAGCGTGTGTGTGAGTGTGTGTGTATATGCAGTCCACTGACTCAGGGCTATCATACTCTATATCTCTCGCTATTGAACCCTATTTGAACAGGATTAGTTTTACATTAGTAAGGGGAGGGGGGGGTGTAAACTTTTGCACCGCTGTAACTCTTTGATTTAAGTCTCATCCAATTTGATAACAGGCCAATTGCACTATATTTTCTCTATTAGAAAGTGACCTATAGATATAACCCCAGGTAATATATAGGGACTTCCATAATTATTGGCACCTTTTATAAAAATGATTGTATAATATAATGCACAATAATTAAAAATTTCCACTCAGATAAAAGAAGGAACTTATCTCTCATTCTAAGGGGAAAAAAAACATTTTTTTCTATCAAAAAGATATGTATCAAAATGTATTGACACACCTAGGCAATATTTTAAATAAATGTAAACATGCTTGACCTTCTCCTCTCTAATTTATACTCTCTGATTTTGTGTAAACTCTAGTCACATGACTTAAACACAAAATTTATCCCATCTAGATTGTACCTTAATGCAACTTTTCTTATTCTTTTTTGCTTCCGTTTTGACCTCAGTGCTCACTGCAAGGCCTACAAATAAAGTAAAAAATTCAAACCTCCATATAAACTAAACTTCTACAAAATGATCTCTTGCTTCTGTATTCAGTCAGAGTCTCCGATTAAAAACGATGCTCTAACCTCCTCTTTTAACACTAAACTGGTATTTGTATGAAATGGTTTCAGTAGGTCACTCAGAATCGGCTGCACGATCGACTTTTTTATGTTTTACTTCACACACTTTGCTAGCACTTTTTGCACTAGCACTCAGTCAAGGAGAAAGACATAATTGCCTTAAGTCACCTCTTCACCACGCCAGACTGCTTTTCTCACTCAATCCGCGAGGCGCTACTGACAGATCCGGGGTCCCTTCAGTGACCTCCATTGTTCTGGAGAGGAGGAAACATGGATTGTGAAGTCGATTAGATGAGCCTGACTTGAACTCTTCCTCTCTCTCGCTTCGACTCAGGGGCCTCTGGATAAGACAAGGAGTCAGCCTGTGTCACTCAGCAAAGCTAAACTTTTTCATTAGTGACTTTTAGAAAAGTCCGGCCATTCAAATGCACAGGACACACAATGCGCCGAATGGGCTTTTGTAGGCTTTTCAACGCCAGCAGGCAGTTCGTAAAGACATCAGGGAGTCAGTATCAGTCAGTCAGTGAGTCAGTAAGCGAGTCAATCAATCAATCAATCAATCAAGCAAGCAAGCAAGCAATCAAGCAGTCAAGCTTCTTAATGCTAAGACATAACACAGAAGCTTGGGGATCCTGCCACCAACAGGAGGAGGGGTTTGTGGTGTTGAACTGAAATAACTGAACCTGACTGTGTGTTTTTATGTTCTGAGTGTGTGTTTATGTGTGTATAATGACAAACAGATGGTTGGAAAGCCCAAGAAAAAACATCCCCACTGGAGATATTAACGTGCCCACTGATGGAAACATCAGTTATCTTATCTCAAAAAAAAAAAAAAAAAACACAACATTTTATTTGGTTTTACACTCATTACATTTCAAACGTATATTCTGTATAACTTATGATTTCACAAACGTGTCAGTCAGGTGGTTAGTAAATTAATAAATTAAAATCAATCAATCAATCAATCAATCAATCATTAAATCAATCAATCAAGCAATCAGTCAATCTATGACTAAGCATTAAGTAAATTAATTGGTTCATAAATCAACCAACCAACTAGTCAGTAAAATCAATACATTTCTTAATGTCAGTTGATCAGTAAATTAGTAAGAAATCTTTCAATTTTTTATCAATGTTTGTCAGTCAATTTATCAATAAATCACTTAAGCCAATCAATCAATCAATCATTCAATCAAGTGACCAATCAGTTGGTCAGTAATTAAACACTAATAAAGTAATCAGTCTGTAAAGCAGTCAGTCAATCAATCAACTGTAGTAAAGCAATCAATCAATTAACTGAGGTCAGTAAATAATTTGATCAGTAAATCAGTAGGTACATCAATCAGTCAATCAGCTAATCAAGGTTTGTCACTGAATTGATCACTCATTCAATCAATCAATCAATCAATCAATCAAATTTGGGCATATAAAAATTTAAGATACCATAGACAACAAAAGTCTAAATTTAGAACTTATAAGTTGATACTTTATAATTATTCAAGAATGTGTTTCTTAAATCAAAACCATTTTCTCCTTTATAACATTATAACATCTAATCATGTGGTCATTATAACATCTAATCATGAGGTCATTATAACATTATAACTTCTACTCATTTACTCATTGTAGCATCTAATCATGTACTCATTATAACATCTAATCATGAGGTCATTATAACATTATAACTTCTACTCATTTACTCATTGTAGCATCTAATCATGTACTCATTATAACATCTAATCATGTGGCCATTATAGCATCTAATCATGTACTCATTATAACATCTAATCATTTGGTCACTATAACATCTAATCATGAGGTCATTATAACATTATAACTTCTACTCATTTACTCATTATAACATCTAATCATGTAGTCATTATAGCATCTAATCATGTACTCATTATAATATCTAATCATGTAGTCATTATAATATCTAATCATGTGGTCATTAAAACATCTAATCATGTACTCATTATAACATCTAATCATTTGGTCACTATAACATCTAATCATGTGGTCATTATAACATCTAATCATGTACTCATTATAATATCTAATCATGTGGTCATTAAAACATCTAATCATGTACTCATTATAACATCTAATCATTTGGTCACTATAACATCTAATCATGTGGTCATTATAACATCTAATCATTTGGTCACTATAACATCTAATCATGTGGTCATTATAACATCTAATCATTTGGTCACTATAACATCTAATCATTTGGTCATTATAACATCTAATCATGTGGTCATTATAACATTATAACATCTAATCATGTACTCATTATAACATCTAATCATTTGGTCATTATAACATTATAACATCTAATCATGTACTCATTATAACATTATAACATCTAATCATGTAGTCATTATAACATCTAATCATGTACTCATTATAACATCTAATCATTTGGTCACTATAACATCTAATCATTTGGTCATTATAACATTATAACATCTAATCATGTACTCATTATAACATTATAACATCTAATCATGTACTCATTATAACATTATAACATCTAATCATGTAGTCATTATAACATCTAATCATGTACTCATTATAACATCTAATCATTTGGTCACTATAACATCTAATCATGAGGTCATTATAACATTATAACATCTAATCATGTACTCATTATAACATTATAACATCTAATCATGTACTCATTATAACATCTAATCATTTGGTCACTATAACATCTAATCATTTGGTCATTATAACATTATAACATCTAATCATGAGGTCATTATAACATTATAACATCTAATCATGTGGCCATTATAACATCTAATCATGTAGTCATTATAACATCTAATCACGTAGTCATTATAGCATTATAACATCTAATTATTCCATATTTCTTCCAAACACTAACAACTTACTGTTAACGCTCATGCTATTGTGCTAACACCCCGTATTAACTCAGTCAGTAAAAATCACTTTTATTCTCACCAGTACTGCTACAGGAACAAATTTATAATGTTAAAAATTGATCTTCTGATTTTTGAGAGAGTACATCTGTTAGAATTGTAGTCAATCTTCAAGGTTTTGAGATTGTACATCAACATTATGAGATTCCAATCCTTGAGATATTCTGCTGTCAAAATTTAAAGGACTTTTTTAGAACCTGCTGTATTATTCCCCTAAGCCTTTAGACATTATTTCAGGAATAAATGTGACATCTGAAACTCTTCCTGAAACTCTTTACACTCCCATCAACGCCTCCGCGGCAGCAGCCAGTGCCGAGGTGATGTGAGAGGACGGTCCTCCTCTTGTGAGGCCCCTTGACTTTGCTGTCAGTCTCCTCTGCCGGTGCTCGTGTCGTAATGAAGATTGAAAATGAAACAACGGACGCAATTATTTTTTGCCGGCGAATTAAACTGCAATCAATCATCCTTAATCACTGCTCTAATGCTGGTCTGGAGGCGAATGAGAGCTGTTCAGGCTTCAAGGTTAATTTGCTTTGTTCTGACTCGTGTCGGAGTGAATGGGACAGAACCCGGAGAGGAAGTGAGGCGCATGTCAAACACGCTGTTACTGAAGAGCCACTCTGCCACTCTATTACTGAGCAACACACACCTCTGAACATCACACACCTCTGAACATCACACACCTCTGAACCCACCAAGCATTGGGGCAGAGATGGGAGGCAGGTGTGTTTGTAGCTTTAAATTCTGCTGAGAGTGTGAGCGAAGAGCCACACACACACACACACCGATACCTACAGCTGTTTCATCATTGTCTCAGATCTGGAAAAACAAAGCATCAGCAGATGGTAACTAGTTTCCCTGCCAAAACTGCATGTTTCAGCCATCACACACACAGACACACACACACACACACACTTTCCCTAAAAATAAATGAAAAATGTTCTAGAACTATCACTATACCTTTAGCCTAATTAAAAAAATGCCAGAATCTATGAATATACATGAATATGGACACACCCTCACGCCCTGCTTCCATTCTAAACAGCTCTAATACCACTATGACTAGCTAAGGTAGCTAGCCATCAGTTAGCATTGTTCATTTTAAAATATTAGTTTCATCAGCATTAATATAGCATAACAATCAAAAATGATTAGTCACTAATATTAATATGTTAGCTTAAAAGAAGTTAGCTAACTGCTAGTAAGCTAGCTTGCATTTGCCACAGGTAGGGATGGGTGAGGTGGTTTAGAAGTCACAAATTTGAGAGAATAAGTCAGAATTTTGAGAGGTTAAGCTAGATTAGATGAGTTAGAATTTTGAGATACGTTGCAAGGATGAAATAAGTTTGAATTTTGAGATAAGTCATGAGTTTGAGATAATAGGTCAAAATTTTGAGCTCTCTCACAAGTGTGATATAATAAGTCATGGGTTTGAGATAATTCATCAGAATTTTGAGATAGGTCACAGGTTTGAGATAATAAGTCAGAAATATGAGAAGTCACAAGTTGGAGAGAACAACTCCAGAGAACAACTCCAAAAAAAAAAAAAAATCATTCTACGGTAATTCAAAACTATTACATAAGTCAGAATTCTGAGATAGTCATTATTATGAAATAAAATATACTGCCCAAGTGAGAGTATTATACTAGAGTGTAAGTTAGAGTGAGAGTGTATTATACTGCCAGAGCGAGTGTATTATACTGCCTGAGTGAGTGTATTATACTGCCCAAGTTAGAGTGTATTATACTGCCCAAGTTAGAGTGTATTATACTGCCCAAGTTAGAGTGTATTATACTGCCCAAGTTAGAGTGTGTTATACTGCCAGAGCGAGTGTATTATACTGCCCAAGTTAGAGTGTATTATACTGCCTGAGTGAGAGTATTATACTGCCTGAGTGAGAGTATTATACTGCCCAAGTGAGAGTGTATTATACTGCCCAAGTTAGAGTGTATTATACTGCCAGAGCGAGTGTATTATACTGCCTGAGCGAGTGTATTATACTGCCCAAGTTACAGTGTATTATAC
>CM040471.1:5156721-5170486 GCA_022758105.1 Pangasianodon gigas | reverse complement strand
TATATATATATATATATATATATATATATATATATATATATATATATATATATATATATATATATATATCCCAATATTCTTACCCACTGTAAACACTTTATCTTGAAATCCATTTCCGTTTAAAAGAAGAAATCAATCTTCAATAGCCTCACTTGTGAAGTGTGTGTGTGTCGAGGGAGTGTTTTTATATCTTGGTGGGAACTAAATGTCCCCACAACATTAGGAATATCTGACATTTGGCTGTTCCTCATGAGGAAAACTATTTTGTTGTTGTTGTTATTTATTTATTTATTTATTTTTACAAAAATTTACTGCAGCATCTTCCTGAGGTTAAGGTTAGGGTTAGATTTAGGTCAATGGAAGGTCCTCAAAGGATAATAAGACAAACGTGTGTGTGTGTGTGTGTGTGTGTGTGTGTGTGTGTGTGTGTGGAATAGAACTGATTGAATTAGAGTAATTAGAGGCAGCTCACAGTGTCAGTATTAATCACCCTGCAGTCTCATTACGAGCCCCGCACATCACGCCTTTCATCTCGTAATCATCCCACACTCACCAAGTCACACATATTAACCCACATCCTCTCTCTCTCTCTCTCTCTTTCTCTCTCACTCTCTGTCTCTCTGTCTCTCTCTCACACACACATACACAGACTAACCCTCGTCCTTTTCTAATGACTGTGTTTGCAGACGCATCCTGCTGTTGAACACACGTTCTCACACACCGAGGGGGAATGAAGACCGCTGAACCTGAAGACAGGTGAGCCATGCTGTACTCAGCGGCTCCCGCAGGGAACTCTGGGAGTTGGAGTTTACATAGTACTGTCTTGTTTAATTTCATGTCATTTCACCTGTCACTCACACACACACACACACACACATATTTACATACTAAGCATAGTACACAAAGCATTAGCATAGTACACAGACTGTAGTACACAAAGCATAAGCATAGTACACACTGGGTAGTATATAAAGTGCAAGTGTAGTACACTATAGGAAAATAATTAACTTCAGTGACAGTAATGGTGTTGTTGATTATTTTCCTGTAACAGCACACCCCGTTGTGTTTATTACCTACGCCTTATTCAAAACACCCACTTCACTGGACCAACGCTAATTACTTTGGAGATGTGGATATTCTAGTAACCAGATGCAACATTAATTACAACACAGCGTGAACTATAGATCACTGAACAATTCAGAAACCTCTGTGAGAGACTAATTCAACATGTTATTTATTATTTCTGGAAACGCCACTGCGCTGAATTGTGTTACTACATGGGTAGGTTTGTCACAACAGCGACATTCCCGTTCTTTAATTAGGCTTTATTGTTTTCACAAACCGGTGATACGGATCAACACAAGTAAACATCTTTAAAAATCCGGGCTTGACATTCATCTCTAAATGATAATAATTATAACGAGGAAAAAAAAACATTATAATAACCTGATACCAAATAATCAAAACACTGAAGTGGTCCTGAGTTTAAATACCTCATTAGCTACTCACCTGAGAATAAAGACAAACAAGCTAACCGCATTCTTGTTTATTTCTCCGCCATTTCATCTCTGAATGTGAGGAAAACTTCCTAATAAGGTATGACATGAAAACAAGGGGGGAAGGAAGACAATCACAGCGCCTTTGCGTGGAATATGTGTGTTTTAATGAATGCAGGTCGGCTTAATGATGGCGAGGAGACTTCAAACGGCGGATTGATTCATCCTTCATGCTGTTTAATACGCGCTTATGCAAACTCAGATCCTTCAGACCTCCCATGGCCTCACAGCCAACTTTAGTGTCTTCCTTTATACTCATCCATTTACATTTATGGCATTTGGCAGACACCCTTATCCAGAGCGACTTACATTTATCTCATTTAATACAACTGAGCAGTTGAGGGTTAGGGGCCTTGCTCAAGGGCCCAGCAGTGGCACCTTGGCATTGCTGGGATTTGAACTCACAACCTTCTGATCTTGCAACTTATTTGTTGTTTTGTTTTTTTATTTTGTAGCACCATGTAGCAGCTGGAAGAATCTGTATTTTGGCAAAAATTACTATTTTCTTAAATTGTTGTCGCATTTCCGTCTATCATTGTTCCATTACTATGATAGCAAGCATGTCCGTAATATAGTATTATAGTCCTTCAAAATTCACTTCCTGTCATCAGGAGGAAGTTCTACTGAATTTATGCTGATTTCGAGTCCTCCTTGGAAGTTCGTTCATATGTGTGTTACGAAAAAAAAAATGAGAATGTGAGAAAACTTCATTTGTTTTTATATGTATCATCAATAAATTTCATTAAATTTCATTGTACTACAAGGTGCAATGACAGTAAAGGCATTCTGTCTATTCTATCAATAAAGTTTAATTTGTCTTACTGAAAGAAAACAAAGAACTGAAAAGTTAACATGTGTAACTCTCACTTAAATTGTCACGTTCATATTGAAAGCTGCCATGACTTTTTATTACTGACACGCCCCCAACACTACTCGGAAAGTCTGGGATCATAGAAAAATACGAGTTTCAGAGTGTTAATTACGACGCTGTGGTGGTGTTCATGTGCGTTCACCTCGTAATTACGATATTTCCGACAGGACTTTAAGACAGCATTATATCTTGACTTCAAACTCGGACGTGGGAAGTGTGAACTTGCAGGTTTGGAGCTACAAAGTGGGGGAAAAACATGGACGCCTCCAGGAAAGCGTCTTATCAACAAGCTAGCCAGCTAACATTACTGATTATGAGTTCATTTACTTTCTCAACCCACCAAACTGTATGGTCCGTGTTATCGATTTAACCAATGTGTCTATGTTGATTGATCTGAAGTAAATACTCCTATAAACTCATTTGAAATAGTGAAGTGATATTTTATTTATTCTTTATTTACAGTGAGAGCGGCCATTTTGACATGACTCCGGGAGTTCACCCTTCCGACTTTCCGAATAGGAATTCTAAATTCCAGGTGTTTCCTTTGTTTGTTTCTAGTTAGATGTCGGAGTTACGTGCTTTAGTCGATAGCATTGCCTGCGAGTAGGAATGTTTACGACAAATGTATCAATGGTTAAATTTTTTTTACATCACAGTGCCTGAGATGCTCTTTGTGCCTGAGTGAAAACAGTACATTTTAAAATTACACTTTAAAACACACACATACAAAAAAAAAGCAGTAGGTTCTTAGCATTAATGGTTAGCCAAAGTGGTTAACTAAGAAACTAGCAACTCTTAGGCGTACTCTTGTATTGTGTAGTTAAAAGACAGTATCTGCGTTCACTAGGATGATAGCTAATGTTAACTATTATGGTATTGTGTAGTTAAAAATCAGTAGTTTACTAGCAATCTAGCTAGCATCTAGGAAGTTATCCAAATCAGGATATCTAGGAAGCTAGCTAATGTTAGCCTCCCTATTGTACTGTGTAGCTACTTAGTAGTCTATTTTGATACACTTCCTGTGTGATTAAAAAACTGTTAGCTAAGTTGTCTACCACGCTAGCTAATGTTAGATAGCAGCAGCTAAACACTATGTGCAATTAGCATTTATGCTTTAACCAAGCTCGCTTTTACTAGCTCTACAGGAAGTAGAATGTTACAGTTGTGCGGTTGTTTACTGTTGTTCACTATCGCTCTGTCTCTCTTTTAGCTGTGTATTAAACCAGCAGGACCGTCTGCATGTGTATACATGCATGTATCTGGTAGTGTGTGTGTGTGTGTATGATGTGTGTTTCACATGCTGGTGAGAAGCAGATCATTATGTGTGCCTGCATTCGAGTCATTTTTATTTAAGAAACCAGACAATGGGCTGTTGATTGAGGGGAGAAAAGGAAGAGGTTGACAATGGGGTTCTGTGCCTCCGAATGCAGCACCATTCTGCCCCTTCGGCTTTAAAAAAAAAAAAAAAGGGCCCCGGCTCATTGTGGCTGTGCCGAGACGCACACACACAACGGGGTGAGAGGGGAAAAAAAGCAGCGCTGCTTAGGAGGAGGAATATTTTGCCGTGGTATGTCATTATTTTGCAAATTTCTATTATCTCATCATGTTGTCTTCATTGTAATTGCGGCTAATTAGAGGGCTAGTTAGAGGCCCGGGCTTTGAGGCCCGGCTTTGGCGTGAATGGCGCGCCGCGATTAGCCCTCTCCACCGGAGGAAGCGGAGAAAAGAGAAAGAGATTAATCCGGTTACCTTGGCGACACTCGCTTCCATCTGCGAGGAACAATGCAGTTTTGTTTCTTTGGATCAGTCGGGATCAACAGAACGGCGAGCTCTCGGCCCGAACAATGCCGAATTCTGTCTAACTGGCTTCCACCCCCACCTCCACCCCCTCCACCCCCTCCACCCCCTCTACCCTAAGTGCCTCCCTCTCTCTTTAATACACTCCTCCTTCTTTTCTCCATGTCGATCCACCTCTTCGTTCTTCACTTCTCCTCGTCTGTCTGATCTCTCGACGCCACTGACAGTAGCTTAAAAGTCTTTTTCGTCTTCACATGTGTGAGTGTGTGTGTGTGTGTGTGCGCGCGTGTGTGTGTTGTGGCCGCTCAGGACCAGGCAGAGATTTGTCAGAGGTCAAGACCTTGTCACACACATCCTGGAGGTTCATCCCCAAATCCCCCCTCTGGGCTGAAAAGCACTTAATGAAATAATACACCCGAGCGCAGACCCGGATCCAGAGCTCCACTGAATAACCCAAGCAGTGAGCCGTGAATTGTACAGTAGACAAGTTTCGCTTGAAGTAAATGAGAAGCTTTTGTTTTGTTTTGTTTTTTTTTTCTTTTATCCCTCTCTAATGAAATAAAGACTCGTAAACAATTAAAGTAAAAAAAAAGAAAAGAACGAAAGAAAGCAGCAACCCCACTGATCGCATGTGACCTCTTCATTGTGATGAGGAGTTTGTGAGGGTTGGAAGAAAACGAAAATGAAAAAAAAAATCTCCATCTGCTGCTCTGCAGAACCAGAATGAGAGACGGGTAGAGAAAGAGAGAGAGAGAGAGAGAGAGAGAGAGAGGGAGAAGAGAGGGAGAATGAGGAACGATTGAGAGAGCGGTAGTGACATCTGGTCCCATGGGCACGACAGTCGACAGTAAAAATCCATGCAGATCACACACACACAGAGTACACTCCTGTTCCAGCACACTGCATGCTGTCTGTGTGTGTGTGAGTGTGTGTGTGTGTGTGTGTGTGTGTATGTCAGACCAACCAAGAGTAACCGTGCCATTTGCAGGCTCTCGCACTATAAAGTGTCTTTACTACTGTTAAGACGTAAGACGTCCACGTTTATTCACACAGCAGCAAACTTGATTTCTTTCTCTGCTCACATGTGCATATTAGTTATAAAAACCCAGGAATGCATACACTAAAAGAAAGTTTGCTACTTTTCTAATATTAATTGTCTGATAATTCTAATCTACGTGTTCCATATACCCACTCAGGCTTTATTCGCAAGCAGGAAGACATCAAGTCATGCCCGAGTGAAACATGAAAGTTATATTTGCTTTAGTTTCAGTGTGTAGAGGTTGATCATCTGGATCATACATGTATCATTCGCTGTCCTACATATCCCATAATGCACCAGCTGAGACGCTGCAGCCAGTCTGGACAAACATGGCAATGAAAATTCAATCATTCATTCGTCTTCGGTAGCCATTTTATCCTGGTCAGGTTAGCGGTGGATCCGGAGTCTATCCCGGGAATACTAGACGCGAGGCGGAAATACTTCCTGGTTTGCTAGTTCACACGCTCATTCACACATACGATGTGGCAATTTAGCATAGCCAGTCCACTTAGTCCATCGATGACTAAAAGCACATCTACAACATGATACTAACCTGAAATCCTGGCTTGATATCAGATCAGATTTGAGCTTTTATCGATTCATTCCACTGACTTATATTTTATACTACAAAAGTGTGTGATGTCGAGTGACCTCGAGAGTTTGGATGTCAATTTCGGATCAGTATCAGGTATTGTATGATGCTGATGCTGAAATAGGGGCACTGAAACTGGTGTTATATCAGAAATTAAAGAAGTAGAATAAATATCGGTGTGAAATATCACGTAAAAGAAAATGGATGTCAGTAATAGACACTCAGTCTTGGTTTGAGTGAGGAGTTCTGCTTGAACATTCATTTCCCTGCAAGTTTGTGTAGGTTTCTTATCAACTTTTACCTGATGTTGTTGAAACTTTGCTTAAGAGAGGAAGGAGAGTCGAGGGACCGGTGTCTACCCACCCATGTGAGTGTGTGTGTGAGTGTGTGTGTGTGTGTGTGCTTATCTTTTTACGAAACGTTTTCCCCATGTCGTGTTCCAAGTGCTGTCAAACTGCACGGCCCGACGGTACACTACTCGTAATTTTCCCATGTCATCTCTTTCCAAATCTCTTCAAAGGTTCGGCAAAGATTGGCGCCGTCTTTTTCCTTGGCGGGTTTTGGCTCGAGGTGGCAAGGAGAAGCAGAAGGATGCAGCGAGAGAAAAACACACAGAGAGACAAAGTGTGTGCTTTAAAAAAAAAAAGGCCTCTGTCGAGCTGCGTTTTCAGATGTGACTCCAATTGCACACATCTGCTGCGCACGGTGCATCTGTTATTTAGCGACTGAAGAGCTGACAGCAAACATCCTCATTATTGTAGCGCTGCTCTTTATTCATTCATTCGCTCTGTCTCGCTTTCTCTCTCTCTCTCTCTCTCACCAGGCACACAATGGCTAATCATCTGGTGTGCTTGGAGTGCCGGTATTGTTGAGGAGTAAATTGATGGCTTGATGTACTGTGGCCTTTTTTTTTTCCCCTCGCAGTTACCGTCTCGTCTTATCGGTGAGGCCACGAAGACACGCGTGGTGGAGGTGAAATGGCTTTGATTCTTCTTCACGTTCATAGAGAAGACTTACGTGAGCGTGTTACGGTCATTACAGCGAGCCCCATCATGGCCGTGCCCTTTTTAAATGGCGGCGTTTATCACACTGTGTCATCGATCCGCTGTAGCAGCCATTGTTTGATTTCTACTCATGTGGCCACCCCTGGCTCCTCTGAATAAACACACACACACACACACACACGCACACTTTTCACAATTCTCTACCAACAAAGTGCCAAGTCCTAATTTCAAACATTTCTACAGGTTCAGCTTGAGCACCAAAATCGTTAAAAAGCGATGAAACTGGTATGGAGGTGGAGTTACGTTGTCTCCATGACAACAACTCAAGTAGAAATTCCGTACGAATCGCTCACTGATCCGATATTCACAGCTTCGGAAGTCAGAAATTTTTTTGTATCAGCTCAGAATTTACAAGTGGTGGTGAATAAATGTTTCTCAATATGGCAGAACCTGTAGCTACTCTTTAGTTATTAACTAGCTGTTGCTTGGTGTCTGTATTTCCGAGTTGCCTAGCAACAGCCACTTGAACAATGACTGTATCATATTTTTTTGCCTTTCTTTGTCAAACGCTCAAAAATTCACAAATTCACGAGTTCCTCCTGAACACACTGAGTGGTCTGGGACAAAATCCACAGAAGTTTGGATAGCGATAGTGATTTATCAACACATCTGGGGTAAATGTTGATGTTCTCAATTATTTTATCCAGTTTTCACTGTGATTCTGCTATTATACTATTTATTACCTAGCTGTAGCTTGGCGTCTGTATATCCCAGTTGCCTAGCAACCGTGTTCTCATGACTGTGACCATATGCATATTGTGTTTTTGCCTTTTTAATGTCAAAAGCCCAAATTCGCAAATTCACAACGTCCTTCTAAACACACCGAGTGACTTGAATAGAAGTTTGGTTGGCGATTTTCTCTTTTTTTTTTTTTCTTTTCACTGTCATTCTGCCATTACGTTGACCATACTACAGGACGGCAAGCTAAATTTGAGCTAAGCTTTAGTCCTCGAACGAACTAAACAGAACTTTTGCTAAAGCAATTGCTGAGTAAAACTAAAGTTACAGTACCTACTGTGAATAAATATGTAACATAACTCACTCGTCTAGCGTGATCAGTTCCCATGCCACTATCTCTATAGTGAAGGATTTGACTTTGGATCGTAAAATACATTCTCAAAACCAAAAGTAATACGACATCCAGTGCTTTAGTAAACGCACACATCTGCTTATATACTGTAGCACTTCTCGATTCGCTAGTTCCCTTAACAAGCTGCTAACACTAGCTACATTAGCTACATGCGCCATTATTCCCCAAACATGAGATTTAATCTTGGTACCATTAGAAGATTCATGAAACTGATAGATAATCTGTGCATTTTATGTTATTTTCAACAACCAGTGCATCCTTTCTCGCAAACTTCTCACTGTCCGTTTAACGATCACACTTAGATTGGTTATGCTGAGACGGAAATCATTTAAAACAGTGTGATTAACAAGCTGAACACGCGCTCCTCGTCGTTATGGTAACCATACATGCATACGAACAATCAGAATGATTTCACTCAAGTACTAAAAACGTAGCCATTGTCATGACGTGGTTCAGATAAGAGTGCAGTGGAGTGGCTCGGAGCTGAGGGACAGCTGTGCTGTGTTTACGATTGTACGGTGGTGATGTCGTCAGAGCTGCATTCTGGGAAAAACAGCTTAGCACCAGGCTTAGGACGAGGACAAGCCATGCCAGGTGAATAGGAGACAAGGAGGGAATGAGGTGGAGGGCATTAAGGAGAAGAGATGAGAAGAGAAAGACTCCATGTTCTCCACTGAATCCATGATTGCAAAGTTGCTGAAATTGGTTAACCGTCTTGCCTAGGTTCCATGAATAACAAATAGACAAATGTGGGCGGAGCTAGAAATGGTGCAGATCAGTGATTGGTCGAATACAATCATCACAGAATTGTCCGGATGAACTTTTATAACTAAAGAGGCTTTTTGTTGTTGTTGTTGTTGTTGTTTGTTTGGTTCTTAAACGCTGCTCACTGTTAAGTCAGCAATTTATTTTCCATATGTAAAGTTTTATTAAAGAATATTTTTATTTTCATTTTTATTTACATTTCTACTCCTACATCTCATTATTTCATTTTACTAGACCCTTAATTACATTTTACTAGACCCTTAATTACATCGGTCATTTTTTGCATTTGTACAGTTTTTTTTTAAAGAAATATTTCTATTGTTATTGTAGTACTAGTACGTCTCTATCCAAAAAATTTTTAAAACAAAGTTATTCAGTTATTATCCATTATCCAAAATTATCCATTCAATTTATTCAAGAATTTCCTTCAGGATCTTCCTTTAAAAAAAAAAAAAAACAAATGTGGCGTTAAGAGACAACATCACAAATATGTCATATAATTTAATATTTCTGATTTGTATTTATATATATATAATTTACCACAGCAATGCTTTCCTGTTGCTGATATTTAGCCCGGTTTTGCATTTACATCACTTGTGATCCGAGTAAAAAACTCCTCTTCAAGTTAGGTTATTTTAAACAACTTCCTGTTTACTGTGGTTGCTCACTACATAGGGTACAACATACAGTATGTAATGTATTAAGCAGTGCGCTATACAGTGTGCTCGATAGAAGAGATTTGGATTTCAGCTATAGAAAGGGTGTAGGTCCTTTCTTTAAGCACTTTAAGTTGCACTTATCATTCTTTCTATTTTTTTTACTGAGAAATAAGTATTGGCACTCTGGGCTCGTGTCGCAACAACAACCCCAACATGTCTCGTGTCCACTAATTCACACTGGGAGGTAGATAATCATCCGTGCCATACACATTTTAATGTAAAATACGCTATTTTTGAAGGTTTCCTGTAAAATGAACATCAGTTTGTGTATTTTGAGGAATATTTTATTAATCTTGCTTGTCACTAGTCACCATCTCGCAACCTTCAGAGATCTTCCTACTTTCAAAAGGACTGTTATATGATTGGAAACGGACACAGATACTCGACCAGGGTATGAATATTACTGGATTCATACTAATATCTTGAAATACAGCTCTATATTGTCAAAAGTGGGGGAAAAAAGTGCTACTTAGAGCATCGCCATTGTGTGGAATCTGGCCAGTATACTGTACGTACTCCACAGAGAGCATATAGATCATAAGCATGACTGATAATTTGTGTCTCATCTTCATAATGCATTCATCTAATCTAATAATCATGGCACATCAGAGAACATCGAGGTCCGGGTACATTAAAAAAAAATCAAATAAACCTCTTTTTAAATGTAGGGTCAGCTCGAATTGAGCACAGAAAATACACACGTAAACACGTATGAGCGAACGGGACGTCCAGGGAGATCACGTTCCAAGAGGGAATTAGGGATCATTGAATATCAAAGCGTAAGTCTTAATGAGGAAGGAGAGCACCGGGCACAGGAGAGATGAGTGGGAAAAAAAAGTGAAAATATAGAGGATGAATGAAAAGCAAATAAAAGAAAAGAAAAGCTGGGTCAAAACCTCATAAAGCTATCCGTCGGAGTAGGTGCATGTTCAGCGCCAAGCCTTTGTGTGGTTGTGGGAATGGGGTGAGGGTATTGTCCCACACACACACACACACACACACACACAGCACTTGGCGATGCCCTCTGTGCCATCTGTAGCCTGTGCCCTGTGCCACCACCCCTCCCCCAACCAAACTGTTCTGCATTGATGGGCTTAACCATCTGTATGCCAGGCGGGAGCGCAGGAAATGGGTACTGTGCAGCACACACACACACACACACACACACACACATAATGCATACATGGCCTTGTGACATGTAGTATACCCCATGACAAAAGCCCAACAGACTGTCTCATGGAAAAAAAGCCTTTGAAAACAATAGCTGCCAATAAAGCATGTAGAGAAAACGCATTTGCATAACACACTGAGCGTTTGTTGTTCTGGTATCCAAGACTTCATTTATCATCTATTAACTCATTTACTAATATATTTCCCCAGCTACTCCTCAAGCAATTTATCTACGTCTCGTGCGTTAAGAAATGGTGCAGATAATAAAGCAAATGGCTGAAACCAGCGTGTCATTTTCACTCATATGGACTAACAAAACGTCTCACAGCAGAGACGTAGGATCAATGAGTCAATCTGCAATATGTTGTCCTTTAACCCCTGAAAGACGATGCAGACAAATCTTAACTTTATGTTTCTAATACATTCATCAACGTGAAGGATGTGGCAGCAAATGAACCGTTTCAGTAGAATACACATTTTCTACAAACTAAACAACACGTAGAGATTGAAACTGTTTCTTGGTTTGGGAATGCATCATTAAAAACTGCTGTTCTGATGGACGTGACGTTTTTGCGTTATGGATGTGACGTCTCTGAACGAGTGCTCAACGAGTGCTCAATTCAACCAGAGAACTTCTCTTCTCTTTTCTTCTTTTTGCTTCTTGTCTCATCTCATCTCTTCTCTTTTTATCTCTTTTCTTCTTGTCTCTTCTCTTTTTATGTCTTCTCTTCTCTTATCCTTGTCTCTTCTTTTTGCTTCTTGTCTCGTCTCATCTCTTCTCTTTTTACCACTTTTCTTCTGGTCTCTTCTCTTTTTATCTCTTTTCTTCTCTTCTCTTATCCTTGTCTCTTCTTTTCACTTCTTGTCTCGTCTCATCTCTTCTCTTTTTATCTCTCTTTTTATCTCTTCTCTTCTCTTCTTCTTGTCTCTTCTTTTTGCTACTTGTCTCGTCTCATCTCTTCTCTTTTTATCTCTTTTCTTCTTCTCTTCTCTTTTTATCTCTTCTCTTCTCTTCTTCTTATCTCTTCTTTTCTTGTCTTGTCTCATCTCATCTCTTCTCGTCTCTTCTCTTTTTATCTCTTCTCATCTCTTCTCATCTTGTCTCATCTCATCTTGTCTCTTCTCTCATTTTCTCTTCTTTTTTTCTTATATTCTCTCAATCAATTCTCCTACATAATAATTATTATGCTAACATAAATATTACCAGAGTATCTCTGGGATTTTAGTCCATAATCTGTCAAGACTGCACCTTCATGCATCTGGATACTAAGAGTACACCTCTTTTCTATAAAATGAGCAGTAGAAATAACACCATATATCTTTATCCTGTCTGAATTAACATGTTAACACTCTTTTCTATCTTCCCAGGGTTTTAGGTAAGTCACTGGGTTCCTAGCATAAAAATATCTTAAATACCTTATGGGCATGTGACCTACTAATGATCTAGTGTGATGCGTGAAGCCACGCCTCCTACAACAAGCGCTTATAAGAAGAGTCGATATAATCAGTTTCATGTGATAAAATAGTATGTAGTACGCATGGAATGTTTAGTGTGACGCTTGCGTACTTTGTGAAGACACGCCTCCATCTCCATCGTTCATCCCGGTAAGAATTACCTCAGACGTCAATATTACTTAACAGAAATACATCCGAAAAATTATCTGAAAAGTACCATAGTCTCTTAACTTATAGTTAGAAGCTAAGTGTCTCGTACTGCGTAATTTTTTACTGAGACATCTTCATTAAAGTAAAATGGCCGACAAGTTCTAGCTATAAAACACAGAAAAAGTCAACAACTGCAAAAACTAAAGCTATATTTTAATCAAAATGTACTGAAATGCCAGGCAGGTTTGAGGTATTAAGAAGAAAAGGACAAGATAAAATGAATTCTTTGTGAGAATAACTGAATAAATGTTTGAAGTAATAAGTAATTCGTATTCGATTCATTTTTCCGGGTGACGTCTGTAATCATTTCTTAAACGTTTTCTCAGTGATAAAACTCTAGCGTCTGGAAGAATGAGTCTCCGACAGGTTGTTTTGTCTATGAACCTGGAAGATTATGTCATATCATCATGATCACATGACTATCTTTCTTTATTTGATTGAGGAATTTACAGCGATAAAACTGCTCATTTATTTGTTTCTAGAAAACGAAATGTTTTAAATTATTATGGTACATGTGCTGCAGGATTTCTACCTGTAACTGACGTTAGAGCAGCTCCTTTAATCAGCCATTAGGATCATGCTTTATCCGATTGATTTGTTTTTCTTTCTCCTGCTCTCAGTGTTCTCTCAGTGTAGGCAATATGGAGATGAAGTCATGCAACCCACAACGAGAAAGCTGTTGAGCGGCTCCTACATCTGTGCGCGATTTGAGAAGTGCTAAAGTAGATGTGGTCGCAAAACTTTTTTCCAACACAAGATGCAGCATCTGCACGTAAAATCACCAATATGTCGATCGAGATGCGAGTAAAATGATCAGAGTTGTTTAAAAAAAAGCAGGTCTCTTATGTGAATTTAATCCCATCCAAATAGGGTGTGTGTGTGCACTACCACATGTTTGAGATGTATATTAAAGTAAAGAAAACTCAAAATTACCGGCAGGTTATTAGACAGAAAATACAGATACATTCATGTATGTCAGTGCTCTTTTCTCTTACCTTCTACTCATCATTTATTTAGTAGTTTTCTATTCATTGGTTTCTACACATATTTACACATACATGTACATATACATACACATTTGCATACAGGTCCGAGTCCCGCCTCGACTCTGTGTGCGAAGTTTAAAGATATGTGTTGTAAGTCCAAAGATATGTGTTGCAGGCTGATTAGCATTTCCAAGTTGTCCGGAGTGTGTGTGTGTGATGGACTGGCACCCTTTCCAGGGGTGTCAGGATGATTTATATATATTTTATATAAATATATATATACAAATAGATAGATAGATGGATAGATAGAGAACCCTGATAGAGATAGAGAACCCTGACATCCCTGGACAGAGTGCCAGTCCGTAAATATATATATATATATATATATATATATATATATATATATATATATATATATATATATATATATATATATATATATATATATATA
>CM040471.1:5109672-5156621 GCA_022758105.1 Pangasianodon gigas | reverse complement strand
CTGTTAACCATCCAAACATCCTTCAGAAAGCATTTTATTTCTAGAGAGGGTGTGATCGAGTGAATTTTTGTCCGTTTCTGCTTACCACCATTTCACCATGAATCATGATCTGATCATGAGGTACTTTATCATGTCCTTCTTCATCACTAGTTTTGTTTTGTTGTGGATTTTAATCTGTGGAGCTTTGGCGTAGTGTTTAGAGTGTAACAGTAAGACAGGAAGTGGATGTTTGTTATCAGGATACAGTGTTTGTGGTGCTGGTTTCTGACTGAGCTCATGGGTTTATCGTGTTTCAGACGCACTGCAACTAATTCCTCTCATTTATACTGATCTGGCAATAACATCTTTAATTTAAACTTATAGTTCCAGTAATTCAGTTCCCACACACACACACACACACACACACACACCGCTAATATATTAGATAATTATACAGTTTATATAAGATACTGTACAGTGCAATTTCCAAAGATATGAACAAGAGCATCCTCTCTTCTCTCATTTCCTTCTCCTCTCTTCTGTTCTGTCCTCTTCTCTTGTTGTCTCTTCTCTTTTCTATTCTCTCTTGTTTTCTATTCTTTCTTTTTTTCAGTTCTGTTATGTCTCTTGTCATTTTCTCTTCTCTTCACTTTTCTTATTTCTTTGCTCCTTTCTTCTTCTCTTCTCTCATTTTCTTTTTGTTTATTTTCTTTATTTTGTCTTATCTTCTCTCAGTCGTTTCTCTTCTCTACTGTTCTCTTTTCTTCTTTAGTTTTCTCTTCTCTCATTTTCTCTTTTTTGTCCTCTCTGTCTAGTTTTCTCTTCTTTCATTTTCTTATTTTCTGCTCTCTCGTCTAAGATCTCTCATTTTCTCTCTTCTTATATTCTCATATTCTTTCATCACCTCTCCTCTTCTTTCTATTCTGTTTTTCTCTTCTCCCATTTACTTTTCCTGTCTCTTTTCATTTTCCTTTGAACTTCTCTTCACTTTTCCCTCTTCATTCTTTTCTCTTCTGTTGGTATTCTGTTCATCCTATTCTCCTTTTCTTCTTTTCTATCCTCCTCTTTCATTTTCTCTTCTTTCATTTTTTTTCTCTTCCATTCTCTTCTCTCACATCATTCTCTTCTCTTCTGTTCTTCTCTTCTCTCTTCTCTTTTATTTTATTTTTTTATTTTTCTCTTCTTGTGTTTCATTGTGCCTTCTTTTCTTAAAATGTCTTCTCTTATCTTTTTCTTTCATTTTCTTTCTTCTCTTCTCCATTTATCACATCTTTTGCTCTCTGTTGAAATACAACTTCAACTCTTTACATTCCGTAGGATGGGAGTCTGTGTGTGTGTGTGTGTGTGTGGTGGGTGGAGGTGTGGGTGGTGGGTGGATGTGTGGGTGGGTGTGTGGATGTGTGTGTGTGTGTGTGTGGATGTGTGTGTTTAGGGGCTTCCCTGAGGATTTCGGGCTGGATGGCAGTGTTTGAAGGTATTTGGCATGCTGTGGGGTAGAGGGTATAATCTTGGATGTTTGGCAGGTGGATGTGTGTATGTGTGGATGTGTGTGTGTGTTTTTGGGGGTGGTTGGGGGTATAATCCTGAATGTTTGGCAGCTTGTAGATGGCAAACAGGCAGGCAGGCTGGCTGGCATGTGTGTGTGTGTGTGTGTATACGCGTGTGTATACGCTCTAGCACGCTTGCCACTCTTGTGGCGAAGCAATATCAGGTACTTGGCACGTTGGTAGGGGGGCATTTGAACCGTCTGAGCCACGGTGGAAGGAGCTGTCTTTGGCAGGACTGGGTTCGGAGGTAGGTAGAGGGGCACTGGGTGGTGGGTGCTGCCTATGGGACTGTACTGGGGCAGCCAGGAAAAGGGGCTGGGGGTTCAGGTGGCACTGGCAGCAGCAGGCGTGGGGAGGATGATGTGCCCCCAGGTGGAGAGGATTAAGAGAGAGATCTGTGTTCTTGGCTCTGGGTTTTGAACTGTGCCTCTGCTCCCTTTCTCTCGTCCTCATTCTCTCTCTTTCAAGCCTCCATTTGCCCCCAGACTAGTGGATGTCTACCATTTTCTGCCAGTAGACCTACATAGACCTTTAGTAGCATGGACAAGAATTTCAACACATTTATCTGTCATGACAAAAGACCAGAAACCCTGTTTTCTCGAACCTTATTTAAAAGTGAAGGCTTAAATATGCAAAATGGTAATTTAATACTGCAACCAATTCAGCAGGGGTTGTCAAGTGGAGGACTGGCGTCTGGATGCAGACCCAGCGAAGTATTTCACCAGACTGGACCAGGCACATGCTATAAACATTTAATGCATGATAAACACTTGAAAGAAAATGGCCACAGTTTAGTGACTCCAGTTTTCTAAACAAGAACCAGAGCGTAGAGCTGAACTCGAGTCTGGTCTCGAGACATTTTCACTGCTAACTTGGACTTAGCAGAGAGGACATTAGTACTTGGACTTTGTAAAAACATTATTTGTGTTGTCTTTCTTTTCTCATTCCCAAAGTTTGGCAAGACGTAATTTTTTCTTCTAGAAAACAGCTTAATCATTGGCGTAATGCTGTCGAGGTAAAGCCATGTCCTCGAAAAGGTTTTGATGGTTTTCAGTCTCGATCTTGACTCTGTCTCGCTTTCATTTGGACTCGATCTTGACTTGATCTCAACCCCCTTAATACTCAACCTTGACTTGATCTTAGCTAGTCATGGTCATGGACTTGTCTTGGACTTGACAATGTCAGTCTGGACTACAGCCCTTCCACTGCAGCTTCTGGAGCAGATCCTTTGTTTCAGTTTACTCAATCACTTGTATTTATGTAAATTATTAGCTAAAGGCAGCTGATCAGATCAGAAGAGAGCTGGAGAGGTCAGAACAGGAAGTTTTGATGAAAATATAATGTTTAAAAATGAATGTACAGAGACGTATGCACTTATTTTCTGCTTCAAGTCTCAGAGTAGAGGCGTGTATCAGAACAAAAAACTGTTTTTTACATTAATACATGTGGTCAGACATGCAGCTTGCTTTCTTTCGTATTGTTCCTTCTTATTTTCGGAAGGTTTTGTGGTATCCATGTGCAATCAGGTGCAAATGAAGGCAAAAAAAATTATCAGGTTACTTTCATTTCTAGAGTTACATGACAACTACATGACAAGTTCCTACTCTAAACCTATATAATTTGTCCTTTTACACATGCAACTAGTTTTCTAGAGACTTATAAACTATTATAAAGGTTTAAGGTAACAGGTATGAGCTGTTTTTCTGACATAAGGATGACATTTTCTTTGCTGACTTAACATTAGAATGTCTTGACAACTGTATTTGGAGCTAAGTGTACTTTTGGTATCCTCGAATACGTCAGTTGTTATAACCTTCTAATGTAAGTCAGCCTGGAAAGTGTTATAACACAATGTTATGTTTTTTGACTCATTTGTTTTTTCCACTTTTCATTAAAAGTGACAAAGGCAGACTTAATGAGAGTTTACTGTAGTGTTGTTGTTTAAAAAAAAGTATTTTTGTTTATGTAGATTTATGTCAGCTTTCACGAAGGCATTATGTAGCTCTGTGAACACCAATTAGCAGATGCTGTAAATGTCAGGGTCGAAGAATACCAAGCTAAAACCTTGTTAGAGAGAGGTTAATACAGCATGAAAAGAACACACACGTCATAGGGTTTTTAAAAAAAATAGATTAAATAAGTGCTAATTCAAGTCACCCTTTAGTAAAGCGTGTGAAGACGTAGTCTCACCTGCGAAAGCACAAATTAGTTACATTCGCAAAAAAAAAAAAAAACAAAACACTTTTGATTAATTAATTAATGAGTTTTACAAAAATATGTTTCGCATAAATGTTTGTTGTTGGAAAACAACAACTGCCCTTAGACCTAAATTTCAAGTTAACAGATTTTCCGTTTTCCTCTCAGTAAAAAGGAATTGTGTCAATTTTGTTTGATTTCATATGAAGGAAGTCACAAAAGTATGAATGCCAGCCCCGCCCCCTGAGCCTAACCTTAACCTAAACTTTCAGCTCTTTTCATATGATCTGATTCGTGTAAATTGTACAATTCCTTTCTGTGGTAATCGCCAATACTGTATGCTACAGATAATTAAAAAGTATCCCTTTAACATTTTGAGGGTTATAAGATCAAATCTTCTAACCCTGAGCTCTGCAAGACTGGATTGTATCCTGTTTCACTTTGGATTAAAAAAAAATGTCTGGCGAATAAATAATTGTAAATAAATAAATACTTGTGGTGCAATGGTAGGCTTGGGAGAGATGAGGGAATGGCTGAGGATTTGATTTTGGCTGCAGGCTCGAGAAATTCTGTTGCTCTTCCAGACGTTTTTCCCAACGACTCACAAAGCTACTGTGGAAAATCGTTTCAACACCTACTTTCCCTCCCTCCCTCCATCTTTCTCTCTCTCTCTCTTTCTCTCTCTCTCTCTGTCTTTACATTGATCTATCTGTTGTGGATGCGCCGCTCCCGAAGTGCAGATGTTTTGCATAAACATGTGCTTTTAAATATGTTCGCGCGAGAGACCTGCCAAATCTGTTCTCCTGACAATCCAAGCGCAAGTCCTGGAGGCTACGTAGCATGACGCGCTGAGAGAATGCACCTGCCAGAGACTTTCAAACATACACGTTAGATCCCATTCAGTGACACCTTTTTTTAACAAAATGGGTTCTTTAAAGATTCTTTGGATAGTTAAGATCTCTTAGCGTTCAACAAAGCTTAGCTTTCTACATAGAACCTTTAAAGGTTCTCCCAGAGGGACAAACTGGAGAATGCTGTAGGGTGACAGACTCTTAGATAATTTTGAATGATTAAGGGTTTGGTTGTCTCTCTGAGAGAACTCTTTATGGTTCTACCTGGAACCCTTTAA
Organism: Pangasianodon gigas; assembly: GCA_022758105.1. Taxonomy (NCBI): domain Eukaryota; kingdom Metazoa; phylum Chordata; class Actinopteri; order Siluriformes; family Pangasiidae; genus Pangasianodon; species Pangasianodon gigas. Next base: position 5,151,770 of record CM040471.1, on the reverse strand, counting down.
CAGAATGTTTCACTGTCAGAAAGGTTTTTAGAAAGCTTAATACACTTAATTATCCAACAAACCCTTAAAGAACCATCCAAGAACATGTTATTTTGCTAGAAGTATAGATGGAGACTTCATCAATTCACAAAATGAATCCACATTTAGTTTGGTTAGTATGGTTATGTATATGGTTAAAGCTTCTAGCTTTCTAAAGAGGTTCAACTTGGAACCTTTTCTGAAAGGAAAACCATAGATCGTTTAACAGTTCCCTGAGAGGGGCAAAACAAACAACCTTAAGGCTGCTAAGTGAAATGTTTAGCATGTATCTGTGTATGTGTGAACAAGTGAAAAAGTGACGTTAGGTTTAGGTTCTCACAGAGTTCCTAAAGTGGTTCTGCTTGGAACCTTTTCTAAATCCTTTCTAAAGAGGAAACCAATTTTACATGGTTCTGCATACAAATTGAAGGTTGAACCCTTTACAGTGCTAGATAAAACCTTTTTTTTGAAGAGCAATGAAGAAAGAGATGGATAGAGGGATGAAAGGGTGGTGGATGGATGGTTCTGAGGGAACATTATCGTCCGTCGTTATAAGTGCTCTGGTTGTGCTCCATCACCACTGTAATGGCATGTATCCACACTGTTTATCTCATTCTTTCTCTCCTCTCTTGGCCAATCTCTTGATTTCGACCCCTTGCTCAGGTAAAACGGATTGTTCCCTGCCTCATTAAACTGCTACAAAAGAACGGAAAATGGGAGTTGCTTTATTTTTTAAATCACAGAACAGAAATAAGAGCAGCTAAATCAGCAGCTCAGTCGCTGGCGCTTGCAAACAAGGTCATAGAGGAACACAGTGTGTCATCAAATATGGTGTAATTTCGGTTCAGTCTGTTGAGGGCTAGCAATTTGTAGCTAGTCATGCTTTTGCTGGTGTTTGATTGGCTAAATAAAAATGACAGGCTTGTACATCAGGTTTGTTATATAGCACAAGAAGAGTCCATTCAATACTGCTGACAAGAAATATAGATTTCTATCAATTGTCCAATTTTTCCTGATTTCTGACTAAATGACAGGCGATTTTACTACAGCTTCCTAGCATCTCTATTACAAGTTCCAACTCAAAAACATGATTATTTTTAATAAGTGACTCCTCTGGTTGTGATTATATTGATCAAATATAAATATATAATGCACAAAAATAAATAAAGACAGCGTTACAGTGGAAATGAGACAAAAATATCAGGAATATCAACATTTACCTCAGATGTGTGGGAAAATTAGTAAGAAATGATTCCCAATGGCTAAAATTAGATTGTAGTTACAGTTAACTTCAACAGCTAACTGACCTTCTGTGAGTTCCACTATACTGAGAAACAACAACATTAACATTACCACAAAATAGTTTGACTTACAAAGGAGTAAGTATCACAAAATTGGGACTTTCTTAGGAAATCTTCTCATAAACATGGTGAACACAGCCCCAAATTATGTAGCATTAGCGAAGCTATGAAAAGAGCATCGCTTACACTTTTCTACATGGAACTGTCCTTTGTCTAAGAGTGTTTTATACTGAATAAATATTGATCAAATATGTCATCTTTGCGCTAAAACAAAGACTTCCTGAGTACTTCTGTAAAGCAGGCTCATGGAGAGGATGGCAACATGGTATTAGAAACTGGAAACTGTTAGCTCACAGGACCTGTGTGTTAATTAAGCTAGCTAATTAATGTTAGTGAGAGACAAATTAGGTTATGAATGAAATTTGCTGTTAAATAAATAAACCGCACTTGCGTTAACCCGGGACAAATGTGAATCCTAGCAGCTTGCTAGCTGCGTAGCTAAGGTAGCTAATGTTAGTGATATTAGCGTATTCATATTCGAGATGGGGGTGATTTTATTTTTGTTTTTAAAGGTAAAGGTGAAAATATTGTATGTTCCTAGGTGCTGTTTAGCTGTTTTAGCATTTTTTTAATTTTGATTTTTAATATTATAAAAATGTATCTTTCTATATTTTAAAGCTGCTTACATTCAAATGCCATAAAACCAGATACAAAGAGACATCAGATGTTTTTGTATGTCTGCATTTCCCCATATGTCTGTTTAACTAGTTACCCTGTTAATCATTGATGCTGTGTTCACCTGTCCTGTGTGTGTGTGTGTATAAGTGAAACACCATGTGCTAAAACACTGATAAAGTCAATGAGAGAAACAGGCCAAGTGCATAAACACAGGGTCCCTCAGCCTCGCACCGTTCATCATCTACACATGACTGTAATAAGTAGCTTCTGAGTTGAAATGATTGTTTTAGTCGGAACTAAATGAATGAAATGAAGTGTTTTAGAGCTGCGCCAGGTGGCAAGTGGACGCATGGAGAACGTGGTTTTAAAATGTTCTGGTTTCTTGACATTGCTGGCTTTTATACGAACAATATAAAGGCAGAAACACAATGAAAATGAGACAAAAATATCAGGAATATCAACATTTACCTCAGATGTGCTGGAAAATTACTAAGAAAATACTCTTTATGGCTAAAATTTGACTGTAGTTACACTTAGCTTCAATGCTAACTGGACTTCTGTGAGTTCCACTGGATATTTTATCCGCTTGTGTTCTTTAACAATATCTACAGATTTTATTGTTACTCCACGTAAAGCTAACAGTGCAGCTAGCTAACATACACCTGTTATATATTATATACAAACAATCTAAGGTCAGACTGACAGTAGAAATGATTCAAAAATGTCAGGAATATCAACATTTACCTCAGATGTGTTGGAAAATTACTAAGAAAATACTCTGTATGGCTAAAATTACACCATTGCTACACTTAGCTTTATTGTTAGCACTTGTAGCACCTTTTGTTCCTCATGAAACTGTTTTTATAGCTTGTGGTGTGTTCAAATGAATTCATAATTCCAATATTGGAAGTCAAACACATGATATGATTGAAATGATTGTTTTAGTCTGAACTAAATGAATGAAATGAAGTGTTTTAGAGCCACACCAGGTGGTGGGTGGATGCATGGAACATGTGGCTATTCTTATGGATTTTTTTTTATTATTGAAAAGGTATAAACAGAAGGAGATGGAACAGAAGTATAGGCCATATCAAAATTTAAGAAGAAAAGACTTCTTGTCAACTTCCAAAGTACTAAATATTGCAAGATTGTAATATTGTAATTTTAAAAATGGTGGTAGCTAGCTAGTATCTAAAGCTGTGACCATTGACATGGGTGTTAAAATAAATATGAAAAACAAACTATGGCTAAAATTACACTGTTATTACGCTTAGCTTTCTTTTGTAGCATCTTATGTTCCTTGTGAAACCATTATATAGCTTATGGTGTTTTCAAACGTGAATTTAAGAATTTGTGTTTTCAATTAGAAGATAGTGTATGTAGCTAGCTATCACACAGCAGTTAAATCTTTTATACAAAGGCTATAACAACAGAATGACAGTGGAAATGAAACAAAAATGTCAGGAATATCAACATTTACCTCAGATATATTGGTAGATTACTAAAAAAGACTCCATATAGCTAAAATTACATTATATTTACACTTAGCTTCAACCACTACTGAACTTCTGTGAGTTCCACTATTCTGAGAAATATCGATGTTACCTCAGCTTCCAAATTAGTCATAATTATTTTGAAAATTGTGCTAGCTTAGTAGCTAGTATCTAAAGACATGACTGTATAAATGAGACAAACATATCAAGAATATCAACATCTACCTCAGATGTGTTGATAAATTACTAAGGAGATACTTTGTATGGCTAAAATTACACTGTTACTCTTAGCGTCGACCGCTAACTGAACTCCTGTGAGTTTCACTATACTGAGAAAAATCAACATTACCTCAACTTCAAAACTAGTAGTAATTATTTTTAAAATTGTGCTAGCCTGCTAGTATGTAAAGATGTGACAGTGGAAAAGGGATGAAAACATCAGGAATATCAACATTTAACTCAGATGTCTTGGTAAATTACTAAGAAAATAGTCTGTTTGGCTAAAATTACACTGTATTTACATTTAGCTTCGACCACTAGCAAACTTCATTGAGTTCCATTATGCTGAGAAATGTCAATGTTACCTCAGAAAATTTTGATTCCAACTCAGTAAATATTACAAGATGGGACCGTATTTATGAAATCTTATCATAAACACTGTGAACACAACCCCGGTTTATGTGGCATTAGTGACCCTATGAAAAGCAAATCAAAAGGGAGGGTTGTTTTTTTTTTTTTTTTTTTTTTACACCACTCTGCATGGAATTTTTCCTTCATCTAAGAGTGTTTTATACCGAATAAACCCACACTAACCACACTCACCAGAGAATTTGCTCATACTGTGAGAGGCTATGCTTAACAACACTCCTGCAGAAACAGTCCTTTACCTTGTTGAAATTTTTCTCAGAGAGATCACAGACTGAGAGAGAGTGAGAGAGTGTGTGTGTGTGTGTGTGTGTGTGGAGCAGAGATAGGAGCTCTGTCTTAATGACTCCAGCCGTCCGTCATTCAAGCATCAGAGAAAGCTTTACACCTCCTGAACCAGCCGATAAACACACTTCCTCTTAACAGAGCCCCATCTCACCTGAACACCTTGTCCGGTAAAGAAGATGGGAGGCTAGCTGTTGGCAGATATAATGGCTGAGAAAATCCGTATTTTGTCCTGTGAACTGTTATGATGGTTGTTATGAGAACTGTATGATGTTTTTTACGACCGCGGGGTCTCAAAGTGGGGTCCGGTCACCCCGGGGGGTCTGTGAAGCAAAGCCAGGGGTCCGCAATTTTCTAATTCTAATTTTGCTACAGTGGTGGAAACCACAACAGACCATTATTACAGTTATAATGTCTGTAAATAATGTCAAGGAATCTATGGACAACTGTAATAAAAATGAGTTCTGTAGATGGAAAGTTGAGAAAAATAACTAACTAACTAACTAACTAACTAACTAAATAAATAAATAAATAAATAAATAAATATTATTGTACATATGGGGCCATGACAATAATTTTTTTGTTTGTTTGTTTGTTTGTTTGTATTTTACAGTTAATGGAATGGCCAGACTGTAATGGTTTTGAGAATCCTCTTCTAAAAAAGTCACACACGAAGACTGATAGATGTGTAAATAGCGAAGTTAATTAAAAAATGATTTCTTTAATAATATATATCAGTATAATATAATAATGAAATTATTATATTATACTGATATCTAGTCAAAAACATTTTTATCTATGGACTGTGTGTCTTGAACTATGCTACATGCCTTAAAACAGAATAAAAATAACCAGTATTTCCATGTTGTTTTCACAAACTTTCCTCAAAAATAAGTATAATATTAAATACAAAATACAAAAATATAATAAAATAAATAAAATACAAAAATATTTAAAAGTTACACAGATGAAGAAAGGAAATGTTATACCATGGTTTTAAATTACATTAAATGAAATTGTTGTGGTTTAATAAATAATCGTCTAATTTTTTTTTTATCAAATCATTATATAGAAAATAATAATACTTACATATGATAATTGTAACTATATATAATTATTGTTATTAATAAATATACATTATTAGGATAAATCATTGGAATGCCTTTTGTGAAACTGTTTATGGTTTATTTAACAACAGAATGACTGGAAATGAAACAAAAATATCAGAAAAAACAACATTTACCTCATTTACATTCACCGCTCGCTGAATTTCTGTCAGTTCCACTACACTGAGATATAATTACTATTAATAATAAAAAATGCAATTTTAATATCAGTCATCAATGAAAATGTATTAAGGGCAAAATATGAAGTATTTAAAACATGTATCTGTGACACATCATTGGGATTATGATGTTTATGTTTCTGTTTTGAAACTACATTTGATTTTTGAGCCACAATGATGAGTCAGAAAAGCATCCGTGTATGTGTATGTGTATGTGTATGTGTGTGTGCGTGCGTGCGCGTGTGTGTGTTTTTGATGATGTCATCTTGATTTGCACAACAGGAACTTGATGGAAGTTTCCTTTAACTGACATTTCGTGAAAATATAATTTGGTTACAATCTTCAAAACTTTTGAGTGGTGACATGCTGGAGTGGGGAGAAATGGGGTTTTATAAACAAGCAAAAAAAAAAGATTGGGGGTACATTTTCAGGGAGCATAATGGCTGGAAAGAGGCGGGTTGATCTGGTGAGTGTGTGTGAGTGTGTGTGTGTGTGTGTGTGTAATAGGGGAAGGGGATTGTTTACTGGCTGGCTGTGTCAGACCCTCGGCTCTCAGGGCCTCTAATGCAGTACAGCTGTGAAGGGGCTCGGACACTACGCATCTGCTGAAGGGGGCCATTGTGTGTGTGTGTGTGTGTGTGTGACAGCAGTGAAGCCAGTATGTCTGTACTATATGGACCTTGCCTGTCCACACCTTTCCCCAATTTTGTGCTCTCACTAAGAACAAGCTCATTTTTGTTGATGTCAAACCGCTCCATTCTTTCCCCTGTGAGTGTAGCCTTGAATTCACGCGATTCAGGGTTGGTACATGCATGTTGTTCTCGCAGTGCTGTTTTCTCTCTCTCTCTCTCTCTCTCTGTCTCTCTCTCTCTCTCTCTCTCTCTCTTTCAGAAGCTGTTGTTCGTGTTAACTCCACACTCCTTTTTTCTCTTTCATCGTCTCTCTTTTGCCTGCCTACAGCCTTGACTCTGAGGATCGCAAAAAGCGTTTAACTACAGACACACGCTGCTTTAGAAAAGTTAATTAATGTGCAGCCTGTGCTGGTATGTCTGTGTGTGTGTGTGTGTGTGTGTGTTTTGTTCCATCGCTCCTTTGAAAGCCGTGTACCGGCAGGAATTATTTTGAATCTGAAATGTATGAATTTCCTGCCAGCGCATGTGTCACAACATGTGTCTCTCGCTTCGTGCAAAGCACTTTGGACAGAATAACGCAACAGCGTAACCTTTATCAGGACCGCCGATTAATGTTATCAGAGAGACTTCCGAGATCAGGATCAGGACTGGGATTAGGATTGGGGATTAGGATCAGGTCGGAAATCCGTCTCTAAATCAGATTAATTTCTTTCAAATTACAGATTTGAACATAAAATCAGTTAACTAAATACAGAATAATGAGAGATACGGTTTCATGAAATGGACATGTGTACAGCTGAGTGCAAAAGTTTGTACCCCCTAGAAATCTGTGCAAAGTGTATTTAAATTATACAATTTTTCTGCCAAAACACAGGATCATGAGTAAAGAAAATAATCAGTAAATAAATAGTTATAGAATACAAGTAGAGCGAAAAAGAAAGAAGTTGAAGTTTTGTCAGTGTTTAATTTAGAAATAGGGGAGTGCAAACTTTTGAAATGATGCCATTTTCTTTCTCTTTTTCTGCTATTAATATCTTATACACTATTTGGCTACTTGTGATTATGAATCAGTGAAACAAAACACACACACACACACACACACACACAATGCATCTTTGTTCTAAATTAGATTTACGTGGAACACAAACATTTTACACAAACTCGACCCTGTGTGTGTACGTTCTGAATGTGGGTTCCTGAACCGGAGCAAACACAAACAGTCTGACAGCAGTGTGACTGGTGTGTGTGTGTGTGTGTGTGTGTGTGTGTGTGAGTGCGCTGTGGTTGAGAAAGACTGACACTCTGTTTAAAGTTCAGTGTGAAAGGTTCGCTGCTGTATTTCAATCTGTCAGGCAGCTTTTCACTGCACAGAACAATAGCAGCTCTCTCTCTCTCTCTCTCTCTCTCTTTCACTCTCTCTCTCTCTCTCTCTCTCTCTCTCTCTTTAAATGCCTGCTCACTAAACTCTTAATAATGAGTGACAGCATTAAGGGCAGTGTGTAACCTGTGCTCAGAAAGCACAAAGCCTCTCACTTCTCAGGTGTGTGTGTGTGTGTGTGTGTGTGTGGTTGCTGTGTGGTTGGGGTGGGGAACACATGCGGCTTAAAGAAGATATTCATCAGTATTTACATTCAAGCGCAGCTCACTTGCTCATGTCGCCCTTTTCTTTGGACTATTATATGTGGAATGAATAGGAGCTATAGATTTAAAAGTTTTTAAATATCATCTGTTAGAAGTTACAGTGTGGAGGATTTTGGTTGATTTTTGGTTAAAAATGCAACAAAAAAAAAGTCTCTAGAAAGAATTCACAGTCAGAGCTGTCGAATTTGAATTGGCAGGAAATTTCAAACACACACATCATACACCAGGTCAGATACGTTCCACATCCTAGTGTCTGAAAGTAGTACAGCTAAAGATGTGACCCGAAATACCTACTACTGTTAAAGAACAAAGGTATAAATGTACAAATAAACAAACGAACAAAACTCTCTGAGACAGTTGTTTGGTTTAAAAAAAATACATGTAAAGCATTGGACCACAGCGTGATTGAATTCTCGGAGCTGATTGGTCAGAAGGTGTGCATTATGTGGATTATGTGGAAGTTCCACATTATCTAAAACCAGCAATAAACAGATTGTGTTGTTTAACAAAGAAAAAAAGTACAATTGTTGGTGTGGTGAAGTTTTTTGTTCCTTATTTGACTTTTATTGGAGGAGCCTCGAGTGTCAGCACTTTGTAACAGTCACATTGCTTTGTAAAGTTTCCCAGACCAGCAGAGTCTTCAGGAGTGAGGATTTTATGCTTTCCAGTTTCCCAGTAAAATGTCAAGCTGAGAGAGAGAGAGAAAGAGAGAGAAAAAGAGAGAGAGAGAGAGAGAGAGAAGGTGATGCTGGTGAGAGAACGAGTGTTTATCGCGGCTGTAACGTAAGTGATCACAGGAACTAACTTGTCTCATGGACGTTCCACAGCATTAAAGCTTAACTCTAAACCATTAAAACGTATGACATGTCAATCATTAATAAATGAATCCTTGTAATTGTTGGCAAATCGCTGTGATATCAGCAGAATAACACACTCCAGACCATGCGTATATAGGAAAATAATCTGCTTTGCGTCGTGCTGCATCACATCATCCCAGCATGGAACATTTTGTGAGAAAGAGGAGAAGGAAATTTCAAACACACACGTCATACACCAGCTCAGGTACGTCCATTATCATTGCACGTGAACGTAGTACAGCCAGAGACGCGACCCTAAATTTACAAAATGACTAAAATCACAGAGAAGCTTTTCCTCTTCAACTGTCTTTGAGACACAGACATCACGCTAGCTATCTTTCTATTACTGTTTAATGAGAAAGATTTCGCTCTTTTATACAGCGCTTAGTAACAGTGATGAGTACAGTAGCGTTTTTATTCTCATAATAGTTCTCTAATACTGAGAAAACCTCGATTAGATAGAATTAAAGCTTCCATTTTGGGCCAAACTACATATTACTGTTCTAAATAATGTCAGTACAAATACAATTATGTCTGTACTATTTAGGCATCCTAGTTAGTTAGTTGGGACGCAGCCCTTAAGTCTAGTTAAATGCGTATTAGTAAGAATGCTTCTTAGGTTTAATGTGTACTGTTATGTTACAAAATCTTTTTAGCTCACAATCACATTTTGGGATGAAATTCCCAAATCTTACATCCTGTAGCTTTAAACATTTTATATGAAACTTTATTTTTATAAAAATTACACTTAACATTGCAGCAATCGTTTCCATTTTTAAAAAAAAAAATTTCTTTGAATACTGATACCTGATAATGATCTATTGCTGAAAATCTGTTTCTAGAATTAATAGTAATAAATGTGTAATAAATGTTTTAAAACAAATATTTGAAAATTCTTATATTGTATTTTTAAAAGAAATAAATTAAAATCTGTATTTCCACTCTGGCCTGTTTGCTAATTTCCTAAAAACATTGTAAAGTCAAATCATTTTCACTGAGAGAGAGAGAGAGAGAGAGAGAGAGTTCAATGTGATGCTCACTCTACCATTTATCAATGATCTTTGTGTTGCAATGCTTTTGGAAAAAGGTTCTGAGTTTCTAAGCTAGTTTTAACAGTAATTAATGAAATTACAGGACCAATCTGATGCTGAGTGTTAGTATCAGGTCCAATATTGACCTGAAATGCTGATTTTAGTTACTGAGTAATACGCTTTAATCTGAATTATAAGCCGAGATGTTAAGGATTTACATAACTACGTCTATTTTTATTTTATTTTATTGTATTTTTTGGTCAACTATCCTCCTGAAAAATCCAATAAATCAGAGCATTCACATTTAAATAGCTATTCATATTGAAGGATTTGAAGAAATTGACAGCATAAATCTTTACAATGTTGTTTAAGTATTTTGTATTTTGTATTAATAAAAGTGAATTAATAAGAATGTGACTTTTTTAATTTTCAGAGAATTCCAAAAAATCCTGTAATGGAGTGAGATATAATAAGATAACTAAGTGTGTGTGTGTGTGTGTGTGTGTGTGTGTGTGTGAGAGAGAGAGAGAGAGAGAGAGAGAGAGAGAGAGAGAGAGAGAGAGAGAGAGCAGAAGGTAGGTAGTTGTGGTGTTTGCATATATAGTCTCTGTGTGTATGTGTGCATGTGTGTGTGTGTGTGTGTGTGTGTGAGAGAGAGAGAGCAGGAGGTAGGTAGTTGTGGTGTTTGCATATATAGTCTGTGTGTGTGTGTGTGTGTGTGTGTGTGTGTGTGTGTGTGTGTGTGTACTGGCCCTTTAAGGCCCGGTGGAGCAGCTCTGAGCTGGGGACTGAGGGGAGGAGAGACAGAGCGAGGAGGAGGGAGTAAAGGAAGGAGGGAGGGAGTGTGAGGTTGCTGGGCGAGAGTGTGTGCGCGTGACGGACACAGATACACACACACAGAGGCAGAAGCGGTCTCGGCTGTGTGAGAGGTTAGAGGATCACTACGGCGGGGTGTGTGTGAGCGTCCGAGCGCAGTGCAGCGGGTGTGTGTGTGTGGGTGTGGGTGTGTGGGTGTGTGTGGGGTTCTCCCTGGCTGTCGGTCGGACGTGTGTATGTTGTTGTTGTTGTGGAAGGATCCTTGTGGTGTGAAACCCCCCGTGTTCCAGCATGCTCACAGAGCCTGAGATACCTCAGGAGTTTAACAGGTACGTACACACACACACACACACACACACTCACACACTGTTTCAGGACAGTCAGACAGAGGAACTGAGGAAGCAAGGGACAGAGAGAGAGGAGAATGAGTGAGACTTGGTACGAGAAGTGTGTGTGCCTGGAGGAGTGTGTGTCATTTAGTGTGATGGTGTGTCTGTGTGTGTGTGTGTGTGTGTGTGTGTGTGTGTGTGTGTGTGTGTGTGTGTGAGCGAGAGGGACAGAGAGAGAGAGAGAGAGAGAGAGAGAGAGAGACAGACTTGTTATTTGTGGACTTTGTGTTGCTGCTTGATGTAACTGTTTGTGGTGGACCTAGGAAAGAAAAGTTCATGTTTGTGTGTGTATGTGTGTGTGTGTGTGTGTGTGTGTGTGTGTGTGTGTGTGTGTGTGTGTGCGTGTGTGTGTGTTGTCCAGCTGCAGTAAACATAGTGACCATGAGAAACCCCCTCTCTCTCTCTCTCTCTCTCTCTCTCTCTCTCGCTCACACATACACAGTCAAGAAGCGCATCTCAGAAGGAAGTTAAGGTTCTATGGAACTTTGTATTGTTCTATAGAACTCTGTAGCGCTCCAGTGGAAGTCTATAATGCTCTAATGAAACTCTGTAGTGTTTTAATAGAACATTGTATTGTTCTAATGGAACGCTGTAGTGTTCTAGTGGAACTCAGTAATGTTGTATAGAACTCTGTGGTGCTCTAATGGAACTCTGTAGTGTTCTAATGGAACTCTGTAGTGTGCTAATGGAACTCTGTAGTGCTCTAATGGAACTCTGTAGTGTTCTAATGGAACTCTGTAGTGTTCTAATGGAACTCTGTAGTGCTCTAATGGAACTCTGTAGTGTGCTAATGGAACTCTGTAGTGTTCTAATGGAACTCTGTAGTGTTCTAATGGAACTCTGTAGTGCTCTAATGGAACTCTGTAGTTTTCTGTAGAACTCTGTAGCGTTCTCATGAACTTTGTAGTGCTCTAATGGAAGTCTAGAGAACTCTGGAACGTTCTAATGGAACTTTAGAGAACTCTTGGGCATTCTAATGGAACTTTAGAGAACTATGTAGTGTTCTAATGGAAATTTAGAGAACTCTGGAGCATTCTAATGGAACTTTAGAGAACTATGTAGTGTTCTAATGGAACCCTAGAGAACTCCGGAATGTTCTAATGGAACTCTAGAGAACTCTGCAATGTTCTAATGGAACTCTAGAGAACTCTGCAGTGTTCTAATGGAACTCTAGAGAACTCTGCAGTGTTCTAATGGAAATCTATAGAACTCTGCAGTGTTGTAATAGAACTCAGTAGTGTTCTATAGAACTGTGACTGGAACTCTTGAGTTCTATGTTGACTTTGTGATGTGATTGGCTGAAATGACTTGAGCTTTTTTCTTTCTTTTCCTCTCCTCTATTTCATCCCTCTTTTGTCTTTTTCAATTCATACACACAGCACATGGACTGTGGTATTAGTACGTCTCATTGGCCTCTGTTAAGTTTGTCTGTGGGTGCTCGTGCGCGTGTGTGTGTGTGTGTGTGTGAGAAAGAAAGACAGAGATAGTGTTTGATAAGAGTTTCTCAGTAAACTCCTGTGCTGCAGCTCTTTCCTCTCAGTTTCTGTTTTTGTCCTTCTGCTTTTTTTGCACTTCTGCACTTGTGACACATTCTTTAATTTGGACAGATAAAATAAAAAAAACTTTAGATGCCACATGAATCTTCTAATTCAAAGTTCATCCTTTGAATTTTTGCTTAGTGTCTGTTTTTATCTTTTTATTTTTGTATGCTCATTGAAATCTAACACATTCCTGCAAGCCCCTGCCGCTTGTCCTGTTTATTCTTGCCGCCGTTTTTCTATTTATTGCCCCCAGATGTGTGCGTGTGTGTGTGCGTGTGTGTGTGTGTGTGTGTTTGCTGGCCTTCTGTCACGCCACGCCAAATCGCTCTCACCTACTTTTCCGCATCATCTGAAAAGTGCCTTGGGTTGATACTCAAGCTCTGGTTTAATGATTATATTGTGTATATGTATATATAAAAATAAATAAATATCTAATTCCCCAGTTTTAATGCTAGGCGCATTTTTAGCACCGCGCTGCGCATTTTTATTGCATTAGCAAACGGCACTGTTTTGCCAGATGCAACTAATCTTTTGTTCGCAGATAAACTCGGCGGGTTTTTATCCCTGAATTAGGAACACATTTGTATGACGGGTAAAATGTGTTTTTAATAAATCATTCATCCAGCAATGAAGAGTGGAGGGGGAGTTAAAGAGAGAGAGAGAGAGAGAGAGAGAGAGAGAGAGAGAGAGAGAGAAACAGATAACAACAGCTATGAGGAATTAAAAATTTAAAGGATTACACAGAAAAGCAGAGGGTGAGGAGATAAAAGTAGGGATTACAATGACTTAGAGAGAGAGGACGCTGGATGCTTCAGTTCTGCTTTCGAGTAATGCACTCCATCAGTGGTGAAGGAGCGAGTGCTGGATATGTGTGTGTGTGTGTGTGTGTGTGAGTGTGTGTGAGTGTATGAGTGAGTGTGTGTGTGTGTGTGTGTGTGTTTATGAAGTGTCGGTGTTTAGCAGGCGTGCGAGCGACAGCGCCGGGTTCCTCAGTGTGTTTAGCAGCAGCGTGCGCGTGTGTCTGTGTGTGTGAGCGCTCGTCCGCTCATCTCTTCTGTCCTGATGGCTGCGTCTCTGTAAGTCCACTTCACTTCTGTTAATAACACTGTAATAAACAGAATTTTTTTCTTCGTGATGTTTGATTAAAGGCTAAATAATTTGCGACTCCTTAACAGCCTGAGCAAATGTTTACTTGCTGGTGTGACGAGCAATAATTCAGCGATTCGTAAAAGCAAAACATGGAAGCTATTACTGTTAATAAGTTAATAACCAGCTTATTACTTGATTAGAACTTTCTGTACTTGCGGCTGGCAAAGTGGTGACTTCTGTTTTGTTTAGTTGTTTTTTAATTACGTGAACAACTAATTGTAAACAATTATTCATTTTATATTTTGGGAACAGTGATATGTTTTTATCATTTTTATAATATGGGAGATAAATATGATTGCCAGGTTAGAATATGTGCAAATCGTTGGAATTCTTAATAAAGCTTTTTCAAATATGTTATTAATATTTATGATCTGGAAAAAAAAAAAAAAAAAAGATTTCCAAGCTTTAATTTTAATCCCTTAAAATCCAGGATGCGTAACTACTCTGATTCATAATTAATAGTGAAGAATATTCTTTATAACGAATAAGTAAATAATAAGCCACAATGTTAAGAAACTAAAATGTAAGATTAATAAATTATTTATTATTGAATAATAATAATAATTATTATTATTATTACTATTATTATTATTTCTTCAACAAGTCTTTTTTCTTTTTTTTTCTTTTTTTTTTTGTAAGGAAAACAGACAGGACATTTTGTGACCAAACTGTCACATTCCACAGAGACAGTGAGAGACTTTACACCACTCCATTTGTCACCTTTTTCCCTTTTTTTCCCGTTCTCTTTTACTGCCTCCGGGTCTGACTTTCTCCTTTCCAACCTCTTCAGGAATTTCTTTTGATTAACCGCCGAGCTACGTAACGAAGTTGTGTAATTGAATTGGCGGCTGATTATTGTGATGTTATTATGAGATTATTGCGATACTGACACGCAGCGTAACTTCCTATGTGACGAAGTGTGGTGGTGCAGTGTTAACTGCGTTAGTGCGCTACTGCGTGTGTGTTTGGTGCGTACATGTGTGTGTGTGTGTGTGTGTGTGTGTGTGTGTTGGGTGTCTGATGGACTCTCTGGCGCTCTGTCCTCTCTCGTCTCTTTATCCACTGTGGCCTATTGAGCGCAGACTGGCTCCTTTGTCTGGCCCATATTGTGCTTTCTCACAGAGCCTTGATAACCATGTCTCCATGCTGGGGATGAAGGGAAGGGAGGAGGGTGGGGTGGAGGGTGAACGAGGGAATGAAGAATACCAGAGGAGAATGTTAAAAGCTTCTCTCTTCTCTCCCTACACCTCCTCCTCCTCCTCCTCCTCCCCTCTGAAACCTCCCCCTGGCAGTCAGCTGACCCCGGAGTCCACCGACGCCAGGGAAAGGGAAACTCCGCTTTAGGATCTGATCAAGTACTGGAGTTTGGCCTTCAGTCTCTCGTTCTGTACACAGGCTAGGGTAGGGGGTTAATGAGGCAGAAGTCATATGGCAGGAGGTCAGAGGTTATGGGTCAGATGTCAGAAGTCAGAGACGAACATTGCATCACTGGCAGCGCAATAAAAATCAGGGGCTGTTCGGGTAAATGGTTTCTGTCACTCTCGGGAAAGAGACAGGAGTGTTTGTCTGTGTGTGTGTGTGTGTGTGTGTGTGTGTGTGGGTGTGGGTGTGTGTGTGTAGCCTATCTGGTCCTCTCCGGCCTGCACAATAGACTCTCTGTACACTCAGGTACTTCAGGAAAGGGTGGAGAGAATCAAAGTGTGTGTGTTTAACAGCTGAACAGTGTGTGTGCTTGTTTAACCATACACAGCTTTCTATTATTTAAAATGACCTTTAAGTGTTGCTAAACATTACTGTCAACCCCTTCAACTTTGGGCTTGTTATTCGGTTATTCATCATAAAGCATATCATTCAGTAGCTACTATAAATACTTTTAAAGTAACTACAGTGAAATTAATGGAAAAAGAGACCTTCATGAGATAAAGCACGAGAGGTTGATCCTACGCAGATGATATGCGCCTAATTGTTACTGTTAATCGCTTAAACTCCAGGGTTTATTGTTCAGTTATCCATCATAAAATGTATTAATCAGTAACTACTATGAATTATTAATAAGTAACTGAGCTGGAATTAATAGAAAATGAGACCTGGTTAAGAGTTTCCGAGTTGAAGAATGACATTTTCATCATACGCCAACACACAGCTCCTAATCGTTACTGTTAATCCCCTAAACACTAGGTTTATTATTTAGTTATTCATTACACAGTGTATTATTCAGTAAGTGCTATAAATTATTTTTAAGTAACTACAGTAAAATTAATAGAAAAGAGACCTGGTTATGAGTCAAAGAGTGAGATTGTAATTATATACAGACGATATGTGCCTAATTGTTACTGTTAATTGTTTAAACTCCAGGTTTATTATTCATTTATTTATACAAAAGCATGTTGTTCAGTAGCTCCTATAAATGATTTTTATATAACTACAGTGAAATGAATAGAAATGAGACCTGATCACAAGGTTACAAGCCAAAGTGTGAGATTTTGATCATATCCAGATGATATGCTCCTAATGATTACTGTTAATCCCTTAAACTCTGGGTTTATTATTATTTAGTTATTCATGTTAGATTTATTATTCAGGAAGTGCTATGAGTTATTTTACTTAACCGCAGTGATTAATAGAAACGAGACCTTTTTTCAGATCCTATGCAGACGATATACACCTAATCGTTACTGTTAATTGCTTCAGGTTTATTATTAAGTTATTTATAAAATATATATATTATTCAGTCACTACTATGAATTGTTATTAAATAACTAAGGTGAAATGAATAGAAAAAGAGATCTGGTTATGAGTTTATAAGTTAAAGCAGGAGATGAAACACGCCTAATGGTTATTGTTAATCATTCAGTTATTCATTCTAAAGTGTATTATTCAGTAACTGCAATAAATAATTTTACTAAACCACAGTGAAATGAATAGAAATGAATCTAGTCGATGAGTTTATGAGCCAAACATGAGATTTTGATCATACGCCGATGATATGCTCCTAATGACGCCTGAGTGATTGAGTGCGTCAGAACCAACAAAGCAGCGGCGTACTCCTGTCACTGAGCATCACCGAGTGACTCAGTCGCCCTAAAGACATGCCATGCATGTTTTTTTTTTTTTGCACATAAAATAAAAATCAGGGAACTTTATTTGGCATAGATCTGTGCTCTGTGCCGCGTCTTTGTACATCCGTCTGTGCGCGCAAACGCGTGGAAACCCTCGGACGCAAAATGTCAGTGAAAGTCACGGCCCTGTGAGTCAGTGCGCGATGGACGGCTAAATAAAAGAATAAATAAATAAATAAGTAATTAAATGATCAGACGAGAGGAAAAATGACAGGAAACCATGCAGACGGCTGATGCGATGACTAAAAAACGCTGGCAAACGTGCGCATGTGTGTAAGCTGTAGGCACTGTGAGCTGGCCGGTGCCTTCTGTTCTGCCCAAAAGCAAACACACAAACACACACACACACACACACGGCTCTGTGTTAACCATACAAGTGTGTGTGTGACTTCACCTCCATGTCTAAATGCTAATGGATGACAGTGACATTAGACTCTTGGCTTTTGTGGAAAAGGCTGGACAGGAAACCGGGGTGGCCCCCACAACCTGGGGCGAAACACAGAGGCTGCTTTGTGTTACAGCTCCGCAAGCGTGTGTGTGTGTGTGTGTGTGTGTGTGTGTGTATGTATGTGTGTGAGCTTTCATACTCGTCATGTATGTGTCTTTGGAAAAATGTGTACGAGTCCCAACCTGTATCATTTGTGCAAACTGCATTCGATCGACACACACGCTTAAGTTTGATACGTTGTTAACACCTCCATGAAGTGCCCTTGATGGGATGGTGGGCTAGTGCGAGGGAGCGCTCGTAGTCCTATTAGTCACCTGGAGACCTACAGGAGCCACTTTTGTTAATCCCTACAAGAGGGAAAGAAAGAGAGAGTAAGAGATGGGGAGAGAGAGAGAGAGAGAGAGAGAGAGAGAGAGAGAGCAGGGACTATAAATATCTATGAAGCAGAAGGACTCAGAGAAATAGGGAGACTCTCAGTTCCACACAAACAGGCGATTGTCCTAAATAAAGCGTCATGCTGGAGCTATCAGAGGGACAGTGAGAGAGAGAGAGAGAGAGAGAGAGAGAGAGAGCAGTCCTTAAGGTCTAATGTGTATGTAAATGCTGAGGTATTGTCACTGCTGCCAGAGCTCTTGTTATCTGTGAGAATAAAAAAGGCCTCATTGTTCGATACTTTAAACACGTTGTTGCTTTCCCACACACACACACACACACACACACACACACACACACACACACACACACACACAAGGGAACTGTCACATCCGGCTGACATCATCACCCGGTTGACTCTGTGAAGGAATTCGCCTCGGTACCATCCAAAAACAGAGCGCGCAAAGAGAACAAGGCTGAAACAACGTCAGATGATTAAAAATATCAGTGAGGGACGATAGTGTGTTCTGATCTGCCCTGATCTCATGATACGTTTATACATAAACAAACGAGCCAGGCTGACCTTATAAAATTTATATAAATGTCACCAGAAGAAAAGTTTTACACGCTAACCTCAAGCCTTAACGTCAACCTTCCTAACTTGTCATACGAACGGCAACGAGCAAATTGTTACAGTTTTTACATTTTTTTATTAGAGAAATGATATCCTCTAAGTCATCGCTCTGTGCTAATCACTTTCGCTGATAGTTAGTTTTTACCTCACAACATTTCAGCGTATCATGTATCTCTGGGTCTTTAAACCAACCACAGTGATCAATGTTTCATCGCTAAACTGAAGGACTTTATGGAAAACGGTCGTCTTTATGCTGTGTTTTCTTCAAAATGCGGCAAGCGAAAATATTAACACAGGTGGAGCGTTCTAAAGAAATGTTCACAATAACAATATTATATCGAGTTATATATATATATATATATATATATATATATATATATATATATATATATATATATATATATATATATATATATATAACAACTTGTGTCCTGCTTAAAGATGTCCATAAGGGTCTTGTCTGAACCTCTTCTACTAGTGAAGCACACTGTTACAGGGTTCTACACAGCTCTATTAATGCTGTACTTAGACACCCTGCTCCTGAACGGAGCCCAGATGGAAGGCGTTTTCGTTACTATGGCCACACAGAAGCTGATTATTTTCCTATAACAGCACATCCCCGACGTGATTTATTCCTCTTATCCCTCTGCACTTTGGGAGCAATTCCAATTCCAATCACTTTAAATTGATTAAATAATGACATGTCATGCTTGTATTTTTTTTATCAGTTTATGGTTACATTTAATATCGAGGAATGTCCGTGAAACTAGTTAGTTCCTCTTCAGCACTTACAGTAGGTTACAACAACTATAAACAGCCTTTCTGGTTTTCCCTCTCTTGATGTTAATAAGACGAAAAAAAGAGCGTGAGAAACCACAACGTGTGACGTCCTGAAGACTTTATGTTAAACTGTGTGTTTAATTTGTGTAAATGTAAAGTATTTACTCTGTGTGTGTGTGTGTGTGTGTGTGTGTGATGCTATTTGATACGCGCGTTAGAGCTGCCATTCAGCTCTCATTAACCACTCTGGAAATCAACTGTCTGTCATGCCCACTTATGACTTGTTTTGACTAGTCAACTCAGTGTGTGTTTGTGTGTGTGTGTGTGTGTGTTTCGCAGATTGAGCATGCATTGTAAGCAATTTAAAGCTCACTTATCATACATAAAGAATAGGTCATGGACATAATTTTTTTTTTTAGACTATTTCATCATCATTTTGAAAACGAATAACGAAGTAGATTTTAGATTCTTCAGCAGCCTTAACGAAGCTTTGCGCACTTTCACCATCTCTGAGCCACCGTCCTGAGGAAAGCGTACAGCATTCCAAACGCTACTTTTCTAACAGTTTGTTTTTGGAAATAAATTCATACGCATGAGATACTCATATCTGTTTTTGATCTGCTCATGTGTCAGCGTCTGTACAGTGCTGTGACTAAACCCTGCGCTATTATTAGGAGCATTTTTGCTGTGTTAACCAGCCAGCGATGGCGATTAGATCGAGCATGTTAGTTTTAGTGTTAGTTTTTCCCTTTTCTGGGGAAGTTAACAGAGGCTACGTTTGTGCAGCTAGCGTAGTGACGTGTGTGTATGTTGAGATGAGAGGGCGTTTAGCATAAGAAGGAGAGAGAAGAGAGAAGTGTGGATTTAATGCCGGCTTAGCACACAGCCGGGGGGGACAGGAGGGGGAAAGGGCCACACCGGCGGGGTGGCCATTAGCGGCTAGCGATTAGCCCAGCGAGTTAGCGGCTTAGCCTGGCATGCTAGCCTCCTGACCTGCCATTTAGCTGCAAAGCCACACTGCGATCGACTTAATGTGGCGGCAATTACACTCCTCATTAATATTCCATTGCAGGACAGAATGTGTTACAATACCTTACAATAATACATAATATTTCTTTTTTTAATTGATTTTTTTAGTCAAAAATTATTCGTAAAGAATTTACAAATGGCTTGTTTGCATTCACAAAAAAAATTAATATCTCTATTTTATTTTTCTCTATTTAAAACAACTGCATCTTTCATGGACTTAAACTCTTCACATATAATCTGAAAAATTTTGACTCTGGTGATGTTTTGTTCTTTTTTTATTTTTTTGAGATGCTAAGCTACCAAGCTAGCTAGCTGTTTTGGCTAACAATAGTGAGCCATTTTTGTTTGCTAGAGTATATTTTGACAGGATTGACTTCTGTTAAACATGTGAATATCTGAAAAGATAATACTTCGGTGTTTAATCCTCTTGGTCTAATTTTCTGACTTATTCTAGCTAGTTTATTCGCTACTTAGTCTCGCTAGCTAGACTTTTAGCTTCAGTGTGTGCTGTGTACACCCACATGACTAAACATGGAGAAGATCCTCCTAGTTTAACAGAAAGACGCCATGCCATGGCAGATTTGTGTTTATTCACCACTAACTGGTATGCGGTGAAACGTTAATTATGCTGCTGTAATTAAACATTTGTTGGTTTTCTGCTATAAACTAAAGAAAAGAAGGAAAAGAAGAAGAAAGCGTTTACTGGTCACCTATAGATTACAGTACAGGGAAATACTTTTCTTCGCATATTCCAGCTTCTTAGGAAGTTGGGGTCAGAGTTCAGGGTCAGCCTGATACCCCATCCCTGGACAGCTGTGTGGACAGCCAATCAGATTGCAGCCTTCAAGATCCTGAAGGTTGTGGCCAGAAAAGTACACAAACGATATTGGGATGTGGAGCGTTTGTATCTGAGACTACTTTGTACTACCTGGCTATCTAAGTTCGCTAATGTTAATGATAAACAAATCTTGGTTGCTATGGTAACACTCTATTTTGACAGCTGATGATAGCTGAATTACTGAGAATACGATGATGTAACGAGACTCAGTTACTAAAATCTGGAGACAAACACAAGCTAGTTTCTTACCTGTACGTTAGCCAGCCAGCTATGTTAGCTAATGGTAGTGCTAAACAAATCTTGGTTGTTATGGTAACATTATATTTTGATAGTCTTTTGGGTGATGTTCAATAAATCGCTAAGAATACGATGACGTAAATAAGATGAGACTCAGATACTGATAAATATGAGCTGGTTTACTTGTGGTTTGCTAGTCAGCTAGCTATGTTAGCTAATGTTAGTGCTAAACAAATCGTGGTTGTTATGGTAACACTATACTGTATTTTGACAGTATTTTAGTTGATGTAAAATAAATCATTAAGAACTCTACGAGACTCAGGTACTAAACTATTGTGACAAATACGTATGGGATAGTTTACTAGTGCTAAGTTGAAAAATTAGCTGAAGTCAGCTAATGTTCGTGAAAAACAAATCGTGGTTGTTATGGTAACGATATTTTGACAGGTAGAAATTAAGCTGTTGAATAAATTTCTCAGTCGATGTGATGAGACTCTGATATTGAATTTCTGTGACAAAAAAACAAGCTAGTTTTACTAGTTTAGCTAATGTTTGTGATGCAGAAATCCTGGTTGTTATGGTATTTGGACAGTCAGTAATAAAGCTGTTAAATCATTAACAATCGAGACTCAAATACTAAAATCTCATGACAAATGTGAGCTAGTTTGCTAGCAGTTAGCTAAGTGATTAGCTGAATAGCCAGTGTGAGTGATACTAAGCTGTTTGGGAAAGCAAGAGGACATATTAATTAATGCATAAAAACCCTATTAAACCATATATTATCTAACACAAATCAAGTTTAATGTTTTGAATGTCATGCTCAGGTTGATTTTAACCGTTTTTATGTTGCTCTGAATACACGCAATTATTCGCCACAGGCCATCGACAGATTTTTTGTATTGGTCATGGCTCAGGCGACGCCACTGCTGACAACCTTTCATTGTGTAACTGTACAATACGGTGCACTCGGTTCAGCCGTACAGCGCCGTGTGTCCTGTGTGAGGTCAGAAATAAACGTCATCTCTGGAGGTTAATCGCTTTTTTCCTGCTGGAAATTATGAACGACAGTCAAAGCATTAAACCTGGAGATAATGAGCGAAAGCGGGAACGGTGAAGCCGTTTTAGCCGAGGCAGAGTGTGTGTGAGTGTATGTATGTATATATGTGTGTGTGTGTGTGTGTCTGTGTGTGTGTGTGTGTGTTTGGCAGGCCAGGCATTATGACAGCCACAGAAGGATGGAGTGAAATTATGTTAATGGACGCTAATTATGACCTCGGAGACCAGCTTCGCTGCCAATTTATCTACTTAATAAAGCCCCTTCTTTTTAATCCCAACATGACTGGATGCTCTAAATGCTTTGTGCGGCCTCTCCACGAGCACAGGTCTGCCAACTTTCAATGAAATAGCGGCTATAACCTGCTCACCCGGCGCGCCGAATTGTATAGTAATTATACTTCAAAGACATGGAGGAAAACACACATTTTATTGCTCGAGAGGAACTGTGAAAGCCTCGTGTCAGTGGGGCCGGAGAGGAAGTGTGTGTGTGAGGGTATGTGTGCGTGTGTGTGTGGGTGCTTTACGGGGCTCAAGATCAAACCGGAGCTCCATCCAGAAGCTAATTCACCTGAACGAGGAGCTTTTTATATAAATAACGCTGTGTGCTTGATGAGGACACTGGAGAAGTGTTTCCTCCTGGAGTGAAAGTGTATGAGTATTTGAGGGTGAGTTGATGAGGACAGCGTTTAGGGTTGAGGTGCGTGTGTGTATGTGTGTGTGTGTGTGAGGCTAGAAACAAAAGGGCTCAGTGTGTAAGAATGAAAGCAGGCAGAATAAACAGATCCCGGTGGTGTTGCAGACAGGCCGTGTGCCGCTGCTGAGTTTATACAGCTGCAGCCACTGCTTTTACTGCCCCAGTGTGAACTAGCACAGCTACGGGACCAGCCCAGCCCCCAACATACACACACACACACACACACGTGCACACACACACACGCACACGCACACCTCACATGAGATATGTTTCATTCACAAACGATTCTGTCTTTTTTGCACGAGTCACTAACGTGAACGACTCATCACTGCTTTGCACTGATGAGTCATTTATTTGATTCAGCTGCTGATTCACGATTATGAAGCGTAATTGGACCCAAAACTGACAAACTCTAGATTCTTTTTTTTTTTTTTTAAATCATGATTGAGACTCACTCCTTTCATGTTTGATGAGTCAGTTGAACCTGTGAGTTCACTGAGAGTCGTTTGAGCTCATATGATTCGCACTTTCAGCATTTTTGTGCATGTAATAATAGTCTGTTGAGCCCTGTACGATGTTTTCGATTAAAATCTCAGTGTGTGAGCACTGCTACGACGCTCGTCTAAAATCCACCAATAGGATGACGCCAAACTTACGGGACAGCTACAAATACGGTAGTGGCGATGAGGAAACATAAACGAAACATGCTAATGGATGAGAAAAAATATCCTTATTACCTCAAGCTCACTTTGATGATGCACGGTGTTTCTGTTATACGTAGATTTCATTGTTCTCATCTCGATGAGTGATGAGAAATGATTTTAAAGGAGAGCTGAAGTCATACAGTGTAGATGGCAGCATGATCACGCTGAATGAATCTGTAAACGAATCTGAGTGAATCATTTGACTGAACAAACTTAAATGTCTCGAATCACTGAAAACAACTCACGCACATGGATGCACACACTCCTAAGGGTCTAAACACACTTCCTACGATTCCTACACTAGAGATATCATGAGATGTTAATAATTAATAATTGGATTTTTGTTAACGTGAAAATATACGAAACGTGAAAAACTTTTCTTTACATCAAAACTAGAAAAGTGGAGAAGTGTGAAAAGTGTTGTGCATTTCTGCACTCAGTCCTCAGTGGTGCACAGCCATATAGACAAATGACTTCCTGTCATTTTTATAGTTCACGCCTAAAGGCTTTTATGTTTCCTGTTTTTTTTTTTTTTCCCATTCATATTACTGAGTTCATCTGAATGGGATCTATGCTCTGGAAAAGAAAGTCTGTGTTGCAGTTTATCACTATGTAGAACCTGTAAACGTTCTCCCACAGAGACAAACCGATAAAGCATTTCGATTTCTTGAAATAATTTTTTCCCCTTGTTTGCATTGATTTATTGATTTCGCTTTAAAAATCTGAATGTTTTTCTTTATACATCTTCATATTTTTATCTTCTGTCTAATAATTTGCAGAATAACTGAAGACACAGGACACACAGCTTCACATATCAGTAACCAGGCAGAAATGTTATTATAGATAGAGTTGAATGCAAAAGTTTGCATCCCCCCTCATTTCTGGGTAGAGAAATAAAAGCCAAAATACCATAGTTTTATTAAAAAATCTAGAAATAAAAGAAAATGTTAGGAATGAAATGTGGGTGTATTCTGCAAACAGATCATCTAAATCAGGAATCACTTGGTGTTTCTTCCCAGCACAGTGTATACAGAAGGATGAAAAACGAGCAGCTGTATAGTAACTGAGTCGTAAGACAAAATCACTTTCTTATTTAAATTGCGATAATGAACAACAACTTTTGAAACCTAACACACAAAACGTCTCGTCTTGTTAACATCTTAACTCTTATCCTAAGGGTATACAAACTTTTGCACTCAGTTGTACACACTGTAGTCTGTACTCTTCACTGATATATTTCAAATGTTTAGTTTAATTATAGTACTATATTTAATTATATCATACTTTTCGTTCATATTTTTTAATAGATCGTGTAATTCCGTCCTAGGGCTGGACGATATGAGTCAGTCTTATGGTTAAGTGAATGTATTTATATATAAGATGCAGCATCATAAAGACATTCATGAAACCATAAGACTGACTAATTAATACTTATAAATAGATGTATAATGCATTATGAGCATGAGCATTGAAAAAGCAAGTGCATCATTCATAAGTAATTATAACAATGATATAAATGTAATTATAACTGTTATTATAAAGAAGTATAGGTCTTGATGTGTCTTTATAAATGGATTTATAGAACAGTAATACTTGCTTATAAATAATTATAAATGGGCTATAATTCATGATGAGTATGGGCTTCATAGAAAGTGTTACTATGCATTCTTCGTCGATTTTGATGTACAGGGGGTAATGCATGGAACAATGCAAATACACAATACAAATTTTGAACAATCACAAATTTCTACGTGTGTAGGACGGGAACACTTCTAGTGTCACCCCTTGTGTTGCTGTGTGTGTGTTGGGTTGTGTAGAGTATGTAGCAGTCCTAACACTCTCAGATCAGACTTTAAACTCAATATTCGTACATTTTGCTGGCACTGTATGATGAAAATATCATCATGTGGAATTTTTATTGTCTTAATTTTACCCGTTTTCTCAGTCCTTTAATTTCATGCTGCCTGCTGTCCAGTGGAAAAGTTGAATATATATTTATTTATTTATATGAAACACTAACAGTGTGATCATTACAGTCAAGGGTTGTATCTACATCTCAGCAAAGAACATAACCACCCATAAACACACACACACACACACACACACACACACACAGTGGTAGTTCAGTGGTTAAGACGTTGTGCTTAAGGTTGTGAGTTCTAATCCCAGCAGCACTAAGCTGCCATTGTTGGGTCCTGTCTCAATTGTAAGTTGCTTTGGATGAAAGTTTCAGCCCAATGAGGTACATTCACACACACGAACGCTCTAATCCTTCAATCGTGTATCTCCTCAGCACATGCTGCAGTGCCACTATTCCATATGTTGCTTTTTTTGTGATATTTGTCGAGCTGAGCTCCGCAGTAAACGGTGAGGTGATCGAAGGCCCTCACATCTAGAATAAGAATTTTTTTATTCTCAGGATCATGGTAGCACTAGCCTCCAAGGCTGAAGAGTGTCTCTGAAAGCACTTAGGAGATGCTGTCAACCAGATGAAATCCTATTACTGCAGCATATTCATTTTCTCACACACACACACACACTCAGAGAGAGAGAGAGAGAGAGAGAGAGAGAGAGAGAGAGAGAGAATGTTCAGTCAATAAATGCCTTTTTTTCCTCTCAAGGTATCACAAAAGTGGCTCGTCTCACAGTTTTCTCTCGTAATATCAGCAGATGTGTCCTATCAGCTCACACACACACACACACTTCCATCAGCAGCAGCACCACTGTCAGTAAATGTTCCTCCAAGGTCGGTGTGTGTGTGTGTGTGTGTGTGTGTGTGTGTGTGTGTGTGTGAAAGTAAAACAGCAGCAGAACTTGAAAACAAATCGTCTTCCCTAACGCAACCTGGCATTTACAAACGTAGCTGAAGCGAAAAATGGTAATTAGGCTGCTTGCGAAATAAATGCGACGCTTAAATACAAATATAACGAGGCAAATATATCTTGTAGCAGCAAATTGTTGCTCAGATTGTACACATGGCTCGGAGTTTACTTGGACGTGAATCTTAATGATCTAAAGTGCCTTTGAAGAAGTATTTTTTATAAGAGAGCAGCATGTCATTTTTTATATAGAATAATGAAAATATTTTAATATTATTATTATTATTATTATTATGTAAATATTACATAAGGTTTAGAAGAAAAACTAAATGTGATTAATGTCATTAATGGAGAAATAATGATCTCATGGAAAAATATTACAATCATAACAATCATTAAATTAAAAAAAAACAGAAAAAATCTGAATAAAAGTAGAAATTATGTCTGAGGTATTTTTAAGAATAGCGCTTTAATATTTGATGCTTGTATATCTAAGAGGGAATTTAATACTATTGTTGAGTCAGTGCTTGGACCCCTATATTAGACTCATCAGAGACCTAACAAACTGCTTACGTATCCATGACGACGACGACGACGATGATGATGATGATGATGATGATGATGATTTAGTGTGTCACTAAACCACATCCACGTCTTTTTACCGTGCCTTTCCACCACATCTCATATTCACTCTCTCTGTCTCTTCCTGTCCGTCTCGTTTTTTTTCCAGGATGTCTTCCAAGCGACCAGCCTCTCCATATGGGGGAACAGATGGAGAGGTAGTCATGGCGACGAGCAGACAGCGATTGGACGATGACGAGGTTGACGGACATGCTGTCATTCACCTGCCCCTGAGCTCGTACTGCAGCTCGCCACGTGCCCCGGACAGCCCGCCCACACTACACAGCAGCACGGTAAGCCCCGCCTCCTTCCTCTCTAAACGCTGGAGAATCAGGCATGCGTCAATCACACTGACTCCTCCCTCTCACCACTCCTCCACAGACTCCGCCCACACATGGTACATAAAGTTTGATCTGTATTAATAGAAATATGGGTTAAAGCCAGTACGGTTCTGTGTAAAACCATATCAAAGACTGCTTCTGATTTGAGACAGATCCACATGGAACCTTTTTAAGAAGCTAAGAAGATGCTTAAGCTAGCTAAAGAACCCTTTTTTCTAAAAAGGTAACATATTTTTATAGAATAACAATAATAATAATAATTATTATTATTATTATTATTATTATTATTATTATTATTATTATTATTCATAGTAAATATTTTTTCATAAGAATATCTCATATGCATCAATTTAAATTTTTTAAAAATAATAATAATAATAATAATAATAATAATTATGCTTAATTTTTTAAATAATTTATTTATATTATCATATATTAGGGCTGGGTGATATGACAGAAATATGATGTCATGATACCCGAAGACATTTTTACACGATATGTGTCACGATATTTAGGTTTGGTAACCTTTATGCCTATCATATCTACAAAAATAAGCTGATTTTGAAATAAAAAGTTACATTCAATTCTAATAATTTCAATAAATTGTTTAATCATGATAACTATGATATCTCAGAAAAGTATATCATGACATAATTTATCACGATATCGATATTGTTACTGTCATATTACATATAAAGGCCTTTTATATATACTATACCACAGCAATTTGCCAACAATTACCATTTTCCTATTTATTAATAATTAATGCGTTGTATTTTTTATCCATTTAGAGTTACATTTAATGTTTCATGAATGTCCATGAAACAAGTTATGGCTAAATAATGCTACGTCTTCACCACAATTCTAACTTTAACTTCACTAACCAAAATGTGGAAGTCTTTCAAAAAATGCTTAATAATAATAATAATAATAATAATTAATAATAATAATAATAATAATGATGATGATGATGATGATGATGATGATAATGATGATGTGTTACATTTATATAAAGGCTTTCGAACACTCAAAATTGCTGTACAAAAAAAAAACACCTAAAAAAAGAAGAAAGGGAAAAAGTGTTAGGAGAAAAGGTGTGTTTTGAGTTTGACTCATTAAGAAAATGCAGCCAGAACACTTCCAAAAGGTCAAACATGTCACATTTTCCTGTCACTATAGAGATACACACACACACACACACCACCTCAGTGTACCAACTTATGAAGTCAGCTTCTCCACACACACACACACACACACACACAGTTACACTCATGGTGGTTGTGTGAAAGTGCCAGTCATGACAGGATGAAGTCAGATAGACAGACAGACAGACAGACAGACAGACAGACAGACAGACAGACATGGCTGTTGGATTTGGTTAAAAATGACTCAGACATATTGTGTTATTGTGTTCTTAGTGTGTGTGTGTGTGTGTGTGTGGAGAAGCTGACTTCATAAGTTGGTACACTGAGGTGGGGCGTGTGTGTGTGTGTGTGGAGAGGATGACTTCATGAGTTGGTACACTGAGGTGGTGTGTGTGTGTGTGTGTGTGTGGTTGACCACAGCAGGTACATTTAAAAACATGAGCGAAATGAAGGATGCATTGTTTGACTGAGCCGTGTGTGTATGTTTGTGTGTGTGTGTTTGTGTGTGTATCCGTACTGATTCGTGACCTTTCCCCCTCTCTGTTATCTCTCGGATGGCCGTGCGTGTGTGTAGACAGTAGGCTGGAGGAATGTGGCTGGCTGTAAAACAGTGAGTGCGTGCTTAAGGAGCGTAATGGTGAAGTAATGCAGTAATTAGCGTAATGATTACGGACTCGGCTACGCTCCACCACTCTCACTGTCATAAAGCAAAGTTCACGCTACGCCTCTGCGCTGTTACATCACTCCTGCATGACTCCGCCCCCTTTCTCACCACGGTGTGCAGGAGTGGGTCTCACAGCACCTTCTAGCAGTTTAGAGAAGCCACAGGTGGAGAGTGACAGAGCAGTCATAAAAACATCAGCTTATTGTGTTTTATTATTATTATTATTATTATTATTATTATTATTATTATTATTATTATTATTATTATTATTATTTTGGACCCATCCATGTCCGGACCCATTATTTTACTTCACTATTTTTATTTTATTTCATTTTCTCTGAGCCTGACACAAACAATTGCATGAAGAGAAAGAAAGAAAGAAAGAGAGAGGGAAAGTGTGTGTGTGTGAGAGAGAGAGAGAGAGAGAGAGAGAGAGAGAGAGAGACAGACAGACAAAAAGCAAGAGAGAAAGACAGAAAGTGAGTGAAACACAGAGAGAGACAAAGAGACTGAAACAAAGACAGAGAGAGGGAGAGAGAGACAGACAGAATGACAGAAAGCAAGAAAGAAAGACAGAAAGAGAGGGAGGCACAGAGAGGGATAGGCAGAGAGAGAAACGCAGTGAGACAGAAAGAGACAGAGACAGAAAGAGAGAGGGAATAAGATATAGAGGAACAGAGAGAGACAGAGAGAAAGAGAGAGAATGAGATAGAAAGGAGCAGAGAGAGAGAGAGAGAGAGAGAGAGAGAGATGCCGAGAGATAGACAGATAAAAACAGAGTGGTAGGGAGAAAGAAAGAAAGAAAGACATACAGAGAGACAAAGAGAGAGACAGAAAGGATGAAAGATAGAGAGAAACACAGATAGGAGACACAGTAAGAGAGACAGAGAGAGATGCGGAGAGATAGACAGACAGACAGACAGAGAGATGGGAAGAAAAAGAGAGAGACACAGTGAGACAGAGCGAGAGATAGACAGAGAGACAAAGAGAGAGAGACAGAAAGAGACAGAGAGAAAAAAAGAGAGCGAGAGAGAGAGAGATGTAGCGTGTGCTGACTCTGAGAGAGACTCAGTCACGGCAATTTGTGCAGCGCAATAATATAGAAGTGTAAAAAAAAAAGAAAAACTGAAACGACTCAGTGAAGTGGTGAGAAGCGTGTGTGAGAAGATTAGCCGCTTTATCTGGTCACGCTAGATTAACGGGACGGCTATGTGTGTGTCTGTGTGTGTGAGTGTGTGTTTCCCAAAACTCCACTGCTGTTGACCTCTTCATCTTCATCGCCTGAGTTCAGGCTAAACAGGAGATGAAAAGGCGGGAAGCGTGTTTAGCGTGTAGGTGTTAATTACCGCGTCACTTGTTCCAGTGAGTCTCCAGGTGCGCAAGGAATTCTGGGAACATGTCTGCAAAAAAATGACCAACAACCGTTAAACACCCTGAGACGATTTTTAATAATACACACATATAGAAGAGTTCAACCTGCTGTTAGTGTGAGTAATGTACAGAGAAAGAAACCTGACTAACACTCTGTAGACCAGCATCAAAATAATCCACACCATCATCATGAAGGATGCTGGACAGGCCCCGCCCACAAGCACCGCCCACGAGAGAGAGGCTGAAAGTGTCCCTTGCTGGTGTGAGCGCGGGTTTATGATGTCTTATAGTTTCCCCTGATAAGATACAAACTGCGATTGTCAGTAAATATACAGCAAAACAATGAGGTATAGTGTGTGTGTGTGTGTGTGTGTGTGTGTGTGTGTTTAATCGTGTTGCCTTGGTTTACAAGAAAATATCGACTCATTTAACTACACTCACTTTCCCAGTAGAAGTCTTTGTAGTAATTTTAGCATCAGCATAACCTTTTCCTGCTCGTCGTTTTAGTCACTTGGCAGTTTCATTATTACAGCTGTGATTAATATCATTAGGCCCTTCAGCCTCAGAAAGACAAGCTTCCTCTTTCCTTTCAAGCTAGTCAAGCATACACAGCATCTGCTATTGTCATTCACTTCCACGTCCTTTAATAGCTTCAGAGTAGTTACGTTCGGAACCAGTCAAACTTTTTTCCCACTTGTTCTCTGCAGCTTCCTCGACGCACGATGCAAAGAGACCACATCTTAGCGAGTGAAAACATCCGGAATGTAGTCATATTTGTCTAGCGTTTCCTACTGTGGGAGTACAATAAGCCAAATCGAAGAATATTAAACCTATTCCTAGGCATTTATTTACTCATGTCAAGCTTTAAATTGTCATATTCGTCATTCATTTTGCTAGGATTTATTTTCTTTAAGAAAAAAATGACAAAAGCAAAATTATTTCCAATAGAATAAGAAATTTTAAAGCTTGAAATGAGTAAAATAATTCATTATAATAATTAGAAATATGTTTACTAATCTTATAGTTGGTTTACTGCAATCTTATAATAGGAAATATTAACTAAATTTATATATTTATATGACTATATTCAAGATATTTTCACATTTCTTTTGCAGTACAACTCTGAATATTGTGTGCAGCGCAAAAAAAGAGGTCTTATCAAGTGAAATTATTTTGAATATAGTCAAATTTCCTATTATATGATCACATTAAAACAAATCTAATATTAATAAACCTATTTCTAAACATTGTTACTCATTTCAAACTTATTTTGTTGTTCTATTGGCAGATAATTTTATTCATTTTCTAAAAAGAAGCAAAATTATCCGTTAATAGAATAAGAAATGAGTAAAAATGTCATAAACTAGGTTTATAAATCTTATCTGAATGAAATGAGGAAAAACTATGTAAAAATCAGCTTTCTAATCTTATATCTGTTTAAAGACAGTCTAATAAAGAGAAATATTAGTTGAATTTGCTGATATTCAAGATATTTGTACTTGCGAAGGTATTTTTTTTGCAGTGTGTGCTAGGAATTTTGATCGGATATACGGATACTAATTCGCTACGTTCACTCTGTTGCATCTACTTAAAGAAAAATAAACAACGATGAGAGTTAACGTTGAAGTTATTTTTCTTATAACACCACGACCTGAAGTGTTATAGCACAGGAATTTGCCTTTGATTACAGTTTCTATTTTATTAAAAACGACATGTACTTTTTATCCATTTATAGTTACATTTAATGCTGTGCAGTAAGTTCCTGTTCACATGTATGTTATAGCAGCTATAAACAGTCGTTTCTCTTTCTTGAAGTTATTGACACACACAAAAACGCAGCTTGTCTTGTTACTGAGAAACCGCAAAAGCGTAAACTTCCTCTGTCCTGAAGATGTCGGAAAACGTGAAAAGTTACAGTTTTAACTCTGGAGACTCCTTCCATAAACGTTAAATATTTGTCAGAAAACTTCACCATGTCAACGATTACACACTTTCTTTTAATCCGTTTATTTTTAGCGGCGCATCCGCCGCACCTGTGAATGAGCTGTTACTATAGTAACGGTAACGTATTAGTACGAGCGCATTAATATAAACTTGCGCTTTGCAGAAAAATGATTCAATGCCTTCTGACCAATCAGAATCCAGAATTCAGAATCCAGATAAAAATAATCCATTTTTATCATCATAATGGCTTGAATGTGACGTTGTATAGCTAATCATACACGGCTTAAGTAGTTTTTTTCACTAGACAATTTCTTACTCTTACTCTGGAATGTAATTTGGATGACTGTTATATTTCCTGATGTTATTATTTATTTAAAGTAGCAATTTCCATAAATAAATATTCCTAAATATAAGTCGTAGCTTATTGATTTTAAACAATATTTTGTAGCAACCTGTAGGAATTATTTTAGTGAAATGAGTAGAAATGTGTGTAGTTACGAGAGAAGAATGTAAATCTGGATCCTCCAGTCCTGGAGTTTAAGGAGTTAATTAATTCATTCATTAATTGTGTCACCTTTAATTTGTCTCTTAAGTCGGTTTAAATATGCAAGCCTTAAATCTAAAGTGTGTGTATGTGTGTGTACGTGAGAGCGACGCTCCGAGGTAAACGGGCCTGGTTCCTGCATGGCACAGGAAGAGAAAAATAAAGTGACACAGAGAGAGAGAGAGAGAGAGAGAGAGGGAGAGAGAGAGGGAGAAAGCAGTTGGAGGAATTGTGGCATCTGTGCTGGCTAACGGGGGGAAAAAAGAAAAACAGAAAAACAGCGTTTTTTGGTTTTTTTTGCTTTTCTTGGCAAGAGTTGAAGTGTGTTTAAATGTGCTCCTGTCACAGATGAGCTTAAGAAGACAAAAGTTGTTTTAATTCCGTCGCCATGCTGAAGCGGTACAGGGATGAGTGAGGAGGCAGACTGCAGGCAAGGAGACACTTTTGCACTTTGTTTCAGGCGTCGCGCGCGAGAATTGACATCTGCACGACTAAAACCAGAACCGCCCACATCGCACAGGCTCATGGCACATCATAAATACATATAAAACCCCACCACATACACACACACACACTTACACATTTTACACATTTACACATTTGGTGAAAAATACAAGCATTTATATGCACAGACACACACACACACACACAAACACACATATACATACATTCATTAATTCACTCATGCATGCTAATACCAATAAAATGTGATTTAAAACAAAACAAAACAAAAAAGTGGATATTTCTGTATTTTTTGGGTCATACTTAACTGAATTATCAAGTGTGCATTAGCTGGATTACACAGAAAAGGAACTGGAGTGACGACGTCTTCTTCGCTCGAGTGCTTTCAACAGGATTAAATCCTCGTGAATAAATAAATAAAATCTCAAGTTTGACCCTTCATCTGTCCGAGACTTAGTGTCACTCCGGATAGAAACCCCTTCTCTTTTTTTATTTTTAAATGTGTTGTTTCTAAGATGTGTGTGTGTGTGTGTGTGTGTGTGTGTGGAGAGAAACGGCAGGTTTTAAGCAGGCTGTGGATTAGATAGATTGGATGTGACAGGTGTGACCGGATGTTTAAGATGCGTGACACAGTAAATGTAGGCAGAGTCACAAGCCGAGCTGCGACTGCCTTCTATTCTCTCTCTCTCTCTCTCTATGACACACACACACACACACACACTCACACACTGTCGCTCTTTCTCTTAAAACTCTTTAAGATCCGTCTCTCTCTTTATGGTCATCAGACTTGATGTCAGAATTGTTTTAATCCCTGTTTGAACAGTTTAACTGGAGGATCAGATGAGAGGGTGTAAATAGAGCTGCAGTCGCACATCTGAGCCCGTGTGTGTGTGTGTGTGTGTGTGTGTGTGTGTGTGTGTGTGTGTGAAAGCTTTTGACAGGCGAATCAGAAAACAAGGTTAAAGATCAGAAATGTGAAGCTCTCGTATTTGATGTTTATTAGCACACAGATCACATCATCATCAGATCACATAATTAATCACTTAGCACATTTTTTTATTTAAAATTAAAGTAAGAGAAGCTTATTGATCTTTATGAGCGATGACTGATGCTCGAGCACATGCCAGTCGAACCTCCGTCCACCAGCAAGCTTTTATTTTATCCCGAGAGCTGAGCAGTCCCTCGGGAAGAATTATTGACTCCTCTGTTGATTTCTGCAGTACGGTGTGTATGTGTGTGTGTGTGTGTTTGCTTGCATGCTTTGGCAGGAATCGAGTGCAGTTGTGGAAGTGATGTGGATAAATACTACACGGATGTCTTCATAATCATAATAAAATGATCAGATGCATTGTTTCATCAATAAAGCCAGGATAAAGAATGGAAGCAATTTTTCTTTATTGTAATCAGAATTGTCATTATAAGAATTAGGGGAGGTTCTATGTGTTTTGTTGAATTACTTTTTCTAATAATAAATTTAAACATTAAAATTTAATACTCTATAACATTTAAATACTCTGTAATAAATATGCAGAGACTTTTATGACTTATAGACACATTTAAATGTTAGAAAAAAGGCCTTGATGCTGTTATTTATCATTTATTAAACATGTTATTTAGCCTTAGACAAAAGGGTTCTTTAAGGGTTCCTAAAAAGGTTCTACTTGGAACCCTTCTAACAGAGACAGTGTGTTGTAGGGTTCTAGGCACAACCTTTAAGGGTTCCTCAAAAAGGACAAAGAACCTTTAAGGGTTCCTCAAAAAGGACAAAGAACCTTTAAGGGTTCCTCAAAATGGACAAAGAACCTTTAAGGGTTCCTCAAAAAAGGACAAAGAACCTTTAAGGGTTTCTCAGAAAAGACAAAGAACCTTTAAGGGTTCCTCAGGACAAAGAACTTTTAAGGGTTCCTCAAAAAAGACAAAGAACCTTTAAGGGTTCCTCAAAAAAAGACAAAGAACCTTTAAGCGTTCCTCAGAATGGACAAAGAACTTTTAAGGGTTCCTCAAAAAAGACAAAGAACCTTTAAGGGTTCCTCAAAATGGACAAGGAACCTTTAAGGGTTCCTCAAAATGGACAAAGAACCTTTAAGGGTTCGTCATAATGGACAAAGAACCTTTAAGGGTTCCTCAAAAAGGACAAAGAACCTATAAGGGTTCCTCAAAAAGGACAAATAATGAATCTTTAAGGGTTCTAAATTTGCTAAGAGTATAGAGAACGATGGATGGATGGATGGATGGATAGATAGATAGATAGATAGATAGATAGAGAAGAAATATGATTGTTTATTTATGGAATATGGATTATATGGATTTATACCAGTCTTATATCAGTTTTTATCAGAATGATTTCTAAAATATCATTTTTTAAGGTCATTAACGGTGATATACTTTAGATATCAGTGCTGATAATATGAGAAAGTCCGTTTTGCTTCTGATTCTACTTTTGAATGCATTCATGTTCACCATGTTTCCAAGAAGATTCCTCATAAATGACTGAACATTCAAATTTCCTAAATTCCTCTTTTCAGATTTCATGAGTTATGACCCAATCCTGGTGTTTCTCAGTACATGTTGCTAAGTGTAAAGTCAAACTGTAGTCAAATTAGTCCTTTTTATAGTAATTTTCCGACATCTCTGAGGTAAATGTTGATATTTCTGACTCATTTGTACCATTTTCACTGCCATTCCACCTTTACATTGTTTATATAAAAAGATTGAATGGCTGTGTGCGAGCTAGCTAAACCATTCTCCTCAGATATTAGCTAGCTTCCATGCTCTGTGTCAATGTTTCTCAGTTAACTAGCAACAGTTTTCTCAAACTTTGATGACATATATCTGTCAGAAAAAAGGTTTGAATACGACTGGCTCACGTAAAGGGGAACACATTTACATATAGAAATTCACTTTTTTTTTTTTCCCTCAGTGCTGTATTTGTCTGGGACTTTTTTTTTTTATAAATAGTTCCTAGGGTTAGGTTGCTGAGTCATCAAAATAACATGTTTACTGCATAAACCTTCATTTGTTTATCTTGGTATCTTTGTAGATAATGTCTTAGAGTGTAAAAGTTCAGCAGGAAGATACTGAAGCTAATTTTAGGGCAAACTTGTGCAACTGTGCAACTGGCTTCAGTCCACGGCTTTATGTTAATCATTATATGCCACTTACACTTTGAATAAAAGACTGTGTCAGGCAGATGGGCTGCGTACAGTATATAATATAATAATAATAATAATAATAATAATAATAATAATAATAATACTAATAATAATAATAATAATAATAATAATGATATAGGAATGTGGGAAAAATATATTCTTCTTCTACTTCTAACTCATTATTATTATTATTATTATTATTATTATTATTATTATTAATCACATTTTATTAGATTTTTTCAATTTTTTTTCTGAAGTGTCTGTCTGCAGTGTAACGTCCTCTCTAACACTGACTCTCTACCATGTGGCTCTAAAGCCAGCCTCTCTCTGGGATGGGATTAAGCCATTGTCTAATTCGCTGGAGCCATTGTCCGTCATGGTGCGGCAGATAATAGAAGCTGATTAGCCAAAGATTAACTCTGCTTATTGGATATGGACTATTGACCCTGTGCACAAATACCTGAGTCCTTCTGTAATTAAACTGCACAAAAGAGTTCCGGTAAGCTGGCTCAAAACCAGGTACCAAGTGTGTAAGTGTGCACGTACATGTGTGTGAAGGTGTGTGAGGGACCATATGCATGAATGCCAGGTGTCATGTCTTATACAATTCCGGATTCTGATTGGTCAGAAGGTGTTGATTCAATTGTCTGTGACAGCGGCTACAATTCACAGGTTTATATTAATGCGCTTGTTCTAATACGTTATCGTTTCTATGGTAACAGCTCATTCACTGGGACTGGTACGACTTGCGGACGATCCACGTAATCTAAGGCTAATAATAAATGGATTCAAAAACGTGTTGTTATTTAACAATGAGAAATGTGTAATCTTGTTTTGTGATATGGTGAAGTTTCCTGTAAGGAGATATTTATTTAACATTTGTGGAAGGAGTCTCCAGTGTCAGCACTTTATAATACTTTGTAAGTTTTCTGACATCAACAAAAGACAAGAAGCTGCGTTTATTTATTTATTTATTTATTTATTTATTTATTTATTTATTTATTATTAACTTCAGGAGAGATAGAAAAGAGAGGCTGGTGAGGACGTGATAAGAATTAACTTGTTTGGTGGACGTTCAATATTTAAATGTAACTTTAAATGGATAAAAAGTACATTCTTCAATGTGTCAACCTTTAATAAACAAAACATTGTAATCGTTGGCAAATTGCCGTGGTGTATAAGAGGAATAAAACACTTCAGGGCATGCTGTTATGGGAAAATAATCAACTTGAGGGTGGTAACCGTGACACCTTAACATCACCCCACCCTGGTGTTTATTATTTTCCTGTAACAATAACAGCATGACACGTATCACTCTGTACTGATAGGATCTGGTTTTATCTCACAGCTTACATAGCTCATGCGATGTTGAACTAACAGCAGGTTGTGTGATAAGTGCTAAGATAAAGGCATGAAGCAGTTTTGCTGAAAGTGGAACAATCTAAAGCTAATGAACATTAAAAGAAATTATAAATACATTTTTAAAAATTGTATGTAAATTACTGTAAGATTATTCATTTTGTTCTGTGAGTCATATGAAGAATAAAAATGGTGTATAAAATGCTTCCATTAATAATAGTCAAGCCTTTTTTTGTTTTGCCATAAAATTAGAATAAATGATCGGGTTAATGGTTATCAAACAGAATATTAGGGTTAATGAGACTTGGTTTAAGAGTTTCAGTGTTTTTGAAATGATGACAGATGAATAATTTCCTCTCTGTCTGTTTGTCTCAGGAGCAGGAGAGCAGTAAAGGCCAGGCCCTGAGCCCGTACCCCCAGCACAACTCTTCTACCTCACCCAGTAAACAGCAACAGCAGGACGAGGGCTCAGGTTCGGCCACGGCTCTGGGAACGCCGGAGAGGCGTAAAGGCAGCCTGGCCGATGTAGTGGACACGCTGAAACAGCGCAAGATGGAGGAGCTGATCAAGAGCGAGCCTGAGGGTGAGTTCACTTACACACTTACACAAGCTTGTACAATATGGTCATGAAGACAAAGGCCACTGGTACTTCGCTCTGGATGTCATCTCCAAGATACGGCACTTAGAAATACACTCTCTCTCTCTCTC
Organism: Pangasianodon gigas; assembly: GCA_022758105.1. Classification (NCBI taxonomy): domain Eukaryota; kingdom Metazoa; phylum Chordata; class Actinopteri; order Siluriformes; family Pangasiidae; genus Pangasianodon; species Pangasianodon gigas. Next base: position 5,112,968 of record CM040471.1, on the reverse strand, counting down.
TCTCTCTCTCTCTATGTGTGTCTCTGGGTCTCTCATCCTTTTTTCCTCCTCATCAGTCTCCTAAATGTCTGGAATGAGGTGAGGGATGGTGCTGATAAAATCAGGGCTTTCTTTAAGCATCAGCTGTTTAGAGCCATTACACATTCATTACATGTCAATTGTTTTCAAGGAAGACAGGTCAGGAGTGTGTGTGTGTGTGTGTGTGTACTTGTGTGTGTGTACTTGTGTGTGTTCAGGTGTCATTGTGTACTGCACTTCTCTAATTAGAAGCTAATTTTTCCTGACTAATCAGAAGGTACAGGTACACAGATACAGGTGTAGCATACATCTGCTGTTCTTATATTTACATACAACAGAACTACAGAGCGTTGTGCTTCCTGGGCGTAGGTGTGTTTGTAAAATAAAGTCATTTGTATTTCCAACTCAAAGGAAATAACTAGCAGCGCTTTTGGATTTACATTTTACCAACAATTCCCTTTCAGTTTCTGAGGGTTACAGTTTCTCTTTTGTTAGTCCTGGGTGCAGGGGCTTTCCTCACTGCACCCACCGTAAAATAGTGGTAAAATAATTGAGGTAAAATTGTGTGAGGTACAATTTTTAGAAGTAATACTTTGAGGTAACACTGTGATGGAAATCTGTGTTAGACAAATCTGTGTGAGGTAAAACCATATGAGGTAAAACTGTGTCTGCAGTAAAGCTGTGAGGCAAAACCGTGTGAGCTAAAATTGTTTGAAGTGAACTGTGTGAGGTAAAAATGTCAGGTAAAATAGCATGAGGTACAATTTTGAGAAGTTAAACTTTGAGGTAAACTTTGAGGTAAAGCTGTGAGAAAATGGTGCGAGGTAAAACCATGTAAGGTAAAACTGTATCTGAGGTAAACTGTGAGCTAAAAATTGTTAGGTAAATCTGTATGAGGTAAAACTGTGTGGTAAAACTTTTATGAGATATCATTTTTTCAAATTTTGTTCAGTTGAGTTTGGAACTTTGTGTTGTTTTTAATATGCCTGTAGCAGTCAGATTAAGAACCTAAAAGTGGAGAAGGAGATGAGAGCGAGACAGAGAGAGAGAGAGAGAGAGAGAGAGAGAGAGAGAGAGAGAAAAGAGTCCATTAGCAAGCGGCTACAGTAGCACATTATCCCCGCACTCTGTACAAACAAAGACCTCCAGAGCGTCAGACTGAAAGAAACAGCAGCTGTAAAGAAAAGAAAAGGGAGAAGAGAGAGCGATGAAGAGAAAAGAGAGAAGAAGAAAGGAGAGAGGTGGCGGCAGGCGAAGCATTGAGCCTGGCCTCTCATAGCCTGATAAAAATCCCTTTCTTGCGCAGCTAGCTATTGTTTGCTTGTGTAGCGCACAAAGGCCATTAGCCACAAACGGCAGGTTGTGATGAAAAATTAATGAAGGCTTTAATCATTATGAAAGGGTCTTATTATTACCTCTCTGTCCCTCTTTCTCTCTCTCTCTCCTCCCTCCCCCGCTTTTTCACACACTGTTCACACACACACACACACACACACACTGTTCACATATTAGCAACAGGGAAAACATGGCAGCATGTTAGTTAGGGGACACAAAGAGCACAGAAATGGGTCAGGAGATGAGGGAGAGTGAAACTTGCTCCCTATGTGAAGTCAGACTTTTAGCTAATGTGTGTTTACACCACAGATATACATATTAGCAAGCTAGCTAGTGTGTTAGTGTTATTTTATTTCATCTGTGGACAAAAAACTGTAGATATAACAAAACTTTTTCTTCAGCAAAGCCAAATGTACAGACTGTGTATCTGTGAAAAACTTTTATTTAATAGAAAAAAAATGACAGTAATTAGCTAGCTACTGTAGCCTGCACAATTAGACTACTTGTTTAATGTTTTGGTTAGCTAGCTAAGCTAAGCTAAGCAATGGCTGAGTTAGCCAACCGACTTTCTCTGCAAACAATAGCTAACTATGTTCGCCTGTTAGATTAGACTATTTCTTTACCTCAGAATGTGTGACCTTCTGTTGTTTTTCCTTTATTTGGTTATTACATTGCCTTAAAAGTTACACATGTAGTTCATGTTAGCTTGTTATAGCTAAATCATTACCTAACTTAGCTTGTGCTAGCTAATCAATGGCAGAGTTACCCAACCAATTTTCTCCACAAACAATATTTAGCTATGTTAGCTTGCTAGGGCAAGTAGGGTAACTTTTCATTTTTATACTATTGAAGATTATATTATTTATTTAAAGTTTATTTAAGAAAGTAGGTCAATTTTTTATCTTTATAACCAAATTTAATTCATTGTTACCTCAGACAATATGATTTTTTTCTCATTGCTTTAAAGCTTACAAGTTTTAACATGTTAACTACTCATTACTTAATTTAACTAGCATAACTGACATTAGCTCATGCTGTCTAATCATTAGCTGAGTTAACCAACCAATTTTCTCCACACACGATACCTGGATACATTAGGTTGCAAGGTTGTATTATTTATTTGATGAAATTCAGTTTGTATTATTTAAAAAAAAAAGTCATTATTGTGGCCAGAGGAAGTTTTTTTTAATGCAAAATACCTTGTGAAACCTGAATTTTGAGCAGGAATTAATTTATGGCTTGACTTTATTTTCTTATTTATTATTTTAAATAAATTGTGAGACATGATATTATTGGTTAAAGTTTTGTCTTCTGTGTGGTTGATACTGATCAATTGTGCATCGTAGGACCAGGGATATGAATTAAGAAGATAAAAACAAAAGTCAGGTTTGATTTCAGGATCTTTGGAACTAGGGAAAAAAAAATCAGGGGATGTCTGTGGGGGGGGGGCACTTACTTTTGGAGAGCATGCAATCAGCAGTGGATGCTACTGCCGTCTATCTAGGTGTCTAATATGTACATCTACCATCCAGAAAGATAAACGAACACTCACACAACTCTCTCTCTCTCTCTCTCTCTCTCTCTCTCTCACACTCACACACACACACACACACACAGACAGACTTGGTGTGTCATTTCTGTCTCCTCGTCTCTCTTTCATGGTGAAGAGCAGAACGTTTGTCCTGAGAGTGTCCAGGTCTGTCGCTTATAAACCGTCCCTGATGATGCAGCACTCTCCTCCAGCCTCTATTCATCTTCTGCTCGCCGTAATATCCACCTGTTACTGCCGACACGCTCACACACACGCGCGCACACACACACACACACACACACACACACACGCTTTCCCCGAGTGTGCCACTTCTGCGTCTCAGATGCTGAGCGAGAATGTAAATTTGTCGCTCGGATGTCTCGGGGCAATTTCTTTCTCTTTTCATTTCTGA
>CM040471.1:5047625-5105065 GCA_022758105.1 Pangasianodon gigas | reverse complement strand
GGGAGTAGGGTGCAGGTTGTAGGAAGTAGGATGTTGGGAGTAGGGTGCAGGTTGTGGGGAGTAGGATGTAGGGAGTAGGGTATCATTTCAGACACAATACACTTCCTCACTTTCTCATTTCTGCCACCATGAGGAATCCAATAGAAGCTGTTTATATGGAGCGCTCCACACAGATAAATATTGTGTCTCGTCTCTCTGAGATGTGGACCGTGGACATGGTTCCTTTGAGCCCCGAGCGAAGGACAGCTGAAGATATGAGAATACCCGGGGGCCATTGTGAGCGTCCATTGTGCGCACCTATGAAAGGCACATTCAAGTCACTTTTTATTGAATTGTTTTGCTTCGCCTTTTCAGTCCGTATTCTTCTGCTGCCCTTGTGTAAGACAATCAATAGGGACGAGTCTGTTTTTTTTTTTCTCCGGGCGCTCCGCTGCAGGAACGATGTTAAGCGCTGAATAGGGGGGCTCGTTGGATGGGAAAGACGGAGCCTGGCGCTTTGTGCCACACACACACTCACACACACACACTCACACGTATCAAAAGGCTGTGGAATAACAGTGCCCTCGTCTTTTTTTTTTTCCTCAAAGTATGAGTGTGAGTTGGAAAAAGCAGGCAGCTTTTTGTGTGTGTGTGTGTGTGTAAAAAAGTTTTGTTATTGACCTCCTGGTGAGATATTAAGAATGGAACAAAAGCCGGAGGTTCATGAATCAGGCTGCGGGCTTCATTGTGGCCCGACTGGCTCTTTGTGGATCAGGACTGAGAAGGACTTTGGACACTTTCACAGAGGCATCATTGAGAACGCTCCTGAGATGTGACGGCTCAATGCGCTGATTCTGTTTATTAGACACTTCTTGGTTAAACTCCCAGACTTGCGTTCCTCACTCTCGTAACATTCACAGCCTTAATAAGAACCGAGGCATGCATCGTAGTTAGCAGAGATGGTAGAACTACACAACTTACAAAGTATTAGTACAGCACTTAATTACAGAATTAGTACAGAATTTAATAAAATAGCCATTTACATTAGTGATGATAAATTATTGTGTCTTTCTTCTTAGAACCAATGAACACAGGCAAACATTAACTAATGCTAATGACAGCTACGTATATATCCCTATCTCTGGAATGTTAGCTAGCTTGACAATAACCACGATGATACGAAATATCTTGAATGCTAAAGTCACTTCACGTGTTTTTTCCCCCGTTGTTTTAATTTGTAATTTTTGGCATAGGATGTGTATAAAAAACTATCAAAGGCATTTTATTTCTTCTTGTACAACAGCGCGGTTGAATTCTTGAATCTGATTTGTCAGAAACAGAAGGTATTGATTAATTTTCTAGAACAGCAGCTCTGACAGTAGTGCAGCTGCAAATCACAGGTTTATATTGACGCACTCATTGTAATACATTATCGTTTCTATAGTAACAGCTCATTCACAGAGACTTGTAGGATGGATCTGCTACGTACATGGACGGATTTAAAAAAAATCGTTGAAATGGTTACGTTTTTCGGTAAGGAGACATTTATTGGAAGGAGTCTCCAGTGTCAGTGCTGTGTAACAGTCAGAAGTAAAGCTGTAACTTTTACAGGAAAGTTTTCAGGACAGAGGAGTTTACGCTTCCGGGAATTTTCTGGGTCTTGTTAACTTCAAGAGAGAGAAAGAAGCGAAGCTGGTGAGGGAATGACTGTTTATAGCTGCTATAACGTAAGTGACAAGTTGTTTTGTGGACATTCCGAACATTAATTGTGAATATAAATGGATAAAAAGTATAGTACACATCGGGATGTGTTGTAATCAACTTCGGGTTGGTAAGAGTGACTGGGATTCATCACACCACTCTGTTGTTGATTATGTTCCTATATGGCGTGATTTATTCCTCTTTGATGGCTAGACTGAGCTTTAATCTTTCGAATGTAATTCCCTGAGCATTATTGCAAGATATTTGTTGATAAACATATTTGTCGATCTCCGTCGTTTGTGCTGTTATAGAACAACATTTTCTGTGCGGTTTGCAAATCTATTAACATGCAAATTTTTGTTTTTGTGCATTTTTGTGTGTATAGGCATTTGTGTAAGTTTATGCTAAATAACGGAATATGGTATGCCATAAATATTCATATTTAGCTCTGAAACGTGCTTCAGTCTCATTTTTAAAGTTGAATTTGAAAAGCTTTTATTCACTGCTTGATGCACCTGCTTTTACTTTGTTAACGATCACTTGATCTCAGCGCTGTTTCTGCGGTGAAAGAGACTCCGGGTCGCTGTTGCATAGTCAGAAAATCTGCTTTTTATCCGTGTTACATTTCATCCGAGTTAATGGAGGATAATGTAAAGGAAGCTGGAAAGCAGATTTCCGTGTATTTGCATATGTCGAGGTGGATTAGTCTGAATCTGAGCCAATGGCCAACTCAAAGACGTTTAATGCTGATTTGATTGACAGACAGACAGCGTGAATCATATGTAGTCTCGAATCCGACACCGGATCCTGCTCCAGATTTTGCCCTACGTGTCGAGTTCACGTTCCTCTGCTCTTCTTCAGAGGAGCTCTTTACTTCTCCCAGCGTGGGATCTTTGATTACGCAGCTTTGAAATAAAGTTATCCGTCTCCGCCGGGCGGCCCCTGGGGGTCGTGACCCGCCCACCCTGCGCAGAAAAGCCGCTTTATTCCAGCCAGATGTTGTGAGACGAGCGAGGCGGCTGCCGAGCCCTCGATCCGCTCTCCTTTTTCATCTACGTGTCTCGGCTCACCTCTGGTTCTCCCTCCCCTCGCCTGCGTGAGAACAGGTGTTCTCCGCTTTTTGATTTCGGCGCATTTGAATTAATCCTGTCAGCTCAGCTGTTAAAACAACTGTCACCTCCAGCTGCTAGTCATTTTGAGCTGGATCTGACATTCTCTGCCAGACTACTGGAGCACACACACACACACACACACACAAACACACTCCGTCTGTCCTCATTGTATGTATAAATCTATCTATTCTCTTTCACACACACACACACACACACATACACATACACACACACACATACACACACACATGTATCACTATTTTTTTTTCCTTTCCACCACTACACACTTCAGTTGCCTTCCATATGTCATAATGTTTTTATACATCTTCTTAATGCAAAGTTTTATCACTCAAGATGTCACCTGGTTGTCACACGGCAGAGCTCTTCCATATCTGTACGCACACACACGCACACACACACACACACACACACACACACACACACACCTGACTCGTGTCTTTCCCTTCCCTGGCACCAGCTCTCAGTTAGCAGAGTGTGAAAGTGAGACATGGCCTCGTCTCTCTCCGCTCCCTCTCTGCATCTTCCGCTTCCTCTCCTGCTCTTTTTGCCTCCGAGGTGCTTCGTGTCAGATGGAGCAGAGTTTTGGATTGCTCTCGTCTCCTGCTAGCCAGCTTCACATAACCTCTAGGTAGGCTGCTGCTCATGATGCGCTCACCCTCAAACTTTTTCTTCGCATTTTATAACTAAACAAAGTCAGCTGAGAGAATGTTAGAGTTAAAGTTCTGGAGGTTGTCATGGACATGTTTTCTACATACTACCATTTCTAAGTATACTTAGAGACATGTACACTAGTTTACAGGTTTACTACAAGGACACTAATTTATACTTGGCACCAAGTTCCCTAAGAGTTAAGTATATTTATAGTTTACTTTTGATATAGTTTACTACACAGTTACTATTGTCATATCAAGTACACTTACACTTTACTGCTACTGTTGATACACTAGTATGTGTCAGTATACTTGGAGAAAAGTAGACTAATTTACTCTGACATACTTGGAGAGAAGTACAGTACTTTACTTATTAAACGCTAGCATGTCTAAGTATACTTGAAGAGAAGTAAACTAGTTTACTTTTGATATTATTATTAACATTTCTAATTGTCCTCATTTATTTTGGATACACTAACATTTTTAAGTATACTTATAAAGAAGTGCACTAGTGTACTAATAGTTTACTACAAGGATACTAATGTATACTCTGAGCCAAGTTCCCTAAGAATAGATAATACTTACAGTTCACATTTGATATGCTACACTAGTTTACTGCAAGTGTACTAGTGTTAAGTATACTTACAGTTTACCCTCAATATACTAGTATGTATGAGTGTACTTGGAAAGAAGTACACTAATTTACTTTGGGATACTTTGAGAAATCTGAGTATAAATATATCTAAGTAAAAAGATGACAAAGAGACGTTTACTTCTTATATGTTAGCATTGTGAAAGTATAATTTGAGAAAAGTTCATTAGATATATACTACAAGTTTATCCAGGTTTACTACAAGGAAACTAATGTATACTCTGTGCCAAGTTATCTAAGAGTAAAATATATTTATAATTTACTTTTGATACTTTACTATGTGTGAGTGTACTTGGCGAGAAGTACTTAGGGTCAGGTACACTAAGAGTAAAGTATACTTTCAGTAACGTGTGAGTATACGTGGACAGAAGTGCACTAATAAAGTCTTTAAACAGTAGCAGTAACAGTAGGTCTACTGTTATTAAATATATTTGAAGAGAAGTTTACTAGTTTAGTTTACTAGTCCTACTTTACTTCATACTTGAGCTGAAGCATGCTAGTTAGTTTTTATATTATAGTATTTCTAAGAGTAGTGCACTAGTGTACTTTTGGCATACTTAGAGAAAATTACATTAGGCATATACTAGAAGTTTATCCAAGTTTACTACTAGTATACTAATGTATACTTGTAGAGAAATTCACTTTTAATAGTTTACTTTTAACTTTTAGTTTACTTTTAACAGGAGTTCTCAGTGGTCTTAAATAATAGTGAACTAGTTTACTGTTGATATACTAGCATATTATGCTAGCATACTAGCATACTTATATGTATACTAAATGTACACTAATTATATCCATGTTTACTGCAAATATACAAGTGTTTACTTGGAGAGAAGTATACTATCAGGTATACTTACAGTTTACCTTTGATACACTAGCATGCATAAGTACTCTCAAAGTATGCTAAAGTAACCTAGTGCACTTCTCTTTAAGTGTACTTACTAGTTTACTTTAGCATACTTTGAGAGAAGTCCAGTAGTTTATTTTAACGAGCTTGAAGACGAGAACAAGTTTACTTTTTAATATAATAGCATTTCTGAGTGTTCTTTAAGAGCAGTGCACAGGTTTACTTTTAATATACTAGCATTTCTAAGTATACCTGGAGAAAAGTACACTAAGTATATACTAGAAATTTATCCGAGTTCATTACAATATACTAATGCCTACTTGGAGGGAAGTTCACTAATTACTTTTGACAAACTAACATGCCATGTTACTCGCATGTTTACTTCGAGAAAATTACGCTAGTTACAGTATATACTAGAACTTCATCCAAGCTTACTACAAGGATAGTAATATACTAATTGTCAGTTATACTTATAGTTTACATTTGATACACCAGCAAGTATATTTGTAGAGAAGTTTGTTTTAGCATACTTGAAGAGAAGTACACTAATTTACTTCTGATATACTATCATTTATAAGTACACCTAAAAAGAAGTACACTCGTTTACTTTGGCATACCTGAAGAGAAGTACGGTAGTTTCCTTTAATGTAACTGAAGTATACTTGTAGAGAAGTACACTGTTAGATATACTTACAATTAGCTTTAGATACACTACACTAGCATGTGTGAGTATACTTGAAGAGAAGTACACTAAAGAAAAAGTCGCTAAGCAAACTGTTTTGAAATGTTTTGAAACTTTCAGTTGCACTAGTAATAATACTGTTATAAAGTCTACTTCTGAATATACTAAATACATAATAGGTTTACGTTGTATTTGTCGAAAGATACTTTGACTTTAAATGTGTTATGAATAAAGCTGGTGATATTGGAATCGATTTAAAACTTTGGTTTTTAAACTTTCTGTGTTGTGGGAAAGTGAAGTAAACAGCTGGAGCTGCAGAACTGATGTTTAGTGATCTTGAGGGTGAATAACACGGTTAAGGGTGCACTGTATAGTGCGCTAATGATGTTTAAGTGAGTTAAGATGTTTCCTGGAATGGCTTATCATGTTAGCGCACTTCTCCTACAAGGCAGACGTGACCTCACTCACTCGTTCACTCGTCGCTATATAGTCTCTTCTTTATAGAGCACTGTATAGGGAGCGGCAAGAAGGGACCGAACACTGTATTACCGTCGATGTTTAGTGCATTGTGGGTAATAATATTATGAAATACACCTAACATGATTATTCACTGAGAAAGTGGAGGGTATAAAAATGTCTGAGGTTCCAGATAGTGCGCTATTTAGTAGGTAGGGAATAAAATTCAGAAAGTGTTCAGGGTTAAAAGAGGGGGAAAACACGCAAGCAGTGGCAGTGTAATAAGGTTAATCGCTGCCGAATCGTTCCCATGACCGATCTTATCAAGCGATCGAAGCTTTAACTTGTAGCAGCATGTTTTCACCCTGAGTCGAATGAGCTTCTGGTGAACTCTGTGGCTACAAAATATGTTAGAAAAAACACGCTTCTAAAAGAAAAGTGAACTCATTTCTACTCCTGTTTTTTTTTTTCTTGAGTAAAAAGTAAATCAGCTGTTGTGGGATTCTGTGTAAAACTTTTCAAGGTTCGTTCAAGTGCTAGATTTAACCTTTTAAACCTGTAGAGTGTAACTGGCTTGCTTTTTGTCACTTGCAGGCTGCATTAACAAGCGTGAGCTTCAGATTTTACGATTCAAATTCTTAGCAATCTTTAAACAATACAAGAAAAGCAAGAAGCTTCTTTTGTCATACACTCATAGGTTTATTTATTTACTTGTAGTGTTCTGCTCTGTATTTTTACGAGTTCCTTCATGATATGATAATGTTGCTGATAATGAACTAAAGGCAGTAGCTACCAATTAGCTTTAGGCTTTTAGTATACTTTGGGAAAATATCTTAAAAGTAAAACTCGTGAGGTACAAGGAGTTCTTAGCTAACACTGGCTAGGTGAGAAAAAACGTTTACAAACGGAATGAGTGAAAATCACAGCTCTTAGAAAAACAGTATATCGTTCTTGATGATTCGCTGCTATCACTCGAGGGATGATATTCTGACGCAATGAAAACAAAAGCGTACTTTATTTTAATTTATTTTACCGAAAGTAAAACAAAACCTGCTCTTTTCCACTTGATACAGGCGTAACTAATGTAGCTAGCTTATTAAAAATCATCTCAGTAATGTTATAAAGTATAAACCTAGTAGCATAAGTGCATGAACACACACACATACTTTTCATGGCTGCTTTTTAAACCAGGGAAATGTAAACAGAGCTAAATACAATGTCCTGTGATTGAATAATACTGAGCAAGTGACTCATTTCTGGTACCAAAAAACATACTCGTAACGTACTCATATTCCTCATATCAATGCATCTAATTATTCATAAATATTGTTCAGGTGAAACAAGAAGAAAAGCACTGATTTGATGCTCAGGTTATTAAAGTGCTAGTGAGTACAGTTCAGGTTGGTTCGGTTCACGCTCTCACTCAGCCCATCATCTGTGCTATTTTAGCCCTGTTAATGGCTCTCACATGGGCGCCAATATCTGTGAGTGATACAGGCCAGACAATACGAGGCATTCTTAAGCACAAAAAAAGAAAACAGCGTTTCAGAAACCTCAAGCAGCGAGAACAGCTTGACCTAATGATTGACCTTATATATATATATATATTTATAAATTAGAAATATTATTTATCAGTGACAGAGTGTGTATGCGTAATTTCACATGTCATGACAGAAAAATGAGCCCCAAAAAAACAGGGCTTAGTGAAAAAGTCGCTAAACAAATTGTGATGTGATAAACAATGTGGAGCTGTCACCAGGAGACGGAGACGGGGTGCCATTTCTTTTAAGCGGCTAATAACAGTGTTCAGCTGTGCCATTGTGACAGGAAGTGGAAGATGGACGCAGATAAAGGGTCAGGGCTGGTGGTGGGGGAGGGGAGTGTTTTTAGATTTGTGTGTGTGTATGTGTGTGTGTGTGTGAGTTTGATGGCTTCTTTCACAAAAGCCAGGGTACATGACAACATGACAGGGATGTTAACAGTCAGACAGACACCCCGTCCTCCTGTGTGTGTGTGTGTGTGTGTGTGTGTAAAACTATTCACACACATACATATCCATGATTCTCAAGTCTCTCTCCTCCGTAAAGAACCATTTTTGTTTCTATAAAGAACACACACACACACACACACACACACACACAAAGAACCACCACAGAATCATTACTGGTTCCTGAAAGAACCATTTATGTTGCTCATTTCAAGTTTCTCATTTCACCCTCACCACCAGATACTTCTTTGAAGAACCATTTTGTGGTACCTTAAAAAACATTTGTTTGGTTCCCTAAAGAACCTTTCAGTCCATGATTGTTGAGCAGGGTTGTTGTTGTTGTTGTTGTTGCTGTTGTTGTTGTTGTTGTCACAAAGATCCTTCCAGAAGATGATAACACTGTTTGGTTTATCACTGATGTTGGGATTTGTTTTAGCTCTCTGTGGAACCAACAAGGACGATTAAAAATCCATCAATCAAAAAATGTTCTTGTATGGCACCACTCTAAGTAACCTTTTATGCACGCACACACACACACACACACACACACACACACACACAGAGTATCCTTTTGTTGTGTAATCAGAGCAGCCCTCAGGCTATGACAGCTCTCCTCAGACCTCAGAGATGTTTCGTGATGCGTTCAACGCCACCAGACAGATTGAACGTGTCACTTTCTGTTACAGAGTGTGTGCAGGACGCACAAACACGCCTCGGCTGCCTCGGTCTTCCTCACCCCGACGCTGTTAACACCAGAGATGTACACTAGCCGAGCACCTTTTTTTGCTTTAACTCACAAGAATGCAGTGATGAATTCTGGATCCTGATTGGTCAGAAGCTACAAATCGCAGCTTGTTCTAATACGTTTCTATAGTAACTTGTACAGTGGGTGCTCAACATAAACACGTGTAATCGTTGATATGGTGATATTTTCAGTGAAGACACATTTAACATTTATGGAAGGAGTCTCCAGTGTCAGTGCTTCATAACTATTTTCCAACAAAAAAATTTACACTTTATCAGTCCATTTATAGCTGCTATAACACAATTTCCTCAACTTTAAATGTAACTATAAATGGATAAAGAGAACATATCTTTTTTTTAGTGACTAAAAAAATTGTAATTGTTTCGCAAATTACTGTGGTATAAGAGGAATAAAACCACTTAGGAAGTGACTTAGCAGTAACTCCGCTTCGTCACACCTTCCCGTCGCTGATTATTTTCCTGTAACAGCATGACACTGAGTGATGATGACGACACGGAGTTGAACTGTGCATGAAATACAGAGTCATGCTGATTTATTGGGTTATTATTACCGTCTAATCTGTACGTTGTACGGTGTTATGCAAAGTGGATTCCGCCGCTTATCATGACCTGGGCAATGAACTCGAGAACTCAGATCAGGGTCTGATAACGACTGATAGCACGAGACAGAGAGAGAGAGAGAAACAGAGTTAAGAGAAAAGAACATTCCTCATATATATATATATATATATATATATATATATATATATATGTAAACATCCATACTTGTTTTTTTTCCGCCAGCCGGCTCTCGACGCTCTCTTCTTGGCCGCGTCCTCTGAGAATTTCTTCTTTACCCCCCTCCCCCTCCTCCGTTCTCCTCCCTCCGTACTTTTTTTTTTTCCCTCACACGTCGTGACGATTTTGTTCACGTTCTTCTTCACAATGTCATGCCCCGCGCACAGTTATTTCAATCTGGCAGTGGTAAATTTGGCAGCGTGCGGAAAGTGCCAGAATAAATTTGGCTCGCGTTTTGGTTCAAATCAAATTGGACATAAGCACCCACAACACCATCTGTCAGAGAAAAAGAATGCAGAAAAATGTGAAGGGCAACAAATTCAGCGCGAGATAAAGTGACTTTCCTTGTTTATTATCTCACCCGTTTCTCGGCGGGGAATTGAGACGAATTAAATCGCGCGTCGTTTGTGCAAAGAAAAAAAAAAAAAGAACGCTAAAAAAGACGTTTCTGGAGAGCTTTAAATCTAATATATTATTTTTTACCTCATTTTTGAAGTGGACTTCAACTTTTTCTTCAGGGATTCTGGAACGTTCTGTAGTTTTCTGCAGGGTTTGAAGCACAAACTCAGCTACACTGACATTACAGTAATATTCCAGAAAAGTCAGCTTCATGTACATTTTATTCACTGTGCTTTAAAAGCATCCAGATTGGAAATTTGGACGTGTACAGTACGTGTAATATAATGCCGTGATTTGTTAATTTGGAAAAAAATAATTGATGCATGATTTCTTCAGAGATGCAAGGTTTTTTAAATTATTTTATTTTTCTTCTCTTTTTTCAGCTTCTTTTTTCCTCTTTATGTTTCCTCATGAGGGAACCTTTAATGTAATAAATGTCAAAAAAAAAAAAAATCACCCACAACTCACATAAAAGCACTCTTTTTTTCCAGACATGTTTTTCCATCTTTTTTTTTTTATTTTGTTTTAGAAAATTGTCCTTGTTGCCCTGGTGACAAAGGTAAGATCTAAAGAGCGTTTAACTTGCCCTCCATCCATCCATCCCTCTCTCTCTCTCTCTCTCTCTCTCTCTCTCTCTCTCTCTCGGGAAAATGGAAAATGCCGTTTTCGGCATATATGTGTGTTTTGCGCTAACTGTTGCCAAGCATTGCCTTTTTTCCCCAATCGACACACATAATAGAGACTTTTAGCTTTTAACCTTGTGTGGATGTGAATGGCAGCTTTTGACGAGAGCGGGTTTTTTTTTTTTTTCTGGATTTGTCTCCTTTTTTCGTCCCTCGCTCTGACGGCTGGCAAGGAGCGGAGAGCTTTGGCATGGACGGTTGAACGGCCTTTAGAAGGAATTTTGAACAAAGTCTGTGGTAGCGACAGCAGTCGCGCATTAATTGATGATCAAGCGCGATTATGATCATCTTTTCATCCGACGAGGGGAAATGTTTGTTTTGGACGTCTCGAACTCGGTTCCTTATTGATCTCGAGAAGTGTTTCAGCCACAAAGGCAGCAGTTAATTAGTGGGTTTAGGAGAGTTACTGCTGTCTCTGGTGTGTGTGTGTGTGTGTGTGTATAAATATATAAATATATAAGTGTATATTCTCTATAGAGTCGCACACACGTGTCTCCAGCTGCAGATAAACTGGATAAAGTGGTGCGGCTGGTGGATAATTGCGTTATTGAGCGGCGATGGGAGCCGTGAATGTGGAGCTTGTTGTGTTTTGGGCCGAGTCGGGGTCTTTCCTCTGAGCTCTCCCTGCTCGCATGGAGCTGGCGTCCGCACACTGCTTCTTTTGTTGTCCTCCGAGAGTCTGCTTCATCCTCCCCTCCTTCTCTATTTTTTCCCTTTCTCCTTTCTCTTCCCTCCCTTTTTTTTTTCCTCAGAGTGCCTTTCTCTCTCTTTGTCTCTCTGTCTCTCTCTCTCTCTTTCTTTTTCTTTATTATTAATAATTAATAATAACACTGTCCTCTTCATCTTTATGAACTTGTTAATACTTATTATACCACAGCACTGTTGGATTCTGATTAGTCAGAAGCTGTAGATTCATTTTCTGTAACAGCAGCTCTGAGAGTAGCGCAGTTTTATATTAATGCACTCCTTCTGATACGTTATCGTTTCTATAGTAACAGCTCGTTCACAGGGACTTGTACAGCAGACGTTCCACATAAACGAATAAAAAAAGTGTAATCGTTGTTATGGTGAAGTTTTCTTATTGTAAGAAAATGTTTATTTAACGTTTATGGAAGGAGTCTCCAGTGTCAGCGCTTTGTAAGGATACACAGAAGAGAGGCTGGTGAGGGAACGACTGTTTATAGCTGCTATAACGTAAGTGAAAACAGGAACTAACCTGTTTTGTCAACATGCCACAACAATAAATATAACTATAACTGGGTAAAAAGTAAATACGGATTGAAATTGTTAACAAATTGCTGTTGGATCAGAGGAATAAAACACCTTAGGATGTGATGTTGTAGGAAAAGAATCAACTTAGAGAAGGTAACTCTTTGTAGTTGATTATTTTCCTATAACAATACAACACTGTGTGCTTTATTCCTTACTTAATATTATATATATATAAAAATGACATAATGGGGAAAAATTAGGAACAAAGTCTCACATGTTTAGGTATGAGTCACAGAAACGAAACGTTCTCTAGGTGAAAAATAGAAATGTGGCTTTGAATGAGACGAGACATGGTGATGGAATTGTTTGTGAAGTTTCAGAGAGCGCCAGTGTTTTTGGCACTCGGGGTGAAAAGTTGGCGCTGAGTCACTCGGGCCACTACAGAGCCACTGATTCCACCGACACCGTCAGCCAGGTGGTCGGCCATTTTGGCTCGACCTGTAGCCAGCTGCTGGATTTAATGAATCCCAGTAATGCCCCATAATTCACCTGTGATTGTCACATCGACTGAGAGACCTTCTGCTGATTGTAGTCTTCATTCTCGTCCTTATTTTCTTCCTCCATGTTTGACTTACACTAATGTGAGGGGATAAATTGTATTAAATAAAGCTGGCCTGACCTGAAATGCACACACACACACACACACACACACATAGCTTGTGTTTTTTTCCTGAAATGCCCACACCCTGTCACCTCTACACCACATTACAGGTCCCACCCCTCATTTTATAACACACACACACACACACACACACATATGTTTCCACCCTGCTTCCCCATACAGAGCTCTATAGTAGTCCTATGAATGGCTGTATTTACGTACAGCCAGCATCACAGGGTGCACATACATATGATCGTCTAACGCACACATTTCTGCTACAGTGACACAATTCATGAAACAAAAGTGCAATACATATATAATAAATATGTATATTTAAAACTTTTTTGGTGAATTGTGCTTATTTGGGACTAAATGATTACTTAGACCAGGGGTGCACATACTTTTGGAAGACACCATGGATCACTTCATGCATGGAGAAAGATATGTATATCTGGACACCTTTGATGATCACATGATCACAGAGTTTATCCTGAAGTATATACATAAAAAATGTATTAAATAAAGATATAGACCTTCTTATTTATTTATTTATTTATTTACTGATTGATTGATTGATTGATTGATTGATTGGTGCCATTAAAGCTTTTCTTTCCGGAAATTTCCACCACCAAATAGATAATTATTTTCCATCCCTGAATAAATGTATATAATTATCTCACATAGTGTCATATGGGCAACATCTCCAAAGAACAAATTGTTTTCGTTTTTTTTTTATAAAGAAAGAATGAAAAGAGAGAGAGAGCAGAAAGTGGCATGAAAGGAAGGCAGAGCCATCAGCGAGACGCTTCCGGCTCCTTCCATTCGGCAAAATAAAGATTCCCCGCTGTGAGCTGTCATGAAACCAGAAGCCTTTCCCATTTGTATTAATGGTTAAAGTGGAGCTGCTGTCACCAGGACAATGACGGCCGTGTTAATAAATATAAATATTAACTATTAAGGTGTAGCAGAGAGAGAGAGAGAGAGAGAGAGAGAGAGAGAGAGAGAAAGAAAGGGGAAGGTCAGAGCAATCGAGTGGCCATTTGGTGGCCCTTTTCACGTGTCACAGCTCTCCGGCTTAAAAGCCTCCGTCATTGTTACACACAGATGGATGCAAGAGGGTGAGAGAGCAATACAAAGAGTGAAAGAGAGAGAGAGAGAGAGAGAGAGAGAGAGAGGAAGGCTAATAACACCTGTTGGACCACGGGGAGACAGCTGTCAGGAACAAGAGCGCAACTGACGGGGACCAGCGGGCAGATAGCGACTGTGTGTGTGTGTGTTTGTGTGTGTTTGTGTGTGTGTGTGTGTGTCCACCTGGGGCCTGTAATCTGTATCAGTCGCAAAAGCTTCAGGTTAGTATTCAGCGTTATGAGCTGCAACCGAATTACTAATGGTGCCACCTGGTGTTTTTGTTCCTCTCCACCGCTAAGTGTGTGTGTGTGTGTGTGTGTGTGTGTGTGTGTCTAACTGTGGGCATGTAATAAGCTCTTTACAGGGACCAAATGATCAAAATATGGCATGTTTTTGATGTTGTGAAGACATCTGGACAGTTACAAATGATTTTTTTTAAATAGCTTTTTAATGCAAAAAAAGGAAACAAACAAAAATTTTTTTATATATATTATAATAAATGAGACAAAAATTACAGTTGGCTATTACAGAAAGGTCCGAGTCTGATGAAGCCATGTTTAGCTAAATTAACACACAGAGTCAATGAAATACATTAAGTGTGTGTGCGTGTGTGTGTGTGTGTGTGTGTGTGTGGGTGCGTGTGTGTGGGTGCGTGCGTGCGTGTGTCTATTTCTCATTTCAAAGGTCAATACATTTTTACATGTACATCCACATCGGCATAAAGATAATGCCTATTGTGTGTGTGTGAGTGTGTGTGTGTGAGTGTGAGTGTGTGTGTGAGATTATATAGGTTGCATAAATGTTCGTAGTCATGCGGATGGACATCTGCTCCTTTGGCAGCACCTTGAGGGCTGAAACCATGTGATTACAGACAATTGAGAGAGAAAGAACAAGAGATAAAGAGAGAGGGAGAGAGAGGGAGAGAGAGGGAGAGAGAGAGAGAGAGAGAGAGAGAGAGAGAGAGAGAGAGAATAATAAAGAGCATACAACCCACAGAGACAGTAAGCTTATTTTAAAAGAGAGAAAAAACTCAACACAGAAATGTTACTTTGTGATGTGTTTTTGTGTGTGTGAAGGAACAGCAGCGTTAAAGGAATAGTCCAACACTCTTAAACACAATCTATATTTACTGCATCTGTAGTGTGTCTGTGTGTGATTATTATACACAATCATTTCCACACGTTTCCCAGTAGTGAGAAAAAAAACGGAGAATACGTTTACGTGAATCTCACTTATAATAGAAGTCTAAGGGCAGATGTTAAATCTGTTAATAAACGATTATGCAAACATTTTGTGGGAGTGTTCTGTCAAACGGCTTTGCAAATTAATCTCTAAACCTGTAGCGTTAATTAATTTTAAACTGTTACAATGCTAGTTAAGATCATTGTCGTTATATAGTGTAGTTGTATGTTTTATACATTTATTGACACACTTCAGCAACTGCCCCTAGACTTTTCTTTGAAAAACAGGGACGAATTAGTGCTTTTACATTTACAGTCGAGTTACCATAACTGATACGACAAAATCATAGGAAAAACACAAAAACACTTAAAACTCACTTATAATGGGAGTCTAAGGGCAGTTGTCGTGGCATTAATAACAAATATTTTAATGAATTGTTCAATCCAAGCTAAAATCTTTATCATTTCTCCTATCGGAGGATAAACTACGTTTTCAAAGTGAAAATTTGTAGCTGCGTGTCGCTAATGTAGACGGATGGCGCATGGATACGACAAAACGTTTGAGAAAGTGTAAAGCGACCGGATCTACTTTTTACAGTATTGTAAAAGACTTCAGCTTCATGCTAACAGCTTTAGTAAGACTCTTTCTCTTGTCTGAACACCTTCCACAGTCGTGGTTATAATAATTGTTTTATATTGTCATGTATTTTAATTATGTTTACAGACTTTCATTTGAGAAAACAGCATTTTGGTGATGAGGAACTACTGTTTTATTTTGTATATTATCAATGGAGTTAAAAAAGCTGATACGACAAAATTTTGGGAAAGATGTACTTTAAATCTTTATAGTTTATCTTATCGGACAATAAACTACTTTTCAAAGTGGAAATTTGCAGTTATGTGTCACTAACGGAGATTGAAGGCGTATGGATATGACAAAAACTTTGAGAAAGAGTAAAGTTACCGGGACTACTTTTTAACCACTCCAGTGTTGGAAATTTGTCTGATCGCTGATCAAATGAAACAGCTTTACAGTCCTCGTTATAATAACATGTGTGTATTTTATGTATAATGTTTATATATTGTTTATTTTAAACATTTATAGAATTCAACAACTGCCCCTAGGAGTCCATTCTTAAATGTGTTTCAAGAAAACTAATTCCGTTGAGCGGAAGGGAAGAATTTCCATTTTTTACATTTTACATTTCCAGTGATGTTAGCTTAGACAATAAAATCTTAAAAAGTTAAAAAGTGTTCTTAAGAGTTTGTCCTATCAGAGAGTTTTCCAAGTATTTTCAAGTTTGTAGTTATGTGTCAGTAATGAAGTCTGGTGGCGTATGGATATGACTAAACCTTTAAGAAAGTGTTAAGTAACTGGGACTACTTTTTTACTCAATTGCTCCAGTGTTGGAAATTTGTCTTTACACTACTAGTTACACTAATATGTGTTATGTAGTCATGTATGTTAAACATTTATTGACAACTGACCCTAAGCTTTTAAACTACTTTTTCAAAGGGTAAAAGTATCAATTTAAGTTTATAATGGAAGTCTAAGGGCAGATGTTTAATGAATTCTTGAATCATGTTTTTTTTTTTGTCCTATCAAAGAGCAGACTCCTTTTTTTAATTTATAGTGTGTCTCTAACATAGACTAATGGCGTATGGATATGACAAAACGTTTGAGAAAGTAACCGGAACTACTTTTTACTGTGTTGCTCCAGTGTTGGAAAGTTCTTATCGCTGATCATCTTCACACCTTTAGAGTGATAGTTACAATAAGTTGTGTTCTACAGTATATTCACGTATTTTAAACATTTATTGACAGACATCAGCAACTGCCCCTAGACATCCATGATTAATTACTTTTACTTTTACTTTTGGGAAACATGTTGAAAATGTTCTACGTGATAATCTCACATACGGTACAGATACAGTGGACACTGATAAGGTAGAAAATGGAGGAGTATTCCTTTAATTTAGCTGTGTACTGAGTATCTGGCCTTCTACTCTCTCTCTCTCTCTCTCTCTCTCTCGTTGAATCCGCTCGTCCTTGGCAGGTCAGTAATTAGCGTGTTTTGCGGGAGCCGGGGGTCTGCGTGGCGTATTAGAAAAACAAAGCGCCAAGCTCGATAATGTGTCCATTGTGGTGGTGCATTAAGAGGCTCTTTGTGTGAGCTGGAGCACAGGGCTAATGATTGGCTAACAGCAGGTGAGGAAGCAGTGTCTCTCTCTCTCTCTCTCTCTCCCTCTCTCTCTCTCTCTCTCTCTCTGTTTCCCTCCATCCTCTCTTCTTCCCACCCCGCTGTTGCTGCCATTAGAGAGACGAGCCTTTATTACAGCAAATGGACTTTAAATGAGCTTTATTGTGATGTGGCCTGCCTTTGCTTGATTCTCTCTCTCTCTCTCTCTCTCTCTCTAACTCTCTCTCCTTCTCTTTGTCTCTCGCCCCACAGAGGCCCCCAGCATTGAGAGGCTTCTGTCCAAGGATTGGAAGGACAAGCTGCTCGCGATGGGCTCCGGTCACTTCGGAGAGATCAAAGGTAAACAGGAAGACATTTACGTCACATGCATCACTGTGTGTGTGTGTGTGTGTGTGTGTGTGTGTGTGTGTGTGTGTGTGTCTACAGTATCCATCTCTGCTGCACACTCAGACACATTAGTGCATTAGTCGCTCCATAAAATGCGCCACCTGTTTTGTGTTGCTCTTAATAGAACAACGGCACAAACATTGATTCGTTTGCTCACACACAGCTTTTTTTTTCACGCTGACTTTTTTTTCAACACCTGCTCGTGTCATCAGTTCGCCAAAAGTTTCTTTGTCTCGAGAAAAGTTGTCTTCTTTAAAGCCTCTAACGTCGGCTTGTTAATGAGCCTTGCTAAGCAACCGCTGCTCCCACGTTAGCATGGTTAATGATACACCATGTCAGGTCACCGAACACGTGTTCTACGCTGTTAACGTTAGCGCTGATGGTTTTGATGTGCTTCCTGTGGGTTAGCAGGCTAAACTCTAAGCGCAGGAGCGAAAACGGCCTTCACTCGGTGCCTCAGAAACGTTTGATCAAAGCGAGACAGATTGCACTCTGGGTAAGAAGAAGGGATTCATTGATCAGGTGCAGGAACCCTGCTGAGGAGACATTTCTCCAGGAGAGCATCCCTGCTAGGAGAAGGAACCGCGGATATATGTGTGTGTGTGTGTGTGTGTTCATTACAAAACATTCTAAGCCTGTTATTTCAAGAGCAGGAGTGCTACAGAACGTTGTCAGAACGTTGTCAGAACATTGTCAGAACGTTGTCAGAACGTTGTGTTTGTAGCAGCTTTGGATTAAGTCATGTTTTCTGAGAATGTTTTTAATCTAAGAGTTATAAACGCTGCTACGACGTTACGGCAACATTTTTAGTCACAGGATTATTAACTCTAACATGAGGTTTGTGTCAACGGGAACGTTGTGTGAGCAACATTCGTATAACATTGTAAAGCAAATGTATGTACTGCGTTATGGATTATTTTTCTAAACCACAGCGCTGTTGAATTCTCAAATCTGATTGGTCAGAAGGTGTCGATCAATATTCAACAACGTATTATCATCAATCGATAAAAGCTGTAGTGTTTCTGTACATTTTCCAACATCTTCAGAACAGAGGAGTTTACGTTTATTTTTGCGATTTCTCAGAAAGTTAACAAGGCGTGTCGTTTTTTTGGGTTATTTTTTTGTCTTAACTTTAAGCAAGAAGAAAAAATAGAGGCTGATGAGTGTTTTACGCCTTAGCTAGATGTTCTCTGGAATCACGTGAGAGACCACAGCGCTGCTGAATTCTCAAATCTGATTGGTCAGAAGGTGTCAATCAATATTCAACAACGTATTATCATCAATCGATACGTTTTCTGCAAGGAAACATTTATTTAACGTTCATGGAAGGAGTCTCCAGTGTCAGTGGTAAAGCTGTATTTTTTTTTCGGATGTTTTTCAACATCTTCAGGACAGAGGAGTTTACGTTTATTTTGCGATTTCTCGGAAACATAATAAGACGCGTTGTTTTTTTGGGTTATTTTGTTTGTCTTGACTTGACAAGAGGAAAAAATAGAGGCTGGTGAGTGTTTTACGCCTTAGCTAGATGTTCTCTGGAATCACGTGAGAGAAGTGTGTCAGAGATCAGATCAGTTGTGCCGACACAGAAAGCTGTTTAATGCTCTCTCTCTCTCTCTCTCTCTCTCTCTCTCTCTCTCTCTCTCTCTCTCTCTCGCTCTAACTCCACACCTCAGTGCGGTGCTTCAGGGAGATATTTGTTAAGTCTGGTCATTAATTAGGGGCGTGGGCTGCTTGACAGCTATTACGTCGTTACAGATTGGTTAATTACCGCCGCCTGTGATACGCAGAGGCTCTGAGACGCAGCCTGAGGATGTTTGGAAGCAGAGGAAACTGCTTATTGATCCTCGCCTCTGTACTCTCAACAGCCAAGTACAAAGCCATTGGTCATGATTGATGAGAGCTGAGTTTTTTCATCTGTGTGTGTGTGTGTGGGAGATACAGTAAAAAAAAAAGCCTCATACTGTGATACTTGGAGACACTCTACACCTATCAGGTTAATGGGATGTTAACTAATAAGGAATCATGGACGAAGTGTGTATTATTAAATCCATGTTTCAGCACATTTTATACCAGTTTATATTTTGCAGCTGTTTACAGATGTGTCGATATGGAAAGTGTGTGTTTTTTTTTTACCAAAGATCTGATTAAATTTTTTTTTTAAAATCCAAAATGCAAGAGTGTAGACGTGCGAACGTTAGAACAAATATTACAGCAACTTTCCCACTGGAATATTGTCGAAATTTAGAGAAACGTTTTTATTTTGTGATTCTTAGTCATTCTCATTTGCATAATTTCAAACAAACATCTCATTATTGTAAAGTACCCAATCATATTTTTCATAAAATGCATCATTATTGTTAGTTACTGAGGCGTTCACGCGCACACTGAAATTACACTACGTCATAATTTTTAATTTTTTCATTATTTTAAGATGCAAAGTTGTATAATCTAGTTAGAGCTTAGTAACTGGTTATACTTTATTTTTATTAAGGGACTAAAATAAATTATATTATTTTTAAAGATTAATGACAGCGTTGCCTTTAAAAACCTTTGGGGGGGGGGGGGGGGGGGGGGGAGTTCAATGATATTTCTGTGTTATTAAAAATGTTTTTAAAAATGTATATTTGGCATTGGACGAGTTATGAAATGAAAGCATTTGGTGCAGATGAGTTAACGACTAACCTGTAAATGACAAAGGAGGTTAATGTTATAAAATTACAGATGATATCTGTGATAATTTTAGAAAAAACCATAATTTTTGACATAATTTATCACAATATCAATATAATTGACATAATTTATTATAATATCGATAATATTATGATGTAACTTATCACAGTATAGATATTATGATGTAATATTATGATAAATTGATATTACTATAGAGATTCATCACGATATCGATACTATGATATAATTAATCAAATATCAATGTTATTACGATACCAGTTTATTACAATATTGATACTGTGATATAATCAGTCACAATATTGACAATACTATGACGCAATGTATCACAGTATAAATATTACCATGATGTCACATATCACAATTGATATTAATATGACAATTAATAGTAATAATGCATAAATAATACGTTAATAATGCATCGTAGTATCACAGTGATGATCCCATGATGTAACTAATCACAATAGCAATGTTATTATGATGCACTTGATCATGATATTGATACTATTATTATGTAATTTATCACAATGTTGATATGATGTGACTATTAACAATGTCGTGATTAATCACAACATTATTATGGTGCAATTTATCACACAATCAGTACTATTATGATGTAATATATCACAGATAGATATTAATATGGCAATTTAGCACAGTATCTGATGTATGTATGATGTAACTAATCACAATACTAATGTGATTATTACGAAATTCATTACAATATCAACATTATGATGTGATTTATCATGATATCAGTGTTACCGTGACGTAACTAATCACAGTATCATTATTATTATGATGCATTTTATCACGATATCGATACTATGATGTAACTAATCACAATATCTGCATTTCTTTGCATAATTTATCACAATCTCAATATTACTATGATGTAATTTGTCACACTGAGGCTATCATCGCATAATTTATCATGATATGGATATTATTAAGGCAAATTATCACGATTATCACAATATTCCAGTCATAATGGCCACTCAGTTACACACGTGTTCTCTGAGAGAGAGTACCATTCTAAAGGCTAATGTCTGTATCGTAAAGGCTAGTGTAGTACCTTTTTCTCTGACAATGGAGCATGTGTGTGTGTGTGTGTGTGTGTGTGTGTGTGTGTTTATTCTACGTGAAGAATCCCTCCACTATTTCACTTCTCCTTGTGTTTTGTCTTTATTAGTCCCGTCTCTATGAATAAGCGACCCACAGAGATCCTTTCAGCTGCAGCAGAGATCCGCTGAACGAGAGAAAGCTTTCTTTGATCCACTCCGTCTCTCTCTCTCTCTCTCTCTCTCTCTCTCTCTCTCTCTCTCTCTGGAAGACTCGTCACTTTCCGCACAAGCCCCCCTCTTGTACAGCGAGGCTGAATTTTCGGCTCGGCTTCGGGCTCCGCACCCGTGTGTGAAAAGCCCCAGTCTCTGAGCTGTTAAGGACAGCCGCTGGGTTATTTTTCCAACGGGCCACCCCTGACAGTCGCCTTTATTGTTCATTGTTCAGTGTGTGTGTGTGTGTGTGTGTGTGTAAGAGGGGGGGTGGACAAATGGAGCATATTCTCACCTTCCTGTGGGGGGCATGAGGTCAGGTCAGCTCCTGTGACTCCCTCGTTTTTCTCCCTTTTTTCCTCATCTGTTTTCCCCCGGTGAGGAATGTGGCCCCTCTCAAGGTAGAGGCAGGGAACAAAGGGGGATTGTCCGTGTGTGTGTGTGTGTGTGTGTGTGTGAGGGGAGGTGTAGCTTATAGAAGTGACCTGAAATCCATAGACCTACTTAGACACATTTGCTCTGGAACACCATAGTAGTGTCTTGCATCATTCACACACACACACACAGAGGTTGTCTTCTGGATCACTCACACACTCTAGTGAATGACTGAAAGAATGAATGACTTTCGAAAGAAAGAAAGAAAGAAAGAAAAAAAGAAAGAAAGATGTGACCTGAAATCCATGGACCTACTTAGACACATTTGTTCTGGAACACCATGGTAATGTCTCTCTCACACACACACACACACACACACACACACACAAACCCTAGTGGATGATTTAACTCTTCCTTTCCTACTACATCACCTCAAACAAGGGTCACAGGTCGCTCTGGCGCCAAATCCAGCACTGCCTCCAGAGGTATGGTGTGGATCCTAAAAGCCTGGCTGATCTCTGACCTCTGACCCCTGACCCCTGCAGGTACCCCGGACAGCCTGGCGGAGAAGGAGAGGCAGCTGATGGGGATGATCAGCCAGCTGAGCAGCCTGAGGGAGCAGCTGTTAGCCGCCCACGAGGAGCAGAAGAAGCTGGCCGCCTCGCAGATCGAGAAACAGAGACAGCAGATGGAGCTGGCCAAGCAGCAGCAAGACCAGGTATACACACACACACACAGACACACACACGGGCACACACAGGCACGTATACACACACACACACACAAGCACACACAGGTGCACACACGGGCATGCACACAGGTGCATACACACAAACGGGCACACACACACACATGGGCACACACACAGGAGCACACACGGGCTCACACACAAGGGTGCATACACACACGGGCACACACACGGGCACAAACACGGGTACATACACGGGTACATACACAAACACGGGTGCATACACACATACGGGCACACATACGGGCACACATACGGGCACACACACGGGCACACACACGGGCACAAACACGGGTGCATACACACACACGGGCACACACACAGGCCCACATACGCGGGAACAGACAGACGGGCTCATACACACACAGGCACAAAAACACACGGGCACACACACATACACACACAGGCCTACACAAGCGGGCACACACATGCGGGCAACAGCACAGAAACACTTACATACTTACACACTTACACACACTTTCATACTTCCAGACCTGTACTATTACACACTTATATTCTTACAGACTTGACAAAAACAAAATCACACACACATGCGGCCACACACACGTACAGAAACACTTACACACATACAATGTTACAGACTTACACACACATACACACTTTCACAATTCCAGACCTGTACTCTTACAGACTTACTGTAAACAAAATCACACACACATGCAGCCACACACACGTACAGAAACACTTACACACTTACACACTTACGCACTTATACACTTATTCATATAAACAAAATCACACACATCTACTGTTACCATTAGCACACAATGACATGTACGTGTGTTTCGAGTGGACACACTCAGCATACATGTGTATTTCTCTGGAAACACACACACACACACACACACACACACACACAAAGCCCACATTGTGTGGGGAGGATAAACAGAACTCGGCATAAAACACTGCACAATTATCAGTATAAAATGAGAGGAATGGGTGTGTGTACCAGCACACTGCACACACACACATGCAGACTGCGGTCATGGAGCTGTGTGTGTGTGTGTGTGTGTGTGGAGGAGAGAGGGAGAACATTCCAGACCCCTCCAGCACAGGATGAAGCTATTTGCATAGAGAAGAGGCTTTTGGAGCTTTGTTGTGTGTGAAGTAGCTGCTGGGAAGATTTACAAAGGAAATACATCCGTCCTAACAAACACACACACACACACACACACACACATTTAGACTGTGCTTTAGGTCACAATACAGTTGTGACTTCAAACACACTCGGCATACAGACAAACATGTATGATACAATTTTATAGGGTTAAAGAGTAGTGAAGTTAATATTTGAACTCTGTGTGTGTGTGTGTGTGTGTGTGTGTGTGTGTGTGTGTGTGTGCTTCCAGATTGCTCGACAACAACAGCAGCTTCTGCAGCAACAGCACAAAATCAACCTCCTGCAGCAACAGATCCAGGTGTGTCTTCAAATCTCTTTATGTGTGTGTGTGTGTGTGTTGTTCCTATTCCTAGAACAATTCAAGACAGTCGATGTAGGTGTGAGTAAGTCCCCATCACTCCTCTACATGCCTACACACACACACGCACACACACACACACACACACACACAGATCAGTAATCAACCCCCTTCACCAATCACAGCACAGAAATCAGCCAGCTGGAAATGTCTATCAACATCCGTCTGTTATTACTCATGTAAACTCCAGGCTTATTACTCAGTTATTAGCCCTAAAGCATATTACTGAATAATTACAACAGTGTAACAACAGTGTAATAACAATGTAATTAACACTTATAAATATTACAGTGAAAGTACACACCAATCTCTGTAGTGTGTTTTACAAAAGAAACATTTTTATAACAGGCTGAAACCTCTGTTCTCTCTCTCTCTCTCTCTCTCTCTCTGTGCTATGGGTGTGTGTGCACATGTGTGTACATGAGCGTGCAGGTATGTACATGAATGTGTGTGTGTGTGTGAGTGAGTGTGTGCGTGTAAAACAAATCTAAAGGTGAGAATTAGTCCTGGGGCAAAACCCTGGCAGCTTTTGGCCAGAGTGTCATATCACACTGAGGCTATTCACACACACACACACACACACACACACACACACACACACACATGCGTGTACACACGCACACACATACACACATATACAGAAGGAAAGAACAAAATAAAAAGTAAGAAAGGAAGAAAGAAAGAAAGGAATGTGAGAGAGAAAGAGAAGAAAGAGAGACTGAGTGACACTGACTGAGGAAGAAAGAAGGAAAGAAAGGGGCAAGAGAGAGAAGAAAGAGAGAGGCTGAGAGTGACAGAGTGTATGAACAAAATCAAAAAGAATTAAAGACCTTCCGCACAGACATGCACACAAACACACACACACACACGAAAATACAAAAATAGTGCATAGGCATTTCGTGTGTGTGTGTGTGTGTGTGTGTGCATACATATATGTTCGGAACAGCTGTGTGTGCATGTGTGTGTGTGTGTGTGTGTGTGTGTGCGTGTGTGCGCGTGTGTGTGTGTGTGTGTGTGTGGGTCCCCTCTGAAAAAACATCGCCCGGGTGCTTCAGTCTCACTCGACCCTCGGAGAAACAAAGCTCCTTTTTCCCATGACTTTGCAACCTTTTCCCAAACAAGCATCTCTGCATTCAGGCTCCCAGAACAATAGTTTCTCACACTGACGGGACAGAGGAGCGCCTCGTTTACCAGCCAATCACATCGCTGTATTGGCCTCCGTTCAGCTCGCACAACTCACATTCACTTCACCGCTGAAGCCTGTGGCCTCTAACACACACACATACACACACACACAAATCACTTTAGCTTTATCTTCATCTGCGCTGAATGGGAAACAATAAAAAAGAGCATTTGATTTAATACGTGATTCTTCGGGAATTTTAATGCTTCACAAAATATATCACAAAGCAACAGTGGCGATATGACAAGATGATACTGATACGATAGGCCAATCATCAGGACTTCTCTAACACTGACCAACTCCGTCATTCACAAGGAGCTGATTAGACGTTAAAAGTAAAAAGAAGCCAATTGGACGTTAAAAGTAATAAGTAAAAAGACAGTGAAAGTAAAAAGAAACTGATATTATAGCAAATATTAAACATATCTCATTTTTACCTGGGCATTAAAAAAAACAAGTAGCTGATTAAACATTAAAAGTAACAAGAATCTGATTGGACATTAAAAGTAAAAAGAAGCTGATTGGACATTAAAAGGAAAAGAAGCTGATTGGACTTTAAAGGGAAACAAAGCTGATTGGACATTAAAAGGAAAAGAAGCTGATTGGACATTAAAAGTAAAAGAATCTGATTGGACATTAAAAGGAAACGAAGCTGATTGGACATTAAAAGTAAAAATAAAATGATTAGACATTAAAAGTAAAAAGAATCTGATTGGACATTAAAAGTAAAAAGAAGCTGATTGGACATTAAAAGGAAAAGAAGCTGATTGGACTTTAAAGGGAAACAAAGCTGATTGGACATTAAAAGGAAAAGAAGCTGATTGGACATTAAAAGTAAAAAGAAGCTGATTGGACATTAAAAGTAAAAATAAAATGATTAGACATTAAAAGTAAAAAGAAGCTGATTAGACAATAAAAGCAAATGAAGCTGATTGGACATTAAAAGTTAAAAAAAGCTGATTAGACAATAAAAGTAAAAAAAAGCTGATTAGACATTAAAAGTAACAAGAATCTGATCGGACATTAAAAGGAAATGAAGTTGATAGAGTAGCTAATATTTAACAAGTAGCTAATTTTTAACTGAACAATAAAAGTAACAAGTCGCTAATTAGACATTAAAAGTAAAAAGAAGCTGACTGGATGTTAAAAAGTATAAAGAAGTTGATTGGATTAAAATTAAAAGTAACAAGATTGGACATGAAAAGTAAAAAAAAAACACTGATAAGATGTTAAAAGTATCAAGTAGCTGATTGAACATTAAAAGTAAACATTAGCTCAGTGGATGTTAAAGCTGGTTTGACGTTGATTAAAAGCAGGTGATTGGACATTAGCAATAACAGTAGCAGATTGAATGTCAGAAAAGAAAAAACAAAACGTCCAAGTCGGTCAGATTAAATGTCAAAAAGAAGCTGACTCAACAGAAAAAGTGACAAGGAGCTAATAGAAAAGTAATGAGTATCAAGTAGTTGGTTGGATGTTAAAAGTAAAAAGAGGTAGGTTGATAAAAGTAACAAGAAACTGGAAAGTGACAAGGTAGCTGATTGGACAATAAAATGATCAAATAGTCGATTGAGTGATAAAAGTAACATGTAGATATTAGGACATTAAAAAGAATAAGCAGCTGATTGGACATTAAAAATAGTTCTTAATTTGGAGGCTCTTCTGCTTCGTTACTGTTTAACCCGAAACTAAATATTGTGATACATATCATATACATAGTGATGATATCCTCAAGTAGTGTGATTATTATCATACTGCCCATGTCTTTGTACATAATTAGGAAAAAAGAGCGAGAGATGGGACGAGATTTGAGCCTCTTCTGATCACTACTATAGAGCCTTAACCAGTGAGCCACAAATCAGAAACATGGACCTTCAAATTAAAAATCTGATTCAAAACTGAAATTTCCTCTTTATGAGTTAAGAACCTTTGGGCGATTGGCGTAATTATCGGATCTTGTGCTTCCAGGAGGTGACTTAAAGTTCTGCGCCTTGATAGTCGGTGCTGAGCAGTTTGGGAACCGAGTGAAGTCGACTGTCTGAGTCGGAGATTATGAGAAGCTTTGAGAACAGTAGGAAGCGTTCACATGTACCAAACCCACATGCCGTGAAGCTAAATATGACAGCACTCCTGCCGAGCATTTGAAAGACTTGCTCTGTGCGTGGAAACTTGGTAAACACTTCAAGTGGCTACTCGAAGCTAACTTTAAGTACAAACACAGCACACCTCCCGTCAGGGGCCACCTCTTGTGGCTCCCAGGGGCAGCACACTTATACACACCAGCTAGCGTTTCTGCTTTCATTCTCATTTGGACCCCTGGTACTGCCGCGAGCGAGCTGCAAGAAGGCATGCTTTAGAGGTGCGGATAAATAGAAAGAACCTAGTGAGCGGCTGAAGGCTCACACATACACACAAACAGACACACACACAGACGCACACACACACACACACACACACACACACTGGCATCTATAATACATTTCCATGCTTAAGAAGAAGCGTAATAGCAAGGCCTTTGGGTGAGCACCGCCGCTGCCTGCTGGCTGACTCTTATTAAAGCCTCTCTGTTCCAACAGCCACTTCCTCCCTGCGCGCACCCTCGTTTTCTCATTAGCAGCTTTTCTCAGCACACCTCCTCCAGCTCCGTGGGAAGCCATGCCGGTGTCAGAGGATTTGCCGTGCTCGGTTTCGCCACTCTCTCGGCATGAAGCCTCTGCGAGAGACGAGTGGGTGACCGGGCCTCCCGTGACGAAGCGGCCGGCTAATTTGATCTGCATCACTTCATCCAACGTTTAACAGAGCCTGGCCTCTAACTCAAAGGAAGACGTGCTAAATCAGAAGCACTAAGAATCGGCAGCAACCATCGCCTGACTGCACCTAACTCATTTATGGCTTCTAACTAACTTGTTTAAGATGTCAGACACACAGACGACACTGGCTTACGGCGGCTTATCCAAATCCCATTATCGTCCACCTATATTTCTGAGCGCTAACTCGATAAAGTGTGTTGAATACAGCATGAGCCTGGTTTAAACCAATCCAAGTTAGTTAGCTAAGCGCCGCTAGGTTAGATTGTAAATTCATTTGCTTACAGACAGAGAGGCTTCCAGAAAACAGAGAAAGAAAGGAAGACGGCAAGAAGCTCATCAGTGCTAGTCCGGCTCCTGCACACGGGAGCAGCTAACCCAATTGGCTGTGTAATTGTTTAATTTGTCTCATTACACCTAAATGAATGTAATTGGTGTTTCTCCTTACTGTGAGAAGGCTGAGCAGGTTGTGTGAGCATGAAGCACTGCCTGTATTTCCTTCAGTTTCTCACTGTCTCATACTGCCGAACACAAAGATACTATAGAAGTTACAAAAGAAAGAATGACTTTAGCTAATGTCCTTCATTGGGATTCATTAATACCATTTTTTTTAGACCGAGTCCATGAAGTGCATTAGCTAGCTACATTAGGTACTTTAGATTGAGTAAGGCTGCAGTCGAGAACAGTGTTACAGCTGTAAGTAAAGTACATTTTATTGTCTCCTTTGTGGCGGAATCTCTCTTTGACAATGACCAATAGCGGCTGATCATCAGCAACAATACGCCGCATAAGAGCTGTTATTTTCACTCGCCTAAATGTCTGTAGACATTTATCTCACCTAGCCAGCGTGTGCTGCTAGCAGGGAACTCGTCATGCTGAGGTTTATGTTTAAGATGTTTTATCAGGTTACTTGTATTGTAGGCAGATGCTTTAGTTCCTCCTCTTGATATTTTCCAAGAGCACAGTGTGCAGTCTGCTTTACAGTGATTGCCATCATTACTTGTGAAATGCTTTCAGATCGCCGTCATTTGTTCATCATTGACAGATAGTATCATGTGGTATCGAATGTTGGTACCTGATACCAGTATCAGCAATGACGCATTGATCCCTAGTCCTAATGTTTATACCCCATATAGCCTATTTCTTCATTTGTGTCAGTGCTCCCTAGAGCTGATAGCATGATGGCTGATGGCTTGATGCTTTCCTTCTTACAAAACCCTTCTCTGTTAGCGGGGTTTGTATATGTACATTGCAATAAAACTCAACCAAATGTTCCAGCACATCTTTAGAGCAATGCATCAGAAATCAGATTTGTCCAATTACTAGTGCAGATAGAGAGGCAAATGCCATGAAAGCAAGAAGCTTAGCCATCGAAAGCCTAATCACTGAGCCCTGGTCAAGGGTATCTGCACTGTGTGCCACGGCAAAAGGCAGGGGACGCTCTCGTCTCGGCTCGCCAGCTAATGGGAGCTATTTGAGGAAGGACACGCAGGCAGCGGAGCAGATGGGCACCGTGCTATGCCCACCTACGGCGGCCGGCTGACGCACCGCCTGCACTCGCGCCTAATGGAGGGCTTATAAAAGGCAGGCAGCGCCGGCGCAGGCCCGCCACTCAATTTCATTAGCTGCTAATCAGCCAAAGGTGCCCTTGGCTCACAGAAAAATAAAGGCCTGTCCGTCTGGAAAAAAACCACAAAAGAATACTTGGAAAAAAGGTTGAAAATGGATGTCTGTTAGTGGTTAAAATATTGCAAGGTCGCTCAGTTGAGGCTTTGCAGAAAAATTGTGGGAGAGGGATTTTGGATTATGGATACTATGTTAAACTGCAGTTGTGATTGTGTAGATTCACATGGTTATTTACTGATCTTATAGATGTGTCTGCCACAGCAGACACAATTTTTTTTTTAATTAAAATGAATCAGATGAACCTTCATCTAAATATGCAGTCAACAAAATCAACGAGGCATGAAGAAGGTGGTTTTCAGAAAGCGCATGTCCATTGACAGGAAGCTAGCCCAAGTTAATGGTCTACATACACAAACAGCATGAAAATATTAAGCGCTAGCCACACAGCACAGCTATACAAATTAATTATTGGTTATATGCCTACATTTCCCCTTTTCAGCAGCAGGTCACGGAGGCTCGGCTTTAATTGCTGGAGCATATGGCTGGAAACAGATTTTAGCTGTGGGACCCACACTTTCTGCCACTGTACTTCTCCGCTCACTAAGATGTGTGCCATATTGTCAATGCTGGCAGCTATTGTTCCACTCATTTACTTCATAGAGCTAATTACTCCCTAATAATAACTTTACCTTGGAGTTTTTCTCTCTCCTTTGCCAGCAAACCTGTTCACACTACATATGTTAATTATCGGCACATCTTCATTATGTTCAAAAAGCTTTAAGTTCAAGCTGTGCCGCCTGGCGAGACACTCCGAGTCAGTTCGCTGCCAACTTTCCACTTTTTCCCCCGGTTTATTTTTTTTAAATTATTTTTTTCTTTTGCACTCTCTCTTCCCTTTCTCGCGTCAAAAGTCTAGAAGAAAAAGTTCCTCTCATGTTGTCTTCTGAGCTGCATTTTTTTTTTAATCTCTCCATTCTTTTCTGTTCTTTTTTTTTTTATAAGGAGTGCTGTCTTGATTAGAAGACTTGCAATCCAGCGGTCCAGGGCTGTTAGATCCACTTCCTCTTCATGTACAAGTTTATGAGTCTAATATATTTCTTAGATCATTCCTCCAGACATCCTCCTGGATGTATTCACAAATCACATCATCATCCAGATGCTTTGAATTCTAACAACTGGCTCACGTTGGATTTGTACCAGCTCTTTCAAAAGCCTTGAAAGTGTTTGTATAGTGCATTATTATAAAGCTATAAGTGTTTTTGTGATCTAAATTTAAAAATTCATGGGATTTCTTTTGTCTCTTGAAGACAAGTTCGCTTGTTTTCTCATTAAGGCTCTTGACAAAGGGCAACTTCACTTTACGGCTTAAGATGAACCTTTCAAACAAAGATTCCTTCTGTTTCATGAAAGAGAGAAAAGCAGGGAGAGAAAGAGGCATTATGGAATGCAATATAAAATAGCCAGCTGTTGAAGGGCAGGATTAGTCGTGTTTTCACCGAGCCCTCATCCCAGCCTGATTTTATTCTCTGCAGTATTGTGGAATGTCCTGCAGCATTCAAGAAGCAAGAGGCTAAACACAGAAAAGGCCATGAGAGCGGTGGATGGATATGACCACAGAAAAGCAAAATTAACTGTCTGACCACCGTCATAAAGCCTCCTTATGTGTATGGGTGTATAAATGTACTGTATCATCAGCTCGTTGTGGGCAGAGGCAGTGTGTGTAGACCAGCTGTTTTGGCAATCTTGCTAAAGCAGTTTTCTGGACTGCCATCAGATCCCCGCAGGCATTGTTCAGCCTCAACCTCATTTCCCTGCCCAGTGTTTTTAGATCACCTAGAGCACTGGTAGTCAACCAGCAGATGCAGAACCAGCAACGTATTTCAGTGGATTGAACCAAGATACTGTAGCAGAACTGATCAAACTTTCAGCAGCTGAAGTTTGCTCATCAAGAAAGGGTAGAGGATTCACAGACTTCCTTAGATTTTTTTCATAATTCAATTTACCTATCTTGTCTAAATAGTGCAGTGATGGCATGGCTTGTTGATGATAAAAACAGAATGTTTTATAAGGCAATTGGACGTAGAAGCATGTGTTAATTCTCTGCGTAAAGTTTGAAACAGATGTCTCATCTGTTCAAAGTCTTGTTAACTCCTCTGTCCTGAAGACTTTCCCATGTCAGGAAACTTTAGCTTACAGCTTTACCTCAGGCTGTTACAAAGCTCTAACACTGGAGACTCCTTCCTTAACTGTAAAATAAATGTCTCCTTACAGAAAACCTCCCCATATCATCACCATATTCTGGCCAGTCAGATTCAAGAATTCTACAGCACTGTGGTATAGTATGCTAGAATTAATGAACCTGATTATTCCATGAACAGTAATGGGACCTGTGTTGTTGGCGCCCTGTGTGAGGAGTGTTGAATTTGTATTATATAGTCACATATTTCAACGTTCACTGACTTCCCTAATAT
Source organism: Pangasianodon gigas (assembly GCA_022758105.1). Classification (NCBI taxonomy): domain Eukaryota; kingdom Metazoa; phylum Chordata; class Actinopteri; order Siluriformes; family Pangasiidae; genus Pangasianodon; species Pangasianodon gigas. The sequence goes on along the minus strand of CM040471.1, from coordinate 5,072,913 downwards.
CAGCCCTTAGACTTTTATTATAATTAGGTTTCTACATATTTTTGTGTGTAGTAATCACATACATTACCAGTGCTGTGGAAAGAGATGAGGTTGAAAAACACTAGACTATCCCTTTCAGATAGTAGGTTAATTTCTGATGTTTTATTTTCACTTCCTCCAGTATAAGAACACCACTGACACTGTTCCATATTCAGCTATGGCTAAGCCCTTATAGGCTCTTTTGAAAACACTGACAAGCCTCTAAGCTCTACCTGCTCCTGCAGACTAATCTTCACATGAGTGTGTGTGGCCTACAAGCAGAGCATGTGATAGCCGTCAAACCTCAAGAGCATCAGCATTAGTGTTCTACATGCATGCAATCATTAGCACATGCTAGCTGGTACTAACATGACCACAGAGATGCCGCAGGACCGTAGCAGCATGCCGAGATACAGGCAGCACCAAAGGAGCATATGTCCAATTAAGGACTGAAAGACAGAACAGTAGTGTAGCGCTTGTGATTCTTGCTCACAGGGGGCCTATCGGAACGTGGTGAAAAAAAAAACAACCAGAAAACAAAAGTGGCAATAACATCTGATTTGATCAGTCCTGGGAGCAGGAGTCCCTGCCGTTTTGTGGTTCACCAAAATGGTGGGGTAATTATAGTGTGGTGAGAAGGCAAGCGGCCCCAGACGCTGTGGTGGGACTGAGAGATTACAGCCATGTAAGAAAGAGAGAGAGTTTTTGCTTAAGTCCAACTTCATATGCTTTAAATGCTTTGGCTGTGGTTAGCACACATAACTCACTTTCTGTAGCTTTAAATCAGATGCACAGAATGCAAACCCTGCTCATCTCCTCACCTCGCCGGCTCTGTCTGCGAGCATCCCGACACGTTCACATTCGCACAGTCACTGATGTCACTTCTGGAGCCTTTGTGTTTTCCTGGCAGTGCTCTCATCAGTAGAACCATCTGTCCTCTCCTTCCCCACACCCGTGCGCTTCAGACTTGCTTCTTGCCAAAGTCGCTGGCTTCGTTTTTTTTGTCTGCAAGAGTGTGCTTTTTTCCTTCTCCTCTTTCTCTTTTTTTTTTTAAAAACCCTGAAACCTTGTGAAGAGGCATGGCACCTTGCCGAGCACAGTGGGCCCAGATGTTACAGGAGTTTTTGGGAGCTGCTCCATGTGACGTGGTGGGTTTGGCAGTGACAGGGTGTCGTTTCTGCTCCTCTTGTCAGGGGACAGGTGCAGGAGGGACTGTGACTGTGTGTGTGTTTATTTGATCCCTTGTCATTTTATCTGTTCTGGCTGCGTCACTGTTGGCCGACATACCGACATTTCCTTTCTCTCTCTCTCCCTCTCTCTCTTCAGCAGGTCCAGGGTCAGCTGCCACCTCTGATGATTCCTGTTTTCCCTCCAGACCAGAGGACTCTGGCAGCAGCCGCAGCCCAGCAAGGATTCCTCCTGCCCCCAGGCTTCAACTACAAAACCGGCTGCAGTGAGTGTCTCTGCCCCTATAAATCTCAGCACTCTATGAGCCTTATTTCTATGATCACAAAGCAAAAGCAGTTGCAAAAACACAACATAAGAGCTGTATATTCTCCATATTCCAGCATTTCCTATATTTGTAACCTGGCAATGAGCAGAGCAGTTGTTTAAAAAAAAAAAAGGGCAGAGTCATAATGAATGTATTATCAAGGGGTGTGGTTAGGCACACCTGGTGATATCCAATCAGATCAGCTCCACTCATTCCCTGTAAAACAACTGTACCAGTGCTTAGCATTGTGACATTTTTTTAACATGCTGCAATATTTACTTTTCACTAATTTCACTAACTCTTCACTGATTTAACAACCGATGTGTTTTCTGCATATTTGTAAGTATTCCCTCTCTTGGACATGACATTTAGGTTGCTTAATTCCTCAGGTTCCGTGTTTAATTCATTTGCTTGGTTACTCTTTCTTCTTGATTCATACAGTGCACTATTCTTCAACCGTCTGATTCCCAATTAGTTGTTTTTTATTTGTTACACTCTCCTTTGTACCTTTGTTATATGTCTTTTATCTTAAGTGCTTTAATTAGTACTTAAAAGCAATGGGTGTACTTTAACTGAATTTTAAATTTACACTATATTAATTTTCCAGTGAATAGCAAATAATCAAAGGTGTGAAGGATGTACCTTTGAGGGTCACCTTGACAATAAATGGTACAGTTGGAACAATATCTTTTTTTTCTGAGAGTGTCTGGATAAAATAATTCAGTCAGTTGTATTTAGTTAGTACTTGAGTCAAGTAGCCTATTTATGTTGAAGTCGGGTAACATTATCTGCAAAATCAGGTTGTAAGAAATGGTAAGTTTGTTAAGGCTTTGCTTGTTAGGAAGACAGGGAATACCTTCTTGTCTTTGTGTCTATACTTGCTAGAGGTCTAAATTCAAGGCAATTTTTGAACATAGTAGGTTCAAGTGGATTTTGATTGTCCAAATTAGAGAGAGACTGCCTTTATACTACTACATTGCACTTGCAACTGCTTGAGTCATCTTCTTAAACTTTCTAAAAAAAAAAAAAATAATAACTCTCAAACAATAGATCACCATCTCAGCAAGAACTTTTGAACCATTCTGCTGTTCAGCTTAGAGCCTCTGATAGTGGATTGGTGAAACCAGATTGTTCAGGCCATTGCTGGGCACGTGTTTTATGGCAAGCTTCTTTCCACTGCCTCAAGTTCAGCCAAGCGACAGCAAGGCCTGTTTGTCTCTTCCACATGACAGACTCTCAGCTCTGTGCTTTTGTGTCCCTGTGCCTAAGCGCTCGGCAAGTACGACTAAGCGAAGGAGAATAAAAAGAAACGCAGAAAACTTCCTCTGGGGTTTTGCTTTTTTTTTGGCCGTAGCAGTCCAACTGTGAAGCAATGTGTTGTTTACCGCGAGAGGCGTGCGAGCTGCATGCCAGCAGCGAGCATGCTGAACGTGGAGAGAGTGACCTGCCCCAGGTTGCCACACATTAACACGAACCGCCGCCAGTACATGCATCCAAACAGGCCTCGCACACACACACACACACACACCTCCCTCCCAAGACGGGAGCGGTCCTCAGCTCCAGCTCCGCCCACCGCACTTCACAGTTTCCCAAACAAGTCCCCCTTCCCACTACACACACTTTCCCTCCCACACCCCCCTGTTTTAATTACCACTAGCCACACCGTTGCACACTGCCCAACTTTTTCAATTACGCATGTGCTTTTTAGTGGCGCGAGATAGCCTGCCTAAAGCAAGATGAAAAAAAAAATGGTGAGGAAGACCAAGTCCCTCCGGCGTGGGCCAGGTCCAAGGGGGGACCCTTGTTCCCACCCGACTTCCCCAGAGTGGGACCGGCGAGTCACAGCCTCCACGCCAACACCAACATGTTTGCTTTCTTTTTTTCCCCTCTCTCTCTCTTTTTTGCTCTTTTGTTACAGCTGTTCCCGGGAGAGAAATAAAATAGCTGGAATTTTTCTGTTTGTTTAGGGACTGACACAAGAGGACAAGGAGGGAGAGCAAAAACACATCATCTCCCCAGAATACATCCTTGAACCGGGTCCAGAGCACTCTCCAGTCTGCAGGCTGGGGTTGTTTTTTAATAGCGACAAGAGTTGCCTGGGAAAAAATGTTTTTGGATAATGGGCTGGGGCGTCTGGTTTATTGCTTACTGAGACAGGGTCCTGCTTCCTCTAGTCTTTTTTTTTTTTTTTTAGAGTTTAGAGACAGACAGCATGGAGTCTAAGCCAGTGAAGACGGCCACGGGGCTGTCCACCCATCCACGCATGTAGACATCCTGAGTAGAAATGTGTGTGAAAAGTGCTGATGCTCTGAGAACCGCAAAACGGAGGATGTCCTGGCTTTCTGATCTTTTTCAAAAGATGTTGCTGTGATGTTAAACAGACTTGGTTCCTCTCACACACTCAAAGGAACCTCAAATTCTATGACAGGCATGTCCAACCAACAAATGTGCTTCAGTTATCATTCCAGATATGAATTACTGGCCAGCCTAGTGATACCAATAGTCAAATCCTTTATAGTCAAATCCAAATCCAGTATTCCCAAAGACCTTTTGCAACCAGCCCTGCCACTAGTGACCTTTCTCCCTGGTTTTCTCCTGTGATTAGAAAAAGCCTATCTGCAGGTGGACACTAATAAGCCCTTCCATTCAGTCTGTGAGCTCTGATTCATCTGAGAATGTTTGGATGAGCCTTGGCTGAGCGGCTAGAGCCAACTTCTTCACATTAATTACTGAATGTCTTTTTATCAGTGCTCGCGTCTTCGACCCTTCAATCACACTTTCATTACAGAGTGTGGTGAGAGCACAAAAGATGGCTTTGTGGATGACAGAGACAAAAAGAATAAAGGGGTGGGTGGGCCTGTGGTGGAAGAGAGAGGATTTTTGGATAAGAATGAGAGGAAGGATTGGAGGTCTATACACAGGTAAATAAAAGGGTGAAAGGAGGGCTGAAATTGAAAATGGAGCTGTTATCTTCTTTGTAATTATTGATGTTGAGGCAGGAACTGTAGAACCATACTCTGACTGTTTACAGTAGCACTGGTGGAGGGAACTGTAGAACTGTGGTCTGATTAGTTACAGTGGCATTGGGGGGGAACTGTGGAACTGGTGTCTGGTTGGTTACAGCACTATTTGAGGCAGAAACTGTGGACCTGTGGTCTGAGGGTTACAGTAGCATTTGGGGGCAGGATCTGTGGAACTGTGGTTCAGTTGGTTACAGTAGCATTTTGAACTGTCAAACTGTGGTCTGATTGACAATAGGTGGCATTTTTGTAGAATGTGATCTGATTGGTTAGAGTGGCAATTTTGAGCAACTGTCTGGCAATCAAAGTGGGATTTGGGGACTGCACAGATGTCCATCATTTCCCAGTCACAGAACCCTTTATTTTAGGCCAAAAGCTACAAGCTGGCTAACTCCCACTTTGAAAATGCACAATTATTTGAGGAAACAGAGTCAAAATAGAGTGAAATGCAGCACAGAGTAGGTTCTGCAACTTAAAGCTGTCATATCATGTATTGCTAGTTCTGTGTGTCATCACTTCACATTTAACATGGAGAGAAAATGAAGATGGTAGATACAATCACATAATATTGTTTATCACACTTAGGCATATGTCCAATACTAGGAGAGTTCAAAGAAAGACAAATGTTAGCCAAAGATCTGGTTCATCAACATTTTACCGGTTAAGTATTAGAGGCATCAAAGTGACCAAAAGACATACTACTATACTCTTTAAAAAAGGTTCAATCTTGCAATGTTAAGGGATCTTTGGTTTGTCCATCTAGGGGAACCATTATTGGTTCTATATAGGACCCTATAACAGAGGGTTTTATTATCTTGTTTCAGTTATAAGTTGCTTTGGATTAAAGCATTGACTAAAAGAATAAATGATTTCAAAGGCATGTAGAGACATTATCTTGACCTGCATCTATGCTTTTATTTTCTTTCTCAGCTGACCCATACCCCCTTCAACTGATCCCAACCACCATGGCAGCTGCTGCAGCTGCCACACCAGGCCTTGGACCTCTTCAGCTTCAGGTAAGATTTGCATCTCAGTGTTTGTGTGTTTGGATACATCTTACCATAGAGACAGCATTCTGTTCATGGACAAGCTCATAAAGGGGTTAATGTAGGAATGAGAAGAATTTACTTTTATTTTTACCAAGTGTTCCTTGAAATATGGTAGCAAAATATGGTGGTAAAATAAACACATGAACTTGAGAACTGACAAAAAAGGACCTTTTGTTGCATTCCTCTTCTTATGAGAACACTCTGTCCCCACAAGTGCAGCATTACAAGTCTGAGAGAATCTCTGTGTATGAGAGATTGTGTACAAGAGAATGTGTCCTTGTCCTCCAGCACAGCTTCTCTCTTTTCCCAACCTCTCAAACTCTCGGCACTTTTGTTTTCGGGGGTCCCGAAGCGGCGGGTGACAATGCCTACTGTTCTGGCCGCTTCTTTGCATCATGCCAACTACGGGTTGCCATAGAACTGGGCCTTTGTGTAGCTCTGAGCCCCTGAGACACAGAATGCAGGCCTGGCTCTGGGGCGATGATATTGTTCCGACTGGAAAGAGAAGACCATAGAAACTCTCTCTCTTTTTTGGGTGGGTGGTTTAGGGGGAGGAGGGGGGTGAGGGTTGGAGCGAGTACAGAACCAGAAGGAGCCCTTGACTGAACTGAAAGCAAACACAAAAAAAGAAAACAGCGACTGAATAGAGCAGAATGGAGAGCGAGCTGAGGGAGTGTCGAGAGTGAGCTGTGATGGAGCTCTCCTGTGCGCGCCGTGGTAAACTTGCGACGTCTTTCTTTCTATCTCTCAGTCTCTCGGCCTCTCAAGTCTTTCTGTGTTTCCATCTATCTTGCACTCTGTTCTTCCCTCACTCCCTCCTCCTGTTGCTGGCCGGAGGAGGCTCTTGTTTGCTCTGTGAGCATGCCATAAATCTCCACATCGCTGGAAAAAAGAGTGCACATCTGCTGCAGCTTTCAGTGTGCATGTGTGTGTGTGTGTGTGTGTGTGTGTGTGCTTGTAGCCTTCCTCTGGGGCGTTCTCTGGCCACCGCTAGCCTCCGGTCCTCAGGTTAAGAGCCTGGCCGTTTGAGATGCATTAACCTCAGGGCCCAGGCAGGCCTCCATTAGCCAAACACAGCTGCACACTGACGCCCATTTGGGTGCAAATTAATAGCTCTTTTTCACCTGCGTACAAACACACACGTGCTCATATTTTCACTCTTTTTTTACATTCCTCCTTTCCGAACATTGCATTAACACTACATGCGTACAGTCCAGATTCCTGTTTAGTGGCACTAGTGGTGTTGTTTTAAGCTGGCTTTACAAGTAGAGTAGAGGGCTCTCTCTCTCTCTGTGTCTCATTCTTGTCCCTGTGATTACACGGCTTTGTTCTGTGTTTTATCACACCAAAATCTTGTCTCCATATGTTCTTTGCTGTTAAGATTTTTTTAAAAAAAGATCCCAGATTGGACAGCTTTGTTAGATGCAGTTCGGAAAAAAAAACATTGCACAACACCACTGCCACTGTTCTCAAGAATTGTTCTCAAATCCCTTCAAAAAAAAAAAAAAAAAAACAGAGATTAAACTGTTATCACTGGGAAAATCATGTACTCAAGGCTAACCCAATTACAGATGACTGAGTTAACTGGATTCCCTTTCTTGACATAGCAAAAAAGATTTTCTCCTGTTTGGGTTGAAATGTTGTGTAAAGTGATATGACTTAATGTCATCTATCAATAAGGAATAAAATACTGTGTGTCATGTTGTTATAGGAAAATAATAAACTACACAGTGGTTTGATTAAGAGGAGTTACTGTCGGTTTACAGGTACATTTAATGTTATGTAACATCTACCAAGCAAGTTAGTTCCTGTTCTCACTTACATTACAACAGCTATAACCAGGCGTTCCCTTAGCAGCCGCTCTTTTTTTCTCTCTCTTTAAATTAATAAGACAAAAAAAAAAAAAAACACAGCTTGCCCCTGTTACTGAGAAACCACAAAGCATAAACTACTCTGTCCTGAAGTTGTCGGAAAACCTAGTTACAGCTTTACCTGTGAATGTTACAAAGCACAGAAACCTAAAAGATATTAGACAGACCCAGAAAGATGCTATGCGTGTGTATGTTTGTGTGTATGTATGCTAATATGGCAAATAATTTTAAATAAATGAACTCCAATCATCTTCAGTTTGATTACTGACGAGACAAACAGGATAAAAAAAAACATGATAAGGGCTTATACACAGAGATGAAAGAGGAGGAAGCAGCAGTTGTGAGCCGCCATATTGGAGGTGTATAAAGGGGGTCAATAGAGACGGTCAGGCATCATATGTGGAGGCAGATGTTGGACCATATTGCACCGGATTACTGTAGGATAGCAGGAAGGAGGAAGGGAGAATAAAAGTGGAAAGCAGGTGTAAAGTGTAGTCTTATTGTGTCTGTAGATAAGTTTCTTTTTGTGACAAGCCCTTAGAGAGAGAGACAGAAAAAAGAGATGGAGAATGAAAAGGCGCGTGTGTGTGTGTGTGTGTGTGTTTGCAGTTGTGCGTCCAGTGATAAGCACAATGCATTCCTGAACAAAATCTTCGTCTGAGATTCCGATCTGCTGGCATTGTCCTCGTCCATTGAGGTCAGTGACAGAGCTAACAGATAACTAGCTGGATCGATACAACAGGGATCACGCTATCTCCACCAGACCATAATAGGCTTACACACCACACACCACACACTCAGAAACACACACACACAAACCCACACACGCACGCACTGTTCTCATACTAAATGTTTAAACTAAAATACGTGCATTGAAAATTAAAGGTCTTCTGTGTCACTTATTAGTCTAAAAATAATTAAGGCATCAAAACAGCAGTCCCTCCTGACAATAGATTTTAATTGGCCCTTTTTCTTTTTTTTCCCTTTTTTTTTCTGTCATCGTCCGGGTCCTAATTGATGTGCGGAGAGAGAGAGAATTCTTGGCAGCGTCTTCAGTTGACTGCAGGCTCGTGTCAAAGTTCACTGTTCTAATCGGCGCACAGCAGAGCTTACGACTCTTTTCCCCCCTCCTGTAAACAACACACACACACACACACACACACACATATAGAAAAAGGAAAGACAGATGGAAATAATAAGACAAGGCACAATGGCCAGCGGTGCCCAACCAGCTTTGGAACGGACTCTCTCTCTCTCTCTCTCTCTCTCTCTCTCTCTCTCTGTCTCTCTCTCTCTCTCTCTGAGACAACAGAGAGGACAAGACGAGCTTCCTTTAATCAGAGTAAACCGAGGGATTAGTGACGAAGGGGAAAGACGGACGCCTGCGGTCTCTCAAACACTCACAGATGGAGAGTGACGGGTAGCAGTGACAGCGTGCAGCGTCTCTAAGAGGCTTCAGGAGGGGAATAGGGCTTAGGGGACGAGGGTGAGGGGCTGTAAAGGCATGTGTCGGAATAATCCTACTGCTGTGAAGTCAGTCACATGGCTTTAAAATGCTCGTGTATACAGTATAAAGTAAGGTCTAAGCAGTGTATATACAGATACACATACAGATAGGAACCTCATTATTCGTTTGTTTGTTTGTTGTGTTGTTTATATTTTTCCATGTGCTGATTTTTGGTGGCTGGTTGACGGTTATGGCGACGTTCCAGACAGCAGCGACTTGTAGATTAATTTATTGCAGGACGACATTAATAATGACAGCCTCAGACAAAATGAATTCAAGAGGCTATCACACGTGACTTATGCTACAGGCTACTACAGTATGTAGTGAATTTTTTGAGTAATTGTTGTCAGTCGACAACATACAGTCATCCAGTGTGCAGTCTAGCAGCTCGTTTCGAGCAGTTTTAAGACACGTTGTGTTTGAGGTAATATCATTAAGCAGAGTTCAATTGTATGTATTAGTTTTATTTCCGATGATTTGGTGTTAGCTGAGTATTTTTAAACTAGCCCTCCCTGGCAACCCCATTAGCTATTCTCTCTGCTGCTCCTCCCCCGAGCAGGGGGCAACATGATTCCCGCCCCAGTGGGCCTCTATTAGTGCTCGTTGCAGTTCCCATTTTTGCAATTATAACTCCATGGAAGTTAACTTAAGTTAGTTGAATATCATGATTGCGCAACATCTAGAAAGGCCAGCAAATCAACGGAACATCAGCTTATATCTGTCAAATAGCAACATTTTTTTTAAATCGTTGTTCGCTCAGAAAAGGTAGTAAGTATTTCAACGGAATTTAAGAAGTATGGAATGTAAAATGCATTTAGTGCAAAAGTGTGTGTTTTTCAGTTAGACCATGCTATGTTTTTTGTTCAAATCCAAATACATATACAAATATTTAGTGCACTAAATAGATACAAAAAATACATGGTTAATATATTTGTAATATATTTGTATGATTGTGTGTGTGTGTGTGTGTGTGTGTGTCACAGTGTAGTTGCTGACGTTTAAATTTGTTAAATTTGTCTTATGAACAGATTCTCAACATTCAACCCTTTCAGTGTGTATACATGTGTGTGTGTGTGTGTGTGTGTGTGTGTGTGTGTGTGTGTGTGTGTGTGTGTGTGTGTGTCACTCGTTGGCTCTGAGTGACAGAAGCTGGTCCTGTAATAGAACTCAATTCTGAGAGCAAATAAAGTAGTCTGATTCAGTGGACTGAACACAGACTGTATCTAACACACACACACACACACAGCCTTAGCTCATCTGAGGGAGGAATTGAGTCACGCTCGGGTAGACACACATCCAGGAGCCGCGGTGGAGGTAATTGAACATAAATGACCAACAAGACCTTTATTTTATCGCCTATTCCCCCAGTGCAGCTCTCAAACACTCAGCACACACACACACACACACACACCGCACAGGGATGCATAATGTTTACTGATCACAGAGCCCTACAAATTCCTGTTGGTCAGTTTGTGTTTGTGTGTGTGTGTGTGTGTGTGTGTGTGTGTGTGTTAGATAAGCAAATGTACAGTGGAGTTTTATCTGGATGGAGATCTATATGTCTGATATGGCTGACAGAAAAGTCTGGCGAAGGGTTTGATGGAAAGAGAAAAGAACGAAAGACAGAAGACAGAGAGAGAGAGAGAGAAAGAGAGAGAGAGAAAGAGAGAAAGAGATTGCCATGACCATTTGCATAAACCAGTCTTTGTTTCCTGCTGGTGGCTGGCAGCCAGAGAGGAACAGAAGGACGGAAGTTTTACTCACAAACAGCCACTCGCTTTCCAAATCTTAAAGAGAAAGACACAATTCAAAAATGCGCCCAGTTTTTTCTTCGTGCACACTGATTCTCTCTGGATCCTCATTCTTCCCCGGGAAAAAAGAAGCAAAAACGTGGCTCCACAATTTCAGCAAATTTTCTAGAACAACAACAGCTCTGACAGTAGTGCAGCTGCAAATCACAGGTTTTATTAATGCACATGTTCTCATACTTTATTGTTTCTATAGTAACTTACACAGGGACTTGTGTGCTAAACGCTCAACATAAACTTTTTTTAAACGTGTATAATGGTTGATATGGTGACGTTTTCTGTAAGATGTTTAACATTTATGGAAGGAGTCTTCAGTGTCAGCACTTTGTTACAATCAGAGTTAAAGCACAGAGGAGTTTATGCTTTGTGGTTTCTCAGGAACACAACATGCTGTGTTTTTTCTTTGTCTTATCAACTTCAAGAGAGAGAAAAAAAAGATGCTGGTGAGGAAACGACTGTTTATAGCTGCTATAACGTAAGTGAGAACTGGAACTAACTTTCCAGTTAGTTTATAAACATTCCACAACATTAAATGTAACTATAAATGGATAAAAAAAAGTATAATGTGTCATTCTTTAATAAAAGATAATAAGAAAACACATGCTATTATAGGAAAATAACCAATTTCAGGCCAGTAACAGTAACTCCGCTTCGTCACACCACCCCATCGTTGATGGTTTTATGATACTAGAACTTTCTCCATTTTGTTTTTTACTGAACACCCTACTTTTTTTGTTTGCCTCCCACAGCCATGGTTTGTAAATTTGCAGGAATATAATTTACATAGAAGTGAGTTTAAGTACTTGCTGATGCAAATTGCTCTTCTGCATCTTTTTTTCCCATCTTTCTTCTGCATATTTTTCTCCTGTTGAAATTCATCTGCAATTTCCGATCCTTTAATCAAAAAGAATGTTTTGGGTTTTTTTTTACCTTTATTTCTCAATACTTGTGTTTAATTTTGTTCACCTCCTCTTGCCTTCTTGACAATGTGCTGATGCCACATTTTCCCATGATGCTCCACAGTGATGGTTTGTTGGCCTGGAGACTCACAACGTCTCCCACTTCCCCAACCCCTTTTTTTTTCACCTTGCCTTAAAGCCACTGTCACTTTTTTGTCCATCACCGAGCCTGACCTCAGTGGAGAGTGGGGCTGTTTTCCCGCAGTGTACCTTAGCAGTTGTCTCCTTCAGGGTTGCTGATAGCTCTTAGCATCGGCTCCTCGAGGGACTAGAAGTGACAGCTCTGTCTCCCAGCACACAAACAACCACCAAGCCTCTTTCAGCTAATGGCCAGGCTGGCGTTTTAGTCCTGTTTACTTGTGATGATGTCAGCAATTGGCATATTCATTTATTCATGGCTCTCTTCCTGTTTTTCTCCTCCATCTATCCTTGACTCTCTGTCCCCTGTCCATCTCCTTCTGCCCTCTCTGTCTGTCTCGGAGCAGCAGCTGTATGCAGCTCAGTTGGCAGCCATGCAGGTATCTCCGGGGTCCAAGCACAGCGCCGTGCCCCAGCCCAACCTGGCAGCAGGAACGCACTCGCCTACCAGTGGCCAGAGCGAGAAGAGCAGGAGCAGCCCACCACCCAAGGCCAAGGTATGACTTGGGTACACGTTCTACTTTGATATATGTTACTCGGCATGCCTCCATGCTTTGCTGCCCTCTGTACATCCGCATCATGTGCACAAGGGAAATGTGTTTGTGTCCTGGCAAAAAAAATGATCTCCTCTTTCTCCTCTATTATGTGACTAATAATAACACACTGGCATGTGTGCTTTTTGGTGTCATTTGATTCTCTCTGGATCCTTGTTCTTCCCAGGAATACATATATATATATATATATATATATATATATATATATATATATATATATATATATATATATATATATATATATATATTTATATATTAGTACACAACATGCACTCGGTCTAATATGTTATTTCTATAGTAACAGTTTATTCACAGGGACTTGTATGGTGGATGCTCCATACGATTAAAAAATCAATCGTTGTAATCATTGATATGGTGAAGTTTTCTGTGAGGTGATGTTTATTTAAGATTTATGGAAGGACTCCCCCAGTGTCAGCACTTTGTAGCTGTCAGAGGCAAAGCTGTAAGTCTTCAGGACAGACGAGTTTATGTTTTGTGGTTTCTTGGTAACATGACAAGCTGCATTTTTTTGTCTAACTAACTTCATGAGAGAGAAAAGAGAGGCTATTGAGGGAACGGGCATTTAGAAATGTTCCACAATATTAAATGTAACTATAAATGCAAAAAAATGTATGATGTGTCATTCCTTAATAAATATTCCTTGGCATGTGTGCCATCCATTGAATTTTGGTGCCATTTGACTTTTGTGCCTCTACCTAAGAACAGCATGTGAGTAACAGGGAACAAGGCCGTGTCTAATGGAGCATAAACAGAAACTCCATGAATATCAGGCGATGCAGAGATAACAGGCTCCAGCATGACTGTTCTTCCCTCCCGCTGATCTAGTGGTCAGCCTCAGAGCTGGGTTGCCCCAGTGGAACCTTTTCCATCCTGTCCGTTGCACACTGGCACAACCCACAGGGCACCCGTTGCTGAATAAACATGTGTTTAGCACTCCTGCTACCAAGCCTCCATCAAGACCCAGATCAGATCTGGACAGAGAGTGGGGTCTGTTTGGACAGAGAGAGGGCAAGGTCTGGCTCTGAGCCACATGTCTCCTTCAGCCCTCAGCATACTTCATGCAGAGATGACGTTCTGGCTTCCATGTCTTGAGTAATTGTGGAGTAAACGGACATCATGTAAAGGCTTCACTCACCATATCCTGCACAAGCCTGTGATTGGTCTTTACAAATGAGTATATGCTACCTTCTATCAATCTTCCACCTCTCGTGGTGTAAGGAAATTTTAATAGTGCCACCTGCAGTACTGGAGCACTTGTACATGGCGTCCAATACGAAACTGCACAAAGTATGCAAGCTTGTAACCTTGTAGACCATTTGCGCAACCCTTGCAAACACTGTCTCTGCATTAAGTATGCTGAGGCCTTTCAATGTACCAATGTTTGTCTCAGCATTTTTGTCTCATATTCTACATGCACAAATATGAGAAAGTCAAGCACTTCACTTAGATTCATAAACATGCTTTTAGGGGTGAAGAATTGGCAGGTTTAAGTGGAGGTCTGCCCCTCCTAATTAAGACTTCACCCCCACCCAAAAGAAAGTAGACAACCCTACCCCAGGCACTACCATTTCTTAACCTTGCCTCAGTCTTGACTTCATCATTTTATGCTTTTGTTGTGAAGTAAACATATAAACATTTTGAGTGAATTAGCTTAGTCTAGTTATTTAAATTGAACTGATTTATCTGAAGAATGCACCTTTGTACATTTAGTCTGAATGTATCTGTATCATTTATACACTGCCTACTCCTTGGTACACCTTGATGTTTGAACTTTCAGAAATCTGGTTTTGTAAACAGGATTATGAGCTTGCCAACTGCTCTCAATTTGGCACATGCTTGAGGACTCCCTTCCAGGTGGAATGGTCTTTATTCCAGAAGTGGCAATTTGTGGTCAAAAATGCCAAGTACCTAGGAAGCTGTATTACCTTTGGGGAGCAGTGATGCTCTTTAAGTTCTTTATCTCATGAAGCTGTTGACAGTATTCTTTTATTCTTTTGACTGGTTTCAGAATTACTGGCAATTAAGACTTGGTGAAACTTCCCCAGGAGAGAATAACAGCAATGAGATTTTTAACAGCCAATTGAGAAGTATACATGTTTCAAATTTTGGTGAATGTTTGGTAGAATAGTGGCCTCCATTCTGAATGGGATGGTCCTTCTTCTAGAAGTGGACAATTCCTTCCCAAAACATCCTGACTAGCTAGGTAGCTGTCTTTCTTTTCAACCTTTCCTGCTCCTCAATCAGAGCAACTGCTTTGTCTGCCATGTATGTTTGATCTTTAGAAAATCTGGGGTCATGAACAGGATTATGTGCTTGCCAACCCCCTCCCAACCCCCTTCCAAATGGGATGGTATTTATTCCAGAAGTGACACTTCCTGGTCAAAACTGCCAAGTACCTAGGAAGCTATCTTGCCTTTGGGGAGCAGTGACTCTCTTTAAGTGCTTTTTTACTCATTAAAGCTGTTGACCTTTGGTCAAATCCAGAACTATTGACTAAATGAAAAAGAGCAAAAATTAATATATAACATGAACACGCAACACACGCAATGAAAATTCTTCTTTTCTGCAAAATGCTGGTATCAAAGTTACTGGCAATTAAGATTTGGTGAAGCCTCAGCTGAATGGAATAACAGCAACTGAGAAGGCTCCATGTTTCATATGTGGTGAATATTTGGTGAAATAGTGGCCCCCTCTTCCGAATGGGATGGTCTTTTTTGCAGAAGTGGACAATTCCTGCCGACTACCTAGGTAGCTTTCTTCCTGTTCTCTCTTTCCTGCTCCATAAATTTCCCTCTTTTTCCCTCTCTCCCTGATGAGTTGCAGATGCTGTATTATTTCCAGAGGCCGCTTGGGCATCTGGCCCCTGACCTGAGATAGTATAGTGGTCATCGATTGGCTGCGGCCCCCTGCCAATCATCCTGTGAGGGGCTGCTGGGTAATGAATACAGCTGCTCCTTGGACTCATGGGCACTCTTCTTGCTCTATTAGCATTTATATGGAGTGGCTGGAGATGGTGAGGGACGAGGACTGGGGTAGCTGAAGTGGTGCTGCAGCTGATGACAACCACAGTGATGACTTTGATCATGTTTAGTGCCTCTTCTAAATACAGAAGGTCCAGCTATTATCCAGGAAAAGAAAAGGACTTCAGTTTGCTTGTTGCCCCATCACTATATGTATGCAAATATTTGAGTTACATACAATCTGATTTAAATTTATGTGCATATGAGGAGCACAGTTTATTGTCAACTATACCATAATGATAAAAAGTGAGACTCCTACCAGGGTTTAACAAGTAGCTAACGTTAATTCAGCATGTTAGCCGGGTTTTTAGTTACCTCGCTTGGGTTTTTAACAAGGTTTATACCATAGCACTGTTGAATTCTCAAATCTGATTGGTCAGACACTATTGATTAATTTTCTATAACTGCAACTCATTCGAATATGTCGAATCATCTCTGTAGTAACAGCTCATTCACTGGGACTTCCACATAAACTGTTGAAAAACATGTGAAGTCATTGATAGGTTTTCCAACAACTTCATGACAGAGGAGTTTGCGCTTTGCGGTTTCTCTGTAACATGACTTCGCATCAGGCCACAGCACACCACCCCATCTTTGATTATTTTCCTATAACATCATGACACAGAGTGTTTCGTTCTTTACTTAACTGATTTCTGTCTTGGTGAAGTTAGATTTACATTAAGCTCAATCCCTTTATTCTACACTGATTGACTGTACACATAAATGTCAGATTAATCTCTTAGTCTGATTATTAACAAATAAATAGCATGCAAACGTAGCTACAGTCTCTCTCTTGGCTGTCTTAGCATTAGCCTAATGTCTCTCTATCCCTCTCTGATTCTGAAATCTTTGGTTCTGCTCGGGGAGCCAGAGGGCAGCATGTATATTTAAGCACTGCTCTGTCCCGGAGAGTCCCTGTGCCCACCCTTTCTTCTCTCTTGCTGTCGTTTCTGTACTGTCTCTCTGTCTTTCTCTCTTTCCTGTCCTCTTTTTCTCTCTTTCCTGTCATTTGGAGTGGTCTTCTGTGTGTCAGACAGCTGTTTGGACTGAGGCACACACAGCTTAAGTGATTTACCCTGAGGGGTTGGCCCACAGCTCAGGACACACACACACATACACACGTGCACACACGCACACACACGCACTCACAGACACACCTCCACCTCCTTTCCACCTCCATTCAAAACTGTTGACCTGTACTCAGAATTATTGGCACCCTGAATAAAAATTTGCAAAAATGATTATTCTTCTTTTCTGGAAAACACTGGTTTCCTAATTGCTTCCTACTGGCATCCTAAAAGTTAAGGTTTGGTGAGAGAATAACAGCACTGAACGTCTTCCTGTAAGGTATAACAAGGTTGGAGATGCTCACAGAGAGATCTTGGACCTTCTGCCATGCACTTTCTTATAATAATTATTTTTGTCATTATTGTCAGAGGGAAAATAATACTTTAAGGGTGCCAATAATTTTGCACTTGCACAAATGCACATAGTTGGCCTTAGTTTTGTTAAGTGTACACAGTGAGGATTTCGTGCACATTGGTATTCTTGTACCTCAGACGTAAGTGATAATCATAAGTTGCACGATTATTAGATTTATCCTAACCTAATTTATCCATTTTCTTATTCATGTATTATCATCTTAGTCTTTTTAATTTTTTGTTCTTAAATGTTTATAAATGTTTATAAACACTATTTCCTTCTTCAGTCCATGTTTTCTATCCCTGATTTTTTCAGCTTAAAGCCAAGAGCCTATGTTTAAAGGCAATGGTGTAGATGCTGTTGAGAAACACCTTCTCAGACTCAAGAACAATCAGGCAACCTCGGAGGCGTGAACTCCATGCAAGTGATTTGCATAATCTGAATGATTTAAGCGTGTGTGTAACCTGACTCTGAATACGCACAACTTTCCCTGTGTAAATATTCACTTAATATTTGAACCTTAAGTTGACGACCCTTAATATGGCTCTATACGACCACTTTTAAAATGACTCAGTAAAGAAAATTCTCTGAAGAATTGTTAGCGTTGGGCTCCCGATTACTCGCTCTTAGCGTTGTCATAGGTAGTGGGCAGGGACTGGCAATGAAACTGCGAGAAAAAGGGATAAAAGTAAAATATGCTAGCAAATCCTCAAACATTCCTTTAAAAAAAAGTTTCTTAAAGGAGCTGCACAAATCCAGGTTTTCTACAATGGACTGTGTACTTGTGGTGCTCGTGTTCCCAGACTTTGCTACAGGCTCCCGTGGGCGTGTAGGCTATACGATGTATAGGTTCACGGACAGTCTGTGGGTGTAAATCTGTTCTGTTAAAACTGCAAGCTGACCACAGAACTGCTTGGCAGTGAAGAGGAAGAACCAGATGAGGCAAGTGTTGCTGTGTGTGTGTGTGTGTGTGTGTGTGCGTGTGGTGTGTGTGCGCGAGACTGTGTGTGTTTTGTGTATGTGACAGGCGGCTCCTGTAGACAGACACGATTAGGACAAATAGCCAAGCAGACACACTTGTCTTGGTAATTGAAACGTCAGGCAAGGTGATAAGAAGCAGGGCAAATGATGTCACTTACATATGTCAGCACTCTGGTGAAGGAAAAAATAAGACACCCGCATGCTGCATATCATTGTCCTACCAGGCTGTTACTTAGCTGTGCTAGCATAGTAGGGATGTAACACAATGGCACTATCTGAATGTGTATCTGTATCTGTTTAATGCTGGGTTTTTTTCCTTAAAGTAAATATGAACCCTACCACAATCCCCTCAGAAACACCAGCAAATGGTGCTCCTCCTATTCATATCTGTATTTGTACCCATATTGAACACCATATTTGTTCAATCAGAATAACATATTTACATTTGGTTACATCCCTGTAGCATAGATACTTTAGCTAACAATCTGAACTGTACAGAGTCTACGATTTCTGGTATTTAGACATCATTGCTAATGACGCTTTTTACTGCAATTAACACTAAGTAAGTAATTATGGCTTTAGCAAGCATTTTCAATCTAATCCACTTCTTGATCTCCATAACAGTAGAGCCATGTCAAGGATTGTGTGTGGCACAAACCAAACCTGGCCTAGCCAAGCACACACAGCTTAGCCAGTCTCTCCCAATTCACCCCTCAGAAGCTTAGTCACATTGGCTAACATCCCACCCAAGGATTTGCCTTGTGGAAGAACAATCCAAAAAGCAGGAAAGGCGGGAGGAAGGGAGAAAGGGTGTGAAAGAACAAGGCATTATCTGTAATAAATATTCATTTCTCCCTCATTGATTTGGTGGCAAGCCCAATATGAAAAGGGTCAGGATACAGTATTCTGTGTAAGTAAGTCCTTGTAACATGACACTGGGAACAGAAGATCCTCAAGGTTCTCTAATGAGAACGAATCCTATTATGGTCCATGGCGGTAGAAAATAAGGAGGGGAATCTAACTTCACCGCCACTCAAATCAAGCTCCTTCAAATCAAGTCTTCCTTCTCTGCAAATCTAGCTGGATTTTTCCAGATGCAGTCAAAAAGTTGTTTAAGATTCCAAAAGAGACAAGTAGAGAGAAAAATCAGGTGTAGTAGAGCATGAGAGATCTCCAACTTTGATCCTAACTCCAAGAGGTTGTGCTGTTTCAGAGCCCCAGGCTGCTTCTGCAGTGATTATGGTGGTCCATATCTGCACCTTTTGTGTCTTGACTAAAGTAGTTCAATTTCCATTACGGTCAGAAGGAATTGCTGGAAAGAGCTACAGAGCCAGAGCCAGGTGTTCGAGCAGATGTTGAATACTTCAGGTTAATGTGCATGCAGCTGAGATTATACAGTACTGTTGACTCAAAGCTGCCGTGTCAGCCTAACAATGATTGACAGCATTGATTTGCACCAATGTAAGTCCATCCAATCATCCCAGGTGTTCTCCTAACCCCCCTTCCCATGGTTTCTGAGAATCTTCCACTTCTGCTGCTGCCATGGAGTCTCTGAATAGACAAGACATTGGGTACTTTAAAAGAGGTTTGCTCCTCCCGGTAACCTGGCCACATTTTAATTGTGTTGTCTTGATTGAGCAGGGTGTTGACAGTGATGCATCTGCTGTTGCATGATCGAATTGGCCCACTCTGTGGTTCCAGTGATTTGATTAGGGCAGCAGGGGGGCAATGATTAACATGATCAGATGCCCACACGTGGATCGATGTCCACATGGCAACACACTCTCACAACTGGCACAATATGAAGCTGCCAGCTGATTTTCTGATTAAACGGCCTACAGTGAACTATGCGTCCTAAGAAAGGAAAGGAAGGGTTCCTTGAGAGTCAAAGGTATTATTAATGGTTCTAGCTTTCTGAACAGGTACTTAGGGGGAACTTCCTTGGGTGAAACCCTGTTTTCAAGTTCTACACAATATTTCAAGGGGTCCCCCAGAGGGACATGGCTAAAGGGACAATATTTAGGCAACCTGAATCCAAAACTGGCATGATATCAAGGTTGCCACCTGAAGTCACCATCTTAGACTTACAGTGTACTCTAAGAAAGGAAGGGAATGTTACTTAAGGGTCTTGGTAGGGTCTTGAGGGTCATCAGCATTAATATTTTGAATTTGATCCAGGGAGAATAAATGTGTACTTTGATCATTCGTCTGTGCTGGTTCATTTTTCATTTGTCTGTGCTGGTTCAGTTTTTTCATACGTTTAGCAACTTTGCTCCACGTACTCACTTGCAATACTTTGCTTGCTATGTACCTGGACCTCTGTCCACCAGTAGATGACCTGTATAACATACAGTCTCAGAAAAAGGAGTCCTTAAGGGTTCATTGGATGATTATTGGTTCTTGCTAGCTAAGCTTTTCTAAAAGAGGAATCCACAGTTGTGAGGTTCAACATAGAACCTTTACAGGTTCCCCCAGACCAAAATGAAGGTTCTAGCCATTCTTCATCGTGGCATAAATTAGTAAGATGACACATGGCTTTTAGCATTTTAAGTGAAGCTTTCTCTAAGGGGGCACTGTAGTGCCAAATTTGTTCCATTGTGTGTGCATGTGTCTATGTAAGCATGCTCCTTCACACATGTGCTCTTGCATGACAATGCCCGTGTTAAAGTTGCTACAAAATGCATGGAAAGCTTCGGTGTGTATCGTCAAAAATCCAGCTTTCAAATCTGATCAGCTCTAATCCTTGCTCCGTGACGATCGTATCCAGCTTACCTTCCTTTGGCCTGCGCTTGGCTGCTTTGATTTGCCGGACATTATAATTGGCACCATAGTCGCCGAGGAGAAGTGGAAAAAAGATCACGCCAGGCCAAACGTGTTGCTGTTTTGCCTTTGCAGGACGAGGGCGCTCAGCCCCTGAATCTGTCATCCAAGCCTAAGACATCCGAGAGCAAGTCACCCACCTCCCCCGCTTCCCCACAGGTCCCTGCCATGAAGCTGGGTCCCGGATCCATGAAGCACAGTGCCCCCTCAAGCATCGGAGGACCTCCACCCAGAGTCAGCTCCATAGGTACTGACACCATTTCATATTTCTTTATATTTCTTTATATACTGCTGTTGTATAAACCTGTTATACACCTACACATGCCACTTGATAAATTCAGCCATTGTAACATAAGCCAATTCCTTCTTTTGCACATTTTCTTTATCAGCATTTGCGTTAGCATGTTAATTGATGTTACATTTTTAGGTCTGCAGGGTTTAATTTTGCCGCAGGGCATATTGTCAAGCATTTATTAGAGTTTAAATGTGAAGAAAGAAAAGAGAGCTTGTTAAATAGCAGGAAAGATAGAGAGAGAGAGAGAGAGAGAGAGAGAGCGAGCTCAATAGAGACACAACGAGCTTGTGACATCTTGTACGCGCAATGAGATTAGACAAGCCTCTTATACAACTCCGTCACCACGCACAGCACAAACAAACCTGCATTAATGCCACAATAACACAATATCTCACCGCCCTCCTTATACACCACTCTTCACCACCATTTTAGAGTCCTTTCCCTGGTAATCTCTGTGTTATTTCAACAAATCGCAGGATTTAATAGCAGATTAGTGGCCCAGATGTTTTTTGTTCTGAAAAATGGATTAAAGGGTAAAGTTTTTTAGCAGGAATCCTGTAAAACATGTTGAGGCAAGCCAGTGGTTTAGCTCACGATTAGACCAGACCTTCTGCGCTACGATCTTTTCCATCTGGAGAGGTCAGGGAGATGATTCAGAAGCTCGTACCCTGCAATGTAACATAAAAATAATTTTTATAGTACATACAACCAGAAAAATCTTCCTCATTTCAGTCTCCTCTGCTCGTCCTAATCATAGCTTTCACCTTCCTGGTTCCTCTCGGTGACCCAGCAGAGAGACAGCTGTCCTGGGACTCTTTCCCAGCATTTCCGGCTCTTTGTGCCAACCTCTATTGCCTTCCATCCCTTCCATGTCAGTGCCATCAGAGAAAACATAGCACCCTTCCTTTTCCTCTCTTGTCCATTCTCATCATTCTGAGGCCACAGTCCCGCTAACAGCATGGAGGAAGCTACTTTGCAAGCTAAAGCCAAACTAGCCTAAGCAAAAGTAGCTAACTGCAAAGAAGAAAATCAACTGTGAAATTCTTATTGAAAATTGTCACTGCTTAGAGAAAAAAAGTAGCCAGTTCCTGGAAAAGTTATATTATTTTTATAAAATAGCTCAGCTACTTCTACGTTACTAAAAATGTAGTTAAGCTAGTAGCGTCACTACTTGTACTAGCTAGCAGTACTTGCTGCTTTTCTCACTATGCAGCAGACTGCACAGGAAATGCCCTACATCAGATTTGGTTGACATTATGAGCTCATTTACTCCAACCCGGGAATCTTGGGAATAGAATTTGGGATCAGGGTGCTTTTCTATCTCTCAGTTATATGGGTCACGTTTGATCTTTTTCAGTATCCCTCTCTGGATTTTCCTTCCCTGTGAGGTCATTCCCTTCCCTGTCCATGCACCATGTCCATACTAGTGGTTACTTTAGCTGCTTTTCTTGCATCAGAGGAATCATCTTTTCATTTCACATGGGAGTGCTTAATCCTGCACAGCATTAGCGAATGGATTATAGCAGATAAAGAGCCGTTAATCTCACACGGGTCTTTATTAGATCTAACCAGGGCAAGATTTGAAGTCAGATACAAGCAAAGACACATGCTTGGATTACTAATCTGCAGGAAATAATGCATGTTTTATCTGCAAAAAGGCAGTGAAAAGCTTTGATATACATGGAGACAGATGGAGTTCTTGCATGGACAAATTAGCAGGATTTTGCTGTTAAAGGAATACTTTCAGTTTTTCAGCCTAACCTCTATCTACCACGTCTGTAGTGTAGTATGTATGATTATCACAAACTAGAATTTTAACATGTTTTCCTGAGCTGAGAAATGAATGTCAAACTTAAAAATCACGTACAATGGAAGTCTAAGCACAGATCAATAAACGTTCATGAAAATTTTTGTATGGTGCTTTCATGAATTCTTTATTTGTAAATTAACCTCTAAATAAATGGGACAGTTTTCTAAGATGGAAGAATTTGTGGTTGTGAGTTGCGAACATTGCGTAAATTAAGCGCAGACTTCCGAGATTTTTGCCTGAAACTAGAAATACTTTGTACTGTAGTGTTGGATGATTGGATAAAACTGAATAAAAGCAGCTTTGATTAAAGTGTAAGTAATAGTTCTTAATTCATGCAGTATATTTGCATATTTTAAATGTTTTATTGACAGAATTTAACAAGATTTATAATTAAATTTCAAGAAATTTTGACCTATGGTAATCACACATATACTACAGATGTGATGGATAGAGATTCAGCTGAAAAATTTTGGAGTACTCCTTTAATATTGAGTAAATTTTTTTTTCTCAGAGTTTTTTGATAATAAACCCTGATGGACAGAGAAGTTCTGCATTTATTTCTGAGGAAATCCTTTTTCCACAAGACGTTAGAAATCAAATGAGGGCTTTTAATGAAATTTTGAAAATGTGAGGAAAAAAGAAAAAAGGAAAAAAAATCTGAACAATTTACAATTTAATCTGTTTTGCTTTATATGGTAAAATAAGTAGCAGTTTTTACATTATTACTTCTGATCATCTTAAGCGATTTGACATCGTTTGAAGAGAAAACTTAAAGAAGTGAGCTAACGACTGAACAGGAACGAACTTGTTTTCGTGGAGAATATTCCACAACATTAAATGCAACTACAAATGTATTAAAAGTAACATCATTCTTTAATAAATAAAAAATTGTAATTGTCAAATGACTTTAATATAAGAGGAACAAAAACACTTTGTAACATGCTGTTACAGGAAAATAATCATCTTCGTGGTGGTAACAGTAAATCCGCTTCATCACATCACCCCACCTTTGATTATTTTTCTTGTAACAGCACAACACAGAGTGGTTTATTCCTTACTTATCATTTTTCCATTTTTGTCAGGCTGGGTCTGACTCAGAGAGCCGGCAGTCAAGTGGTCTGCCACTGTGTGTGTGTGTGTGTGTGTTAATGCATTCTGCCCCCACAGCATGCGCTATGCTAATGTCCGAGGCCCAGAGGCTTGGCAGTGCATTAGTGCTGCATGGCCTCACCTGGTGTCTCTATTAAAGTTAAAAGACACAAACGCACACACGCACACACACACACACACACACACACACACACACACACACACCACATAGTGGGCCTGTTTTATGAATTGTGAGCATAGTGAATTTGTGGAAAGCATTTATAGAGGCCTTTTTCTCACATGTACACATTTAATATAGAGTTCTAACTAAAGTAGAATATAAGCTGCCCCTTTATTAATCCTGTATAACCTGTATTATTTCACAGCAAAGAAAACAACAATATTTTCTTCCTTCTTCAGTCTGTATTTTCTATACCTGACTTTTTGGGGTGGTTTATAGGTGAGCGCTTGTGTTTAAAGCCGGTGGTCTAGTCACTTGTCTTGGACAGTACTCAAGAAAAATCTAACAAACCACATGCAGGTCATTGGAATAATCTTAATGAAGAGTACAGACAATCAACTTAAGTATGTGCATAACCCGACTCTGAATACGCCTAACTTTCCCTGTAAATACTGACGTAATTTTTGGACATAAACTGAGCAGACGACAGTCTTTATGAGTACAGCAGCAGTTCTTAGGTTGGATGATCCACTTAAGCAGGGGTAACAATTGTTTTTGTGTATCCCTGTGCAGCAGAAAGTCCAGAAGCTCAAGCCTTTCTTCACACACCTCTCTTTTACTTGTTGTTCCTGCAGACCTGCTATCATCCATCACTTCTGGAGGCTACCTGAACGACCACGAGGCCGTGAGCAAGGCCTTCCAGGAGGCACGGCAGATGAAGGAGCAGCTGAAGAGAGAGCAGCAGGTCCTGGACGCCAAAGTGGCAGCAGTTAACAACCTCACCCTCAACAACGGACGCTCGGAAAAGGTTAGCTTTCCATCTCCAATACACTCGGTTGAACACACTCAGACCTGACTTTTTTTTTCCCTTCTACCTTTTTCACTTTCTAATGTTTTGAGCTCTAGATTTTGAGGTTTGTGTTTCTTTTCCTGTTAGAGTCCATCTCTTGCTCAAAGTCAAACCTATTTGCAGCCCCCCAAAAAACGCATGGACCCTGTTATAATCACAGCGCAGCTTCATTCTATGATAATTATCTACATATTCAAATTATGGATGCATTAGGCAAATGTGTACGGTTATATTTATTTACTGAAGCCCATTAGAGCTTTTTATTCCTGAACCTTTCACCCACACAACCCAAACCAGCTCCATGATGTTTAAATGTAGATTGAAAGCATGTTGTTTCATATAAACAGCATTTTTCTAAGTTTTATTAACCTTGTAAACACCCA
>CM040471.1:5020125-5045125 GCA_022758105.1 Pangasianodon gigas | reverse complement strand
CTCTTACATCACTTTATCACTTCAGTGAAAAACAATCAGCAGGGGATTGCTTTTTGAAGAGTTGAACACTTGCTTCATGTCAGAAGTGAATGCAATTACCCAATGCATCGTATTTCACATTCATCACTGCATTGCAGTCGTGTTACACTGAAATGCAATCACTGTCCATATATGAAGAAACACTGGTTATAGGCATCTCTACACCTTCATCCTTCATTAAAAATACCAAACTCTATGAATATTAATCAATCCTGCCATCCTAAATAACTTGATATCGTTAACAATAGCAAACTTAGCTAGTTAGTTGCTAGTAAACTTGCTTGAGCTTTTTCTTTAAACCTCTCAAAATGAACCATAACATTAAAACACCGCTATCATTAGCTGTCTTAGCTAATACGTCAGCTAGCTAACTGCTAGTAAACTATTTGTCTAGCTTACAATTGTCACACCTAGACAGGAGTGGGATTTGAATCTTCATTTGTAAAATAATAATAATAATCATCATCATCATCATCATCATATTTTTAAGTAGCCAATTTGTCAAAATATAATGTTGCCATAACAACCAGTATCTGTTCATCACTAACTTTCGGTTAGAAATTTATTTTCAAGCATTTAAACCTCTTAAAACTCACCATCACCATCAAAACTATTTAGCTCATTGCTATAATTAGCTATGTTATCTAACAGGCTGGCTAGCTAACTGCTAGTAAACTAGCTCGCATTTGAATATTATAAAAAAAATGATAAAAAAATATTTTTATGTAGCAAAATATGTGACAAAATGTCATGTTACTTTAACAACCGTAGATATAGACATAGATATCTTCACTACCTTTAAGCTAGCAAGCATCATAAACTTAAATAACTAGCATAACTACTTGAGGTAAGTAAGTTAACTAGCTTTGCTAACTTTAGGCAAGATTTCAGTCTCCGAGTCTCAGTTTGCATTTTTAGACTCAGAGATTTATCTTAATATGGCTAAAATCTCAAAATGTACCATAACAATCAAAAAACATTATCATTAGCTATGTTAGCTAATACCTCAACTAGCTAACTGCTAGTAAGCTATTTGTCACAGGTTGACGTGAGTAGGTTTCGAGTCTTAATTTGTAAACAAAATCATAATTTTTTAAGCAACCAAATGTGTTCAAATATGATGAAATATCACTAGCATTAGGCAAGCTAGCTAGCTAGTTCTTGACCCAAACAATCAGAATAAGCGGTGAGAGAAGTTCACCATTTAAAAAAAAAAAAAATCATGTTTTTTGCTTTCATGGCTACTTTGTGTGTGTCTGAGAGAGTTTTCCTGTTAAACCCTCCTCCTCCTCCTCCCCCACAGGCAGCCCCAGCGTGTCAGATTCGAGGATTTTCCGCGAGGCTCGAGGTCGTGGTAACGGTGAACCGCACATCAAGAGGCCCATGAACGCCTTCATGGTTTGGGCAAAAGACGAGAGGAGGAAAATCCTGCAGGCTTTTCCCGACATGCATAACTCCAACATCAGCAAAATCCTCGGTAAGACTCGCACTTATCAGCGTGAGCCGAGACGGGAAGACTGGGAGGGGAAACCAACGTCTGGTTTCTGTCACTGGGCTTTTCATTTTGGATCGAGGAGCGAACGATTTGACCAAAATATCATATCACGATACTTATGGATGACGATATGTAGGTTGGGGGAAAAAAAGTGCCAGAAAAACAGCAAAATATAAAATAAAAAATAATTTTAAAAAAATTATTAAAAATAAATGAATTCCTCCCTTTGCGGTTGCTTCTCTGTGATTTTATTTAGTTTTTTTCTTTTATCTATCCCTAAGAAAACTAAAGCCCTAATTGGCGTTTTTTTTTTTTTTTTTTTTTGTGAACCTGGGTCAAGTACCTCAGTACTCAGACCTCTTGGGTTTGAAAAACAAGTTTTTTGACCACTGCTCCTTTTTTGCTCGTGGATTAAAAGAAAAAAAAATTGAGCAATCACAAAATAACAGATGCTCAGAAAAATGTAGTTGGCCATAATAATATTGTTATATCACTTTATATTTACATACAATATGTATGGAATAAAACACTCCATGCCGTGCTGTTATAGAAAAATAATCAACAGTGAGATGGTGTGATGAAGCGGCATTAGAGTTTCCACCCTAAAGTAGATTATTTTCCTATGACAGAAGATCCTGAAGTGTTTTATTCCTCTTACACCACAGCAATTAGATTATAATTTCATACAGTGTCATAGTTTTTATCCATTTACAGTTACATTTAATGTTCTGTGAAACAAGTTAGCTTCTGTTCTCGCTTACGTTATAGCAGCTATAAACAGTCGTTCCCTCACCAGACTCAATTTTTGCTTTCTCTTTTGAAATTATTGAGACAAAAAACCCACAGATTGTCACGTTATAGAAAAAACACAAAGCGTAAACTCCTCTTTCCTGAAGACGTCAGAAGAGCTATAGCATCACCTCTGACTGTCAGCGGAGTCTCCTTCCATAAATGTTAAATAAACATCTCCTTCCTAGAAAGAAAACTTCCCCATATCAACGATTACACACATTTTTTTTATCCGTTTATTATTATGTGGTGTGTCTGCAAGTCATACAAGTGCCTTGAGCTGTGAGCTGTTACTATAGAAACGATAACATAATAGAACAAGCGCATTAAATATAAACCTGCACTACTGTCAGAGCTGCTGCTCTGGAAAATTAATCAACACCTTCTGACCAATCAGAATCCAGAAGATTAAAGATATAAATCCTTAAAAATACTAATCCTGTCTAAAAAGATTTTATTACCAGTCTAGCAAAATACGACAAAAAAAGTGGAAGAAGAAAAATTTAACAGTCGGTGCTTGATAGCATTATCATTTTGTCATATCACCTAGATTTGGGTGTGTGTGTGTGTGTGTGTGAGAGTGAGTGACTAAGCTTGCTCATATAAGGGCTTTTATGCTAAAAAATTTGCTATATCATTGGCCAGTTCTGTTTAAATTTGCATTTAGGGGCGGAGTTATGCTATGCCTCAGCTCCAACAGGATAAGTATAGTATCATACATCAAGCAGTTCACACATCAAGCACCCATGCCCCCTCACACACACACACACACACACACACACACAGAGAGAGACGGAGACGTCCCGCTCAGAGCTCAGCATTGTGTAACTGCTGCCTAATGAATCGCTCCGGAGAGCCGACTCGGCCGATGATGATATAATTCATTATGCATTAAACAAGCACTCCAGTCTGTCTGACATTTTCTCCAGACCTCTGGGATTGTGTTTGACATTTTAAAGAGCTCCTAAGCATTTTATAACGCCGGGAAATCTGGTTTTAATAAGGCTCCCGCTCTCTCAATTGTTAACAGAAGGAGTTTCTCCTTTTGCGCAGCGCCGGCTGCGTGTCAGGCTCAGCGCTGACAGCTTTTTCCCATTAAACACACAGTAGGAGAGTGTAAATTCACCCCAGACTAGTGCACACACACACACACACACACTTAGACATATACTATATATACACATATATATGAGCATGTACTGCCCTCTGTGAGATTAATCTGTGTGTGTGTGTGTGTGTGTGTGTGTGTGTGTATGGGTGCGTGTGTGTGGGTGTGTGTGGGTGGGTGTGGGTGCATTAATGGAGAATAAGCAGCACAGGCCACAGGTACACTTATTGAGCTCTGGTAATTAGATGGAGTGTGTGAATGGCCCACTTAACCTGCTGTCACCTGGAATAATGACGCACGTCAGAGTGTGTGTGTGTGTGTGTGTGTGTGTGTGAGGGCACTCCGGTACAGGAGGGCAGAATCCCTCGCTCTATTTGACATCGCTTCCAGTCAGAGGTGCTCATTAGACCAAACAATGAGGTGCGACACCTCTTTATGGCCCAGCTTTGGAAAAAAAATGTGTGATTGATGTGCAGCAAAGAGGTGTTAATGTGTGTGTGTGTGTGTGTGTGTGTGTCTTCATGCCGTGTCCAGGTTCTCGCTGGAAGGCTATGACTAATCTGGAGAAGCAGCCGTACTACGAGGAGCAGGCTCGTCTCAGCAAGCAGCACCTGGAGAAATACCCCGACTACAAGTACAAGCCCCGGCCCAAGCGCACCTGCCTGGTGGACGGCAAGAAGCTGCGCATCGGCGAGTACAAGGCCATCATGCGCAACCGCAGACAGGAGATGCGTCAGTACTTCACTGTGGGGTGAGACACTAAAATGAACTTTATTACCTTTACTGAAATCTCCAGCTGGCCCACTGACCCAGTCCCACACCACTGTGATTTCATATAACTAACTCCTGAAGACTCTTATACCACAACAATTTCCCAGCTCTAACCGTTTTATTTATTATATAACAACACGCCACACTTTTTATCCATGTAATGTTACATTTAATGTTGTGGAACGTCCACGAAACAACTTAGTTCCTGTTCTCACTGTAAACTCCGCCTTCCTGAAGATGTCAGAAAACGTACAAAAGGAAAAGTTACAGCTTTAACGCTGACTGGTACAAAGCGCTGACACTGGAGACTCCTTCCATAAATGTCAAATAAACGTCTCCTTACAGAAAACATCACCATTTCAGTGATTATTACGCATGTTTACATTTATTATTATTATCATTATTATTATTATTATTATTATTATCATCTATACATCACTTTTCATACTTTTAAAGTGCGAGTGCTAATAAAAGAAAAGAAAGGCCAAAACTAAATAGTAAAATAGGTAAACAATAATAAAGCAATAAATAACAGCAGAAAAGAAAATAATAACAATATAAAATATTAAATATATATCATAAAAAGGGTAAAATTCTAAATATAAAAGCTCAAGGATTAAAATAGTGTAAAAGTAATGGAAAAGAATGTGCTAGTAAATGTAATAAAGTAATAAAAGCTAGGTAGAAGCTGTTTCTTGTCGTTGTTGTGTATGTGAAAGACAGACAAAGTTCACAAAGAAGAATTTTTTTGCAATTTAGTAATTTAGATTTATTCATTTTTATTAGTTTGTAACAGTATGTATATTATACATGTATGTATTTTGATTCTGATGTAATCAGATAACACTGTTATAACTCCGTGTGTGTGTGTGTGTGTGTGTGTTACAGGCAGCAGGCCCAGTTGCCGCTCTCCTCGGCGGGCGTGGTCTACCCCGGCACTCTGTCCATGGCGGGCATGCCGTCCCCTCAGATGCCGTCTGAGCACTCGAGCATGTCCAGCAGCCCCGAGCCAGCTCCGCCCACCGGCCCGCCCTCGTACCTCAGCATTAGCAAGGGGGACGAGCCTCGCATCAAGCAGGAGGTGCTGCGGATGGACGAGAGCAACGGCGACGCTTACGACGACTTCGACTACGAGGACGAGGACGGAGACTTCGGCAGCGACAGCGAAAACCACGTCGCACAGTAAATTAAAAAAAAGAAACACTTTTTTTTGGAGCTGATCCCTCGTTTCTTGTCCCGCCCTGCCTCTATTCCACCCAATCAGGACTCGGAAAGAGCCACACCCACAACCCCCTCCTAACCCCTCCCTGATACCAGCAGCAGTAAAGCACAGGACGTGTCAGAGTAACTGTTACACTAAATGAGAACGTCGGACGTCACGTGAAACTCATGAGCGAACACATCTCGAGTAAGCTACAGAAAGTAAGATATGATAAGATAAGGAAACTTTCACAAAAAAAAAAAACTTATTATAATAAAAAAAACAGGACCTGTTCGTCGGCCTGTCACTTTAAAACGGTGGACCTGCTTGTCTATAAAGAGACATTTTTTTTTCTGGGTTCTATAATATTCTCACTCAGGTACACGGTGCCAACAAGTGGCTTGTGAATGTGATTTGTTGTTTTTGTGCTTACGGTTTTAATAGAGATAAAAGAAAAAAAAACACATTTATTTTCCTGGTTTTGACGTTTTAAAAAAAAGCACCAGACAGGAGTAACACTTTACCTTTTATTATTTTTGTTTTAGTTATTTTTTTAAAGAATTTCCTGCCTGTGTTAGGTGTTAAACCCCTTCTCTGAATCCTGTATCTCACACACAGACACACACACATATCCACACACACTTTGTAATACACACTCATGCTTTTTGCATGAATGTTAGACGGGGATCGAGGGCTGTGGTTCATTCCCGTACGCTTTTTTTCGGCACTTATGAAATCCAGTGACCCGTGTATATTGTTTGGATCAGTTTTTATTTTATTACACACGCACACACATGCACACATGCACACACACACGGACACACATTTCAATCCACAAACAGGCCTAAAGCGAGGCAGCAGGACGGAAATAAAAACAACGTGTTCCTGTGAGAAGGCAAAAACTGCAGAATTGAGATCCAGCCTCTCTGCTCCATCTCGGTCCCTCAGTTCTGTATCTAAACAGACTGTTTTCACCATTATGGAGAACGCAGAGCCTCACGGTTCCAAGAGAAACAGAGACGGAGAACATGTGAGAGGAAAAATCTCCGTAGACTAGAGTTTGGCGCTGAACAGAGAGAGAGAGAGAGAGAGAGAGAATGGAGGGGTTTTATAGACGCCCACACTATTGCTTAAGCAAGGAAACCTCCAGAGCACTGAAGAACTCTGTGTGTGTGTGTGTGTGTGTGTGTGTGTGTGTGTGTGTGTGTGTGTGTGTGTACGCGTGTGTGAGCGAGTGTGTCACTAACCCCTCACCGATATCCCTTCCTTTAATTATCCTCGCACCACCCTTTCCCACAATATTACTCTTATCAGTTTACCTCCTGTTGCTCCTTATAGGGACCGTGTTGCCACGGCAACGCTTTGATTGACAGCTATGGTGTACACAAACACCCCCGTCCACTCAAGCGCCATCTCGTCATCCTCGTCATCATTTCCTCTCTCCATCTAAACACGTCGCACTCTCCGAGCGCTCCGATTGGTCGA
The DNA here is from genome assembly GCA_022758105.1 of Pangasianodon gigas. NCBI lineage: Eukaryota > Metazoa > Chordata > Actinopteri > Siluriformes > Pangasiidae > Pangasianodon > Pangasianodon gigas. The sequence continues at coordinate 5,038,237 of CM040471.1, read as the reverse complement.
AATCTGATCTCACGTTGCCATGCCTAGCCCCGCCCCCTTTTTAAAAATAAGGTACTAACGCAGTGAGGTTTGAGCTCTCGTATCGTGTGTTATGCATGTTTCTTTTCTGCTGATTTTTTATTTTCCGTCACTCTGCTGTCAAAATCTTCGCTGTTTGAAGGAGGAGCGCTCTGAGTTTTCACACTCTGCATGTCAAATAGTTTTATTTTGTATTTGAATACTGTATTTTAATTTTTTTTTTATATTCAGACTGCCTCTAGTGTAAAAAAATAATATTATTAACAATAATTATAAAGATGGTCAGCTTGTTTGGGTTTTTTTTCTAAGTTTAGTAAGTTATGTACAGTATAATTTATTTTTCACCTCTTCTTCTTGGTTGTTTTTTTTTTAATTATTATAATTTACATTATAAAAAACTGCTTTATAAAGCGTTATATTTAGCTGGTAGGTATGTAGATCTAATTACTCTGTGCTTTACCTTTTTTTTTTATTTGATTAATTTTCAGTCTATTAATCCTGTTTCTACGCTGGTATATCTCAGAAATGATCACAAGGAACTGCTGAAATGAAGGATTTTTTTTTTTTTTTTTTCACCATTCATGAACTCCTGAACCCGTTTCTGAAAGCACTAGGACTCTGGACATTCAGAGATAGAAAAAAAAAACAAGAAGAACATCACTTTTTGTTTTGTTTTGTTTTGTTTATTATTTTTAATGGTTTTATGTACAATGTGAAATTTTCGATCTCTTTTATTCCTTTTTGTTTTATCAGTGATTTTATTCGACCCTGATATCAGTGAAGAAGACGTTCAGGATGTTTACTGGGATTTGTAGTCCTGTCGAGACTCGGTGGAATCTCACTGGTACAAAAAAAAAAAAAAAAAGATACATTTGTAGTCCTCCAGTCTGGACGTGATAAAGATAATTATAACAAAACACATATATATCAAAAATTGGAAGAAGCTCATGTGATGCTCCACCGAGTGTCTCATATCAGAAATGTAATCTCTACGGGACGCCATGAGGGATTTGTTTTAGCTCCACACCATGCCCGAACCTTTTAAAATCACGAAATCACAATATTAATGTTTCCATCCTGCTGTGTGTTTTTTTTTTTTTTTTTTCAATCACAATCAGGACCCTTTACAATCATAAATATTATGAAGGACAGGGTCTAAAGCTGTCAATCATTTATTATATATAAAGCATGAGGTTTTTGCTATGAATAATAATAGATAAGACAATCAAAGTCATGGGTGGAGCTCAAAACAAAAGTGAAAATTAAAACTAAAACACACACACACACACACACACTTGCATTCTTTAAAAAATCCTACCATCTCAACTTGAAAAATCGCTAAAAGATAATTATGTAAATATAACATAGAGGTATAGATTTATATTTTGTTCATAACACAGTGTAATATAAGTTGTATATTTCTTTTTTCCCCTTTTATTGATGTTATTCATGCCACATTTAAAAAAACAAGAGTTAATGTACTCTTACAAAAAAAAAAAAAAAAAAAAAAAAAAAAAGCCGTGGGTTGCCACCATCTGTTCTGAGTTGACGTTTTTCAGTATTATTGCCGGTTTAGGCTCTAATAAAGACAGCAATGTGTTCTGTAGTGCTTCTGCTTTCTTTCTGACGATCTCTTCATGTTAAACCGAATGACATCTGAAAAGTGTGTTACAGGAGTTTATGTCTATGCTGGATATCTGTGTGTGCTCTGTTTCATCTGTAGGCCAGTCTCTTCTCCTAAGTAAGAGCATCAAAAGACTTCCAAAATCAAAAGCAGCTAGGCTGTTAACTAGCCACTCAAATTTCACTGAAGAAAGCAGTGACAGCTAGCTGCGAGTCTGATTGGTGCTGATATGTTTAGGGTTGAGAGTCAGTCAAGTTCATTTCAGTGACTGGCAGTTGGTTACAAGGTTCCGCCCCTTTGAGAGATCTCCCAATCATCATATGGGGAAGTTGTGCGTCCAGCCGGGATAAGCAAAGAGCGCAATAAACTGTGTAATAAGCTTTGAAATGGTTTTCTCTATACAAAACCCACAGTGTACTTTAATCTGCCAAAGAAGCATAGAGAAGCATAGAGAAGCCTAGAGAAGCCCAAAAAAAGAAGCCTAGAGAAGGCCAGAGAAGGCCAGAGAAGCCTAGAGAAGCCTAAAGAAGCCTATAGAAGCCTGAAGAAGCCTAAAGAAGGCTAGAGAATGCTAGACAAACCTATAAAAGCCCAGAGAAGCCTATAGAAGCCTAGATAAGGCCAGAAGCCTAGAGAAGCCTGGAGAAGGCCAGAGAAGCCTAAAGAAGCCTATAGAAGCCTAGAGAAGCCTAGAGAAGGCCAGAGAAGCCTATAGAAGCCTGGAGAAGGCCAGAGAAGCCTATAGAAGCGTAGAGAAGCCTATAGAAGCCTAGATAAGGCCAGAAGCCTAAAGAAGCCTGGAGAAGGCCAGAGAAGCCTATAGAAGCGTAGAGAAGCCTAGATAAGACCAGAGAAGCCTATAGAAGCGTAGAGAAGCCTAGATAAGACCAGAGAAGCCTATAGAAGCCTGGAGAAGGCTAGAGAAGCCTAAATAAGGCCAGAGAGGCCTATAGAAGCCTGGAGAAGGCCAGAGAAGGCTAGACAAACCTATAAAAGACCAGAGAAGCCTATAGAAGCCCAAAGAAGCCTATAGAAGCTTAGAGAAGCCTAGAGAAGCCTATAGAAGCTTAGAGAAGCCTAGAGAAGCCCAGAGAATCCTAGAGAGGAGTGGTAGCTCAGCTGTAAAGGTTTGGTGCTCCTGTCTGAAAGGTTGTGGGTTCAAACCCCAGCATCATCAGATCGTCACTGTGAATCCCTCAGCAAGTTTAACCCTCAACTGCTCAGCTGTTTGGTAGGTTTGGATTCTGTCTCACCTGTTAATGCATTGGGAAGTGGTAGCTTCCCAGTGGTTAAGACATTGGACCTCTGATGGGAAGGTCGTGAGTTCATATCCCAGCACCACCAAGCTGCCACTGCTGAATGCCATAAATGTAAATGTAGAGAAGCATATAGAAGGCTAGGGAAGCCTAGAGAAGACTACAAAATCCTAGAGAAGCCTGGCGTCTATGGGTGTTGGTGGTGTGTCTACGGTCTTCAAAGGAGATCTTCATGCAGGCTGCACTGTCCACTGAAAACAGTTTGAGTTAAATAAATGAACAGAACAATATTGCAGTGAGATATTTGATCATTAGATTTGCTGAAATATTGAAGTCCAGCAAAAGTGATGAATAATGTAGACACATTGTTAAACACTTCTTTGGCACTTTTTAATGAAATTTCAGGGGATGCTGGGCTTCCAGTGTAGTTATAAAGATTTCCCATACAAACCTTACATGAACCTTCAAAATATGTTTAAAAAAAGAACAAAATATATTCCAGGTGTCGTTAATGAGTGTTGAATTGGGATACAAGTATAACAATTAAATATTTACATTAAAATATTAATAAGTTGTCATTTTGATTTGTATACCATTGATAAAAAGGGTGCAAAAATCTAAAAACTGGAAGCAATATCACCTTTTTTTCATCGATGGTACTTCCAGAGAATGAAAGGTATTTCCAGAGGAATGACACCAGGTGACAAATAAATACTGAAATATTTCATATTTCATATATTAAATAAAAATGGCTATGAATTTCCCTCTATAGAACTTTTACCAAAAAAATGTAGTTTTGATTCAAAAGACACAAATCTGTTTGGGAAATAGTTTAAAATGGCATTTATCATTGAGTTATAAGCATTATATTCAAACACGCAACATTAACACTAAAAAGAATCATTGAAAGGAAAATAACGGCACCCCAATCAGATTCTTCAGAGATTAATTGGAAAAATGAATGCATCTTTTTTTTAAATAAAGTGTTTGTACAGTGTGTGATGAAGGTCACTAAACTACAGATTCAGTGCTGGGCATGAAAAACTTTAATTATAATATTAAGAATAATAATATTATAATAATAAAACAATGCGACAATCAAGTTTGGCATTGAAAATAAAATTAGACTAACGTTAAAGCCATTGATTAAAATACTGAGTTTGTTTCCAAGTGAATTGAGTTGCACACTTTTCATCAAAAATACACAAAAAGAAATGAAAAGATAATTATAAATTCAGCATTGAAATCTGGATTCGGATTGGTCAGAAGGTGTTGATTCATTTTCTAAAACGGCAGCTCTGACTGTAGCGCAGCTGCAAATCACAAAGAAAGAGAAAAAAGAGAAGCTGGTGAGGGAACGAGTGAATATTGTAGGTGTAATTAATGAGTGTTGAGTTGAGATTAAAGTATAAAAGTCGTGCTGTTATAGGAAAATAATCAACAACAGGGTGGTGTGGTGAAGCGGAGTTACTGTTAACACTCTGAAGTTGATTATTTTCCAATAACAGCAAGTGTTTTATTCCTCGTAAAGCACAGCAATTTGCCAAAGATTACAATTTTTATTAAAGAACGACAAGCCATGCTTTTTATCCGTATATAGTTACAGTTAATGTTGTGGAACGTCTACGAAGCAAGTTATCACTTATGTTAAAGCAGCTATAAACAGTCATTCCCTCACTAACCTCTGTTTTTTTTTTCCCTCTCTTGAAGTTAATAAGACAAAAACCCTAATGAGGAAACTTCTCTGCCCTGAAGACGTGAAAAAAATTTAAAAAGTTGCAGCTTTACCTCTAACACTGGAGACGTACACCTTCTATAAATGTGAAATAAACATCTCCTTACTTTAAGAGAACTTCATCATATCAACAATCCATTAACGTGAAGCGTCCGTCATACAAGTCTCTATGAATGAGCTGTTGCTATAGAAACAATAATGTATTAATATAAACAAGTGTATTACTCTAAACCATCGCGCACACACACACACACACACACACACACACACACAGAGCTGCTGCTATGGAAAATTAATCGACACCTTCTTCTGACCAATCAGAATGCAGAATTCAACAGCGCTGTGCTATTCGCTCTAAGCCCTTTTCTGATCAGTGTAGCTAGCTCTAGCTAAAACAGCAAACAAACCCAACTGAGATCTCGCACAATACGAAGGAAGTCGAAGAGCTTAGAACTCATGTCTGTGTTAGAAAAGGAAGAAATGCACCCATCACACACACACATCTGACATATCACGTACAGCATATAAGAAGTGTCTTAGTGTTCCTAAAATATGGCACGATCGTATCAGATCATGAAATTTGCTCAAAAAACAGGAATTGTTATAAGAGTGAACTCTAAAATGCATATTTATTATTAATAAAGCGTGAGACGTTGTGCAGAACATTCGCAGTCGTGCCGTTTGACTCAAATACACTGGCTGTTTGTTTTTTTTTTTCCTTTTTCTTTTTTTTTACAGCAACTCATATCTCACATTTAGATGCGTGTAACGAAATGTACTCGGGTTTCTGCCAAGTGCATATGACAAGTAAACAGAAGACAGGACAACACTTCCACTGACTTTTAGATCTGTATATATTTATTTATTTATTTATTTATACTGCCAGTTCAGCTGCTGAGTGATTGCTGTGTGTGTGTGTGTGTGTGTGTGTGTGTGTGTATTGGTATTGAGTATGGAGCTGAGAATGTGAGCGCTCAGTACAGACTAAACACAGACACTGGAACAACCCGAGTCTTTAAGTAATAAAGTGGTGGCATGTTGAGTACTGTAAATATTTCATTTCTTACCAACAGCTAAGTGTGTGTGAGGCAGAGATACAGTGTGTGTGTGTGTGTGTGTGTGTGTGTCACACTGCGCAGTCGAGTGCGCAGATTTGCACCGTGGGTGTTTGGAAATTGAGTGAAAACGATGTCACGTTAATGATTTAAAGTAGGTAATAGGATGTGATTCGGTGCCGAGCTGACGGCTGAGCTGACTCTAAGATGCTCCTGTAATGTATTCATGAAGACGAGGGATTAGAGAGAGCGCTCCGCATCGCACACACACACACACACACACACACACAAACACACGCACACACACAGCCATACATTTACACCAAAGCACTGTTAAATTCCAGATTCTGATTGGTCAGAAGGTGTTGCACATCTGCAAATTTATATCAATGCACTGGCTCTTATATACATTATCGTTTCTATAGCAACGGCTCGTTCCACTGATCATAAAAGGATTTTAAAAAATGACTTGTTTGATCGTTGATACAGTAAGGAGACTTTTAAATAACATTTATGGAAGGAGTCTCCAGTGTCAGCTGTAACTTTATATTTTCCAACATCTTCAGGACAGGACTTCAGGAGTTTACCCTTTTTTTGTGGTTTCTCGTTTACTATATTTTGTCGGGTTTTTTTTGTTGTTTTTTTTGTAATAACGTCAAAAGAGAGGCTGGTGAGGGAACGATTATAATTTAAATGAGAACTTACGCTTGTACGTTTCACAACATTAAATGTAGCTATAAATAGATAAAAAGTATGACGTGTCGTTCTTTAATGATTAAAAAATTGTAATTGTTGACAAATTGCTGTGATGTAAGAGTAACAGACCTCAGGATGTGCTGTTATAGGAAAATAATCAACTTCAAAGTGGTAACACTACCTCCGCTGTCAATGATTATTTTCCTATAACAGCATGACTGTTTGAAACACAGTGTTTAATTCCTTACATATAATCTAAATGCTAGAGCTAGCAGGAGATTTCACTTCACTCAAATGTTATTAAATTGAGGTGAAAGCTACAAAAAAAAAAAAAAAAAAAAAAGAATGCGCATGAACGTAGCTAGCCTGCTAATGTGTGACAGATCTGTATTTTCTTCAGTGATTAGATGAACACTAGTTTATTCGCCTTGTTTGGTTTATTATTCTAAAAAAACATCACAAGTGTTAGTTGCTTTATTAAGTGATTAAGTGATGGTGTGTTAACGCTGATGTTCATGGTACTAATGTGTAAAGCGTGAATCTGTATGTTTTTACTGTATAGGCTGAATATTCAATAGAAATACACATACGCAACTACATGAATATAGAGTTTATAGAGTTTTCATAAAACTGAAACAGAAATACAGTTTTCATTTCATCATCCAGAATCCAAGGGGGGGGGCGCAAACTTTTGCACTGGGCCGTATCCATGAGTGGTTCGGAGATGAGCGTGGAGAGAGACAGGTGTGGAGTGGAGTGAGACTGAAACGCCCGGGGCCGATCTGCAGTCAGTCCTGACACGTATTTCCTCTTCCTGAAGAACCATTACGCATGCAGCGGCCATTAAACATTCAGAGACGTCAACAGCAGCAGCTGCTCGCCTCGCTGCTCTGCTCTGCCCTGCGCCGCTCTGCGCCGCTCTGCGCCGCGCTGCGCTTCCTCCATCTTCACAACACTTCTGCCTTCACCAAGTCCCCGCAGAGCCGCTCCGCATGAAATACTCATGAGCAGCAAGAACAAAATACAGTCAGCTCCGGAACTATTGGCACCCTGTCAAAAAAATATGAAAAACTGATGAGAAGTCTAAACAGCAAACTCAAGCAGTTAAAGAAAATATTTACTTCTGGTCGAAAAAAAAAACATTTAATCTTGGTTTTTTTTTTTTTTTTTTACATAAGAGTAATCTTCTTCTTTCATTAAAAAAAAGTGGAAAAATTATTGACCCCCCCAAAGTAAAGCATAATCATTGGTGAGTATTTATTTGTTTGTTTGTTTGTTTGTTTGTTTGTAGCACAACAGTAAGTCTCTCGTCTCTCAAAAAAGTGAAAAAATATTGACACTCTTAAAGTAAAATATAATAATTCATGAGTATTTATTTATGTATTTATTTGTTTGTTTGCTTGTTTGTTTGTTTGTTTACATAGTAATTCTCTTCTCTCTCAAAAACATGTCAAACTTATTGATTTGTTTGTTTGTTTGTTTGTTTGTTTGTTCTTTAGGGTGTCACTCAAACTTCTTTTTTACACAATAGTGATTCTCTTTTTACTCAAAAACATGTCAAAAATACAGACACCCCTATATTAAAGCATAATAATTTGTTGATATTTGTTTGTTTGTTTGTTTTTTATGTTTGTTTATTCTTTAGGGAGTCATTTACCCTTATTTCTTTACATAATAGTAATTCTCTCTTCTTTCAAATATGTGTCAAAATGATTGACACCACAAAGCATGTTTGTTTGTTTGTTTGTTTGTTTGTTTGTTTGTTTGTTTTACAGGGTGTTGTTCAAATTTTTTTAAACAATAATTTTTTTTTCAAAAAATGTCAAAATGATTTAATTTCATCATATGTATTAAAGCATAATAATTAGATATTTATTTGTTTGTTTGTTTTTGTTTGTTCTTACAAACAAACAAAGGTGTCATTAAATGTAGTTTTTACACAATAGTAATTCTCTTTTCTTTCAAAAACATGTACAAAATTATTGACACCCCTAAATTAAACAATAATAATTTGTTTATGTTTATTATTGTTAATAAATCTGTAAATATAAATAAATGTTTATTTATTTATTTTCATTAGTTAGGTAGTTCTTTATTATTATAGTTCTTTATCTTTGTTTGCTTGTTTGTTTGTTTGATTGTTTGTTTGTTTGTTTGTTCATTGTGGTTTCATTTAAACATCTTTTTTACATTAATTAATTAATTAAACACAAGTCAGGTAATGTACATAAGAAAAATAAATAAGCAACTAAAAATATAATTGATGTCATCATCACCGGCTGCCTCAGAACTTCCCAGAATTCAACGCTACAGGGTGGCACTCATGAAACCAACTCCATTTCCCATCAGCATCACAGACTACAAACCGTGTCACATGATTCAATTATGCATTCAGGTTCACTTCTGATTACACACACCTGTTCACCGTCACACTCAGCTCCGCCTTTAAATAACCCTGAGTGTGTGTGTGTGTGTGTGTGTGTGTGTGTGTGTGTGTGTGTGCATGCATGCATATGTGTGTGTGTATGTGTTGCTGTTTTTAGACTCTGTTTTGGTTTGATACTTTGCTCTTTGTTTTTGCCCTACATAACTGTAGTTGCCTGATTTTTAATAAAACCTGCACTTGGGCCCGACTTCACCGCTTCCCTGACAATTAAACAGAAACTGAGGCATAATTTTTTTTTAAATGTATGAAAAGGTTTTCAATTTTCCAAGAATTGGACCTGGAATCATACGGCGAACATCCCAGAGAGGACATCGAGGAGGACGGTTTTAGAATTACACAGTTTCTTAAAGTCATCAGCTCTGAAAATGGACTACTAGACATCACTTTAAACAGCCTATAAACGTGTCTCTGTCCTTACAGGAAGAGGTTTCGGGCAGATTCAGAGTCACCGACTCCAAAACATTAAATAATAACTTTATTAAACTGTAAATATTTCTGAAGGAAAAGTTTCTCGTGTTCAGAATCGGGTTACGCACGTGCTTGCTTTCTGAACAAATACAAATTGTGTATAATACACTGTGTATAATCGTAGGTTGCCAGATTTTTCCTTCATTTTTCCATCTAGGATAGTGCTTCTATATCGTCTAGACCACCATCTTTAAACACAAGCACTCACCTTTAAAATTAGAAACAATCAGGGATAGAAAATAAGGACTGAAGAAAGAAACAGCAATTTTTTAAAAAAATGTTGTCAAATGTAATATATGGTAACATAAACGCAAGAGACAATTTAAAAAAGAAAAACTGCTCAAAATTTAGAAAAAAAAAACTTATGAGCAGGAGCAACAAAATATGGTCGACTCCAGAATTATTGGCACCCTTTAAAGTAATAAACAAAAACTGACATTAAAACTAAAGTATAAAAGAATACAGTGCAAGCAAGGTGCACAATTTCAGATTCACAGCAAATCCTCACTTGTGTCTTACTACTTCAACTCACACTACGACCCAGAGTGCTGCTCATCTCTCCGAGATGGGCTTTACCAAAAAATAATCACTGGGGTGCCAATAATTTTAAAACCAATGTGCTTAGAAATACGTTTAAAATGTACAAGAAAGCAGTGTATTTTAATACATTATACACCTGTTGCGTGTTGTTGATTTTATACATCCATATTTTCCTCATTTGCATGAAGGGTGCCAATACTTATGGATTTGACATTACCTGGCAACAGTTGCTCAAAGGTCAATGGAAAACCGCTCAGTAGAGAGTGTTTGCACGTTTATATCGTCTCTGAGTGGTGATCTGAGAGGCCGCTCGTGTTCACCAGGCCCTGATTGCTGCATTTTCCCGCAGCCATTAACACCTGGGTCCTCACATGCAAATATTATGCTAATAGTATGTTAATTGCGAGCGGTGCCGCTAAGCGAGCCTGCTGTCGGGAGCACTTGTGAAAAATTGGGCGGGGTCACTCGCAAGCTGTAAACGCAGTCTAAACACAAATAAATAAACCCCTAAGAGCTTACGGGGAGCAACGCTGCATGATAATGCGTGGTGGTGGAGGCCAGGAACCGGCCACTGAGCGCAATAAACAGATGCGTGATTTATAACAAGAGTCGTCCTTGCTAATGTCTGTAGATAAGGCTGACATGCAGTGCGCATGGCGAGCGTCAACCTTCGGGGTCTAATGGAGGTCTTGGAATTCTAAGGTTACTCAGTGATTCAAAATGGATGCTTGTGCAGAAGGAAACACAAAAATGATATTTATACTGAAATGTTTGTGATGTGTGTAGCGATTCTGCTGCAGATCTCTTGGTTGGTGCTGTATTTTTTTTTTTCCCGTGACAACTTGGTTGTGGTTGTGTGTCATTCAGTCAGATCCTAAAAAACAAAAGTTTTTTATCTCACTCGCCATTTTCTGATCATATTAAAGAGAAATCCAGAGTAGAAGTAGTGGAGACATTGGAGCAAACGCTGCACTCAAAGTCCCAGAATGCAATGCAGCAAGTCACAGCAGAGTCTCGGCTTGGCGAGTTAGCGATCTACGTGATGATGAGCAGCGATGGCGGTATTAGCATGAAAGTTGATCTGTTTGAGCATGAAGTGCTGGACAGGTTAAAGGACTAAAGCGCCGCTGCATCGCTCTCGTTAGGTACAGAAGAAGAAAGGGGTTAAATCTCACTGCACGACTATCAATCAGCAGGTAGTTGAACAGCATTGTGGGTAATGTAGGAAACTGTTAACCAAAGTGAGAATAGACAATTTCATTAAAAAATGAATCTGGTATGCTGCTCAAGAACACGTGTTAATATGAACATTAATATTTAAGTCATCCAGGGTGGATTTTTCCTTTAAATGGTGCAGGTCAGTCACCTGATTAGGCCAGTCCATGTCCCTGTCATGCAACCCACCAAACACACTCCTTTTCAGACCCAAAGCCCACTGCTGACCTCTTCAGGATGAGAAATGACGTCCTCACATGAAACATGAAACAGAAGCTCCTACTCAACCAATGTCGCCTTTTTTTCCCTCGCCTCTTTCCATGACAGTACTCCAGAGTGCATTTTTAATTTGCCCCATCAGCCCTTTAGCTCATTGCTCCAAGATGTCTTGGCTTTTTTTTTCTTGGTCTGTTTGTAGTTTGGCAGTACAGCACGAAGCCTCCGGCGTGTTTAAGGGGCTGAGACGTCATTACTGTGAGCACAGCGACATTACTGCCAGCTGCTTGAGCCTGAATTAGCACTGAGCTTTGTTTAATACGTCGTTCTTCCTTCCACAATGTGTTGAGCACATGCATGTTAATTTCCTTTAGTCCTTTCCTTATGAAAAAGAAACACAGACCTAAGTGTCATTTCTACACAGCCGCTTAAGGTGGCACGCTGGGTATTGAGGTCAAGAAAACATTCCTGCAACATTAAAAAAATATATGATTTGTTCTGCGAACTTTCCCACTTAGACAAAAAAAACCCATTATGGAATGTTAGCAAGAACGTTATGCAAAAAATGTTCAAAACAGCCAGAAAACCACACGTTTTGATAACTATAATTTTCTGCTAATCTAAACTGTTTGAAGACTGGTGCAAAGGTTAGGTTCCTGTCTTCACAATGGTCTGATCCACTTCATTTTTTCATTTTTTCACTTCATTTTTCTAATTCACTTCAGTTTTTCGGATCTTCAGCTGTCTGGTTCGGGTGAAACTGTATCTACTGTAGCCTCAGATTCCTGTTCATGGCTGACAGGAGTGGAACCCGATGTGGTCTTCTGCTGTTGTAGCCCATGTTGAGATGCTTTTCAGCTCACCACGCTTGTAAAGAGTGATTATCCGAGTTACCGTAGCCTTCCGGTCAGCTCGAACAAATCCGGCTAGTTCTCCTCTGACCTCTCTCATCAACTACACATGCAGAACTGGATGTTTTTTGGTTTTCGCACCACTCTGTATAAACTCTAGCGACTGTTGTGTGTGAAAATCCCAGGATTCTGAAATACTCAAACAATGCCACGGTCACTGAGATCACTGAGATTTTTTATCCTATTCTGACGTTTCACGTGATCATTAACCGAAACTCTTCATGATTTTATGCATTACGCTGCTGCCGCTTGCATGAATTGAATAAATGAGCAGGTGTACAAGTGTTCCTAATAAATTGGAAATACTTCTGTTTCTGTTCATTAACACTGAGCTTGCATTAGCATTCCAGTCTGTCTCTCTGAACCCTGATAACTTTATCCCAAATGAAATGTCAAATGCTCTATCATCTTTCTCTCTCTCTCTCTCTCTCTCTCTCACTCACACTCACACATACACTTCTCCCACACGTGCCTCTGTCAGGCAGATTAATATTTCATATTGCTTAAAAGTTGGTACATCTGGTGCGGAGTATAATTCCATGTCGGCTAAAGTGTGTGTGTTCTTATGACTCGCGCTAATGTCACATGTATAAAGGGTGCATTAGTGGCCTTTGGCACAGGAGGCGGGATATCACCAGCGTGCAGTATCGCAGTGTAATAGCGGTTTGATTTACACCAGCGTCTCGGGATTACGTCTCTCAGAGAACACACATGTGTTTGATTTGTTGGGGATTTCGAGGCCAGACTGAAGCGGGATAAAGCCGGGGATTGTGGGATTGTTAAATGATGTGTGTTGTCTGTTCTGGGCTTGAGGACAGATGTGGAGCTGATGTGAAGTGCCGCTTCCACGTGGCCCTGCGGTTGTGCTCTTTTATTGGGACTAGGGGACTCCATTACTAACCACAAGTCTGCAAAATTCAGTCCCACTGTCTGATCAAGGGAATATAAACAGAACACTGACCGCCATTTTGTTTCTGATGAATCATTATAATAGATAATACAGTGGAAATTTTTTTAACTTATTAATCACAAAGATATTATCCAAAATTTCCCAAATGCTACTTTTGAGATAATAACTAGAATTATCTCTCATGTATTGGCTCTTATTAAATATAGTCCAACTGTTTTTCTTTATCCAACAATAATGCATCATTCTTTGCTAATAAATAGAAAATTGTTCGTTCTTTATGCATGTTTGTGGTTTCTCTGTAACATGACAAGCTGTGTTTTTTTTTTGTCTTATTAACTTCAAAAGAGAGATAAAAGAGAGGCTGGTGAGGAAATGACTGTTTATAGCAACAACTAACTTGTTCAATGGAACTATCATCTGCTGTGGTGTAAGAGGAATAAAACATTTCAGCACACACTGTGATAGGAAAATAATCAACCTCAGGGTAACAGTAACTTTCGTTGCACCACCCTGTTGTTGATTGTCTTCCTGTAACAGCATGACGCAGAGTGTTCTGTTCTTTACATACTGTACCTCACCATATATCAGTTGCACACAGACATTCCAGCCTCGAAATTTCTAGGAACGTTTGCTTTTATGGAGCATTTAATCTCTCGAGTTTTCTCATAAGACTATAATCTTTCCTTCATCATTCTTGTGACATTTTCAGTTGCACGATTAACACATTAACGCTAACATTTCCATAGAGTTAGTTTCTGTCTAACTGAGAACAATCCACTACAATACTGCAGGAGCATTCTTTTTGTAATGCTACAGATTGATTGTTATAATGTTGTGAAAACGTTCTGTGTTGGTTGGAATAAAGTTGATATATTGCCGTGTTTGGTGCCTCTTATTACAGCCATTTTTGGTGCCTCTTATTTTCACTCTTGCTCCCTCAACCTCAATATCAGGCAGGATATGTGTGTTTATAAGTTATACAGTATGTTTTTCAGAAGAACAAGAACAGGCATCAAATTTGAAAAAAAAAAAAAAAGGAAAAAAAAGTTTATTTTTGTGTGAAACATAATGGTTAGAGAGTGAGAGCAAGCCGGAAAGAGAAACAGGGTGACATGCATCAATAAAGCAGGTCGTGAAATTGAACGTTTTACTGGTGTTTTGTGTTCATGCGCCTCTCACTCAGGCTTTCTTCTTCCATGCTGTGATGGCCGACAGGGTCACTGACAGCTCACACTCATGCGGAGGCAGAGAACGTTCCTGCTTGTTCCACCAGCTTTATGGATTATACTGTTCTTAATGAAAAAAACTCTTTGATGCCAAAAAGTTTAAAGCCCCATCTTTTAGCAGAGAAACACTTCCTTTTCAGGCATTTTGCAAGAGAATGGGCTGGGAGTCAGAGTGCATGTTAGATAAATGAGAGAAATGTTTGGATGGAGTGTGTGACCGATGGTAAAAGATCACGGGCCAAATGAAATGAACTTAAGTAACTCGGAGTGGATTAGCAGTGCTGTCTCTTGTCATGTTATCTACGATGACATTTTGCTTTCTCCTCTTTTCTCCGTCTCGGAAAATGTGTACAAGCATGTAATCTTGGTTGACAAAAAGTTTTTTGTTTCATATGTCTGAAAGAACGTATAAGCTTCATTTCTGAATGTTTAACGATAAACAGCGTCATGCGAGAAATATTCAGAGACGTTTTTCAGACTGTCATTATCAAAGGAAGTGTTTTTTTAAATGTCGACAAATTATTCATTCTTCCACTGACAAATGTATTTTCCCTTCCTCTCCCCCTCTCTCTTTCTCTCTCTCTCTCTCTCTCTCCCTTGCTCTCTCTCACACACACACCCCTGTTTTGAGTGGAGAAATACATTAAAATGCTCCAGGCAAGCATAATTGGTGTGTTTGAAATATTGCAAATAACAGTAATTATCATTAAATGACTTGTTCCATGAAAACAGGCGATGTGTCATTTTCTATTTGGATTGCTGCGGTCAGATGTTTGCAGAAACTTTCTGCCACTCGCTGTCTTTTTTTGTCTCCACCCGTCCATTAGAGCATCTCTGTTTTGGAGTTGATTTATTGCCGAATTGAACTTGCATACCGAGATGTGAAACAGCGAACATCATTTCGTCATTTTCAGCTTGTTAAAAAAGAAAGCGGGGGCAGTCAGAGTCGGTGGCCTTTTTGTTAATGAGGATGCATGCGCCTTTTCTTTTTTGTGATTTTGCCCTCTGAGGTTCCCTGATATCAGCAAGCATTTACAATCTAATTACTGTCTGCACTCCACTCTACTTGTCTCCATCCCTCCCACCTGTAGATTTTTAGATGAAAAACACACACAGAGGAAAAGAATAAGAAAGAATGAGAGAAAGAAATCCCACAAAAGGTAAACGTGTTGACAGTCGGAGTCCCGCAAGTTGTCTGGAGATCCAGTACCCCTGAAATTGATCCAGGCGCCTCAGGGCTCTGATCTGAGACCATCAGCCGTCAAACTCAAAACAGCTTTGCAAAGAATATCTTGATTTAAAAGTAACACCTACGCCATAGGAAACAAACTCACTTTCTGCCTGGACAGCATTGCTATTTTTGTTAGCCCTTAAAGGGCTGTAAACAATTAAGCTACGTCATTTCTTTAACATATTATTATAAGTACAGTAGTACGGTAGCTCTGAAAAAGTCAAGACTAGAGAGGACAGCTCAGGATAAGGCACCTCTTTAGAAGGCAGCTCTGCAGAAGATAGCCCTTGAGATTGTACTACTAAAAAAGGAGATGTTAGATCTAGATAAGACAGTCTTGAAGAAGGAGGGGTAAAAGAGCCATAGAGAAGGGAGTCCTGGAGAAAATAAGCCTTAAGAAGGCAGCCGTAGGCAGTCCTGAAGAAAGCAGCACTGGAGAAGGCAGCTATGAAAAAAGGCAGTCCTGAAGTATGCAGCCCTGGAGAAGGCAGCTGTTGCAAAGGTCAGTTCTGAAGCAAGCAGCACTACAGAATGTAAGGGTGTAGAAGGCAGCCCAGGAAGATAGCTGTTTGGAAGATAGCCCTGGAGTAGACAGCCATAGAAAGGGCCATTCTTGAGAAGGCAGACCTTGAGAAGGCTTGAGAGAACTCTAGATAAAGCAGCCCTGGAGAAGGCAGCTTGAGAGAAGAAAGCCCAGGAGTAGGCAGCTCTAGTGAAGACAGCCCAGGAGAAGGCAGCTCGAGAGAAGTAAGCCCAGGAGAAGGCAGCTATAGAGAAGAAAACCTAGGAGAAGACAGCTATAGAGAAGAAAACCTAGGAGAAGACAGCTATAGAGAAGAAAACCTAGGAGAAGGCAGCTCTAGAGAAGAAAACCTAGGAGAAGGCAGCTATAGAGAAGAAAACCTAGAAGAAGGCAGCTATAGAGAAGAAAACCTAGGAGAAGACAGCTATAGAGAAGAAAACCTAGGAGAAGGCAGCTCTAGAGAAGGAAGCCCAGGAGAAGGAAGTTCCTTGAGAAGGAAATCCCAGAGATGGCGTATGTGTAGAAGGCAGCATTGGAGAAGGCAGCCCAAGATAAGGTAGTTGCAAGGAAGATAAGCCTGGAGAAGGCAGGACTTGGGTATGCAATCCAGAAGAAGGCAGCTCTGGACAAGTCAGGCATGTAATAGATAGCTAGAGAAAAGACAGCCAATGATAAGGTAGCTATTAGGAGGTTTGTCCTGTAGATGACAGCCTTAGAATAGCCAGCTCTGGAGAAGGTAGCCAATGATAAGTTGGCCATAAGGAAGTTAGCCATAGAGAAGGCATCTGAAGAGAATGCAACTCTGGATTAGGCAGCTCTGGATAAGGCAGCTCTAGAGAAGGCAGCTCTGGTAAAGCAGCCCTGGATAAGGCAGCCCTGGTGAAGGCACCTCTGGGGAAGGCAGCTCTGAAGAAGGCAGATCTGTAAAAGGCAGTGCAGATGAAGGCAGCTATGGTAAAGTAGCCCTTGATAAGGCATCTCTGAAGAAGGCAGATCTGGTGAAGGCAGCTCTGGGAAAGGTAGCTCTGGTGAAGGCAGCTTTGGTGAAGGCAGCTGTGGAAAAGGCAGCTTTGGAGAAGGCAGCTTTGGAGAAGGCAGCTCTGAAAAAGGCAGCTCTTGTGAAGGGAACTCTGGAAAAAGCAGCCCTGCTGAGGGTAGCTGTAGAGAAGGCAGCTCTGAAATGGCAAGACAGTTCTTGAGAAAGTAGGCCTGGAAAAGCAGTTCTGGACAAGGCAAAAGTATTAATGCCATTTACTAAGACTTCAGGACACAGTATGTATGTGTCTATGATCTCTGGTTAGCTGGAACGTATTGAGTGTGTGTGAAGCAGAATGTGTAAGTGTGGGTAAATAAGATGACGAGGTTTTGTATGCTCCTGAGCCTGTGTGCTTTATGTTGTCTCCTTCTTCAAATCTTGCAGCACTGACATTCGCGTCGCAAAGGTTGTCAAGGGATTAATCTCATATCATGCTGTGGTGGAGAAAAAAGTATCTCTTCCAAGAATTAAACACAATTTACCCATCATGCTCCCTCTTTCAGGACTAGAGACAAGCATAAATAATATCTCTGCGGTCCAGATTCGCTAATTTACAAGCTTAGCTTTTCCAAATGTTATTAGACAAGCCGAGGAGGTTTACAAAGCTGCTTCCGGCAGTGATCTGTTATCCAGCCCTTCAGTGTGTAAGTGTGCGTGAGAGAGATGGCGTTAAAGAGACATACCTGACGCCTACTCCCATCAGCCCCTAACCTCAGGGGCATGCATTCTTCACTTGGCACTCGCTTCTCTTCATTCTCCTCTGTCTTCCTACAGAGGCTCTCTATCCCTCTCTCTCCCGTTTTCTCTGTCACGCTTTCACTCTCTCCCTGTGCCAACTCCAACCTGTACTGTTTTGCATTACAAAATCTACATGTTACACTCTTCCCTTCCAAAAGTAAATTACGAATGTCAACGGAAATCGAATTCCCAGAACATTTAATGTTGCTTAAATTCCCAGAACATGTAAAGAGTGCTTTGCTTTTTTTTTTCTTTTTTTTTTTTTTTT
>CM040471.1:4982889-5010007 GCA_022758105.1 Pangasianodon gigas | reverse complement strand
AATATCTCTACAATACGCAATATCTTTATAATACACAATATCTCTACAATACACAATATCTCTACAACACACAATATCCGTACAATACACAACATCTCTACAATACACAATATCTCTACAACACACAATATCTCTACAATACACAATATCCTTACAATACACAATATCTCTACAATACACAATATACTTACAATACACAATATCTGTACAATACACAATATCACTACAATATGAAATATTTGTACAATACACAATATCACTACAATATGAAATATTTGTACAATACACAATATCACTACAATACGCAATAACTGTACACATTCTGTGTGGAAAGAAAGAAAAAAGGCAGCTGTGATCATCAGTGCTGTGGAGAGACTGATGAATTTAATAACGCTATAGTCTCGTTTTTTATTATTATAGATGTAACTGAATCTGAATTTATTATTGAAAATGAACAGATAGTGTGTTCTACACAAATGCAAATACAGACACGAATACGAGAATGACTATTCAGATTTTTTTCTTCAGAAGTGTTCACAGGCCGTCTGGTTGAGACTAGAGATGTGCATTGGGACGCAACAAAAAAGCGAGCAGTTAGATACGAATCTTGCAGGACAAACAAAGTCCATGTTCATTAACATGTAAAGCGTTTGTTTATTCATCCTTAGTAACTGCCTGGTCAGGGTCGCAGCGGTTTAAATCAGGCTACTAGTTTGTTTATATTTTGGGAAAACAAATTTGTTAGGAAATATCGCAGGGAGGTACAAGCAAAAATAATAAGAATGTGAGCGGGATTTTAGTGTATATCTCTAGTTATGACCTGGAGTGATGTAGCTGAGTTTGAGGAACTGTTAGAACCAGGATTCACACACCATGCTGACATTTCTACTTCATCTAGAGGTGTAGTGGTAGGGTTCATATTTAATTAAAAACAAAAAAACTTCTGCTTTAGGCCACACCCACTTCGGGTTTAAATCCGGATATTTGGAGCGCTAAACAGACTTGGATACAGATACACATATATATACAGTCAAGTCCATAAGTATTTGGACAGTGACACAATTTTGGTAATTTTGCCTCTGTACACCACCACAATGGATTTGAAATGAAGCAATAAAAATGTGATTGAAGTGTAGACTTTCAGCTTTAATTCAAGGGGTTTAACAAAAAATATTGCATTAACCATTTAGGAATTACAGCCATTTTTTTACAGAGTCCCTCCATTTTCACAGGCTCAAAAGTAATTAGATTGTTTCATGGCCAGCTGTGGCCTGTTTCCTCATTATTTCCTGACAAATTAAGGAGATAAAAGGACTGGAGTTGATTCCAAGCACTGAATTCACATTTGGTAGCTGTTCATGGGAACTCTCACTATGCCGTCCAAAGAGGTGTCGATGCAAGTGAAGGAGGTCATCATTAGGCTGAAAAACCAAAACAGACCCATCAGAGAGATAGCAGAAACTTTAGGAGTGGCCAAATCAACAATTTGGCACATTGTTAAAAAGAAGGGGTGAGCTCAGCAACACCAAAAGGCCAGGAAGACCATGGAAGACAACTAAAGTGGATGATCGCAGAATTCTTTCTTTGTTGAAGAAAAACTCCTTCACAATATCTAGCCAAGTCAAGAACACTCTGGAGGAAGTAGGTGTATCATGGTCAAAATATCATTGTCAACCGTCTGTATAGGACAGCGCTTCACAGTTTAGATGGATAATGACCCAAAATGTACCGCGAAAGCAACCCAAGAGCTTCTTAAGGCAAAGAAATGGAATGTTCTTAAATGTCTGATGACCTCAAGCCAATTGAGCTGCTGTTCACTTACTGAAGACAAAACTGAAGGCAGAAAGACCCACAAACAAGCAGCAACTGAAGGCAGCTGCAGTAAAGACCTGGCAAAGCATCTCAAGGGAGGAAACTCAGCATTTGATGTCCATGTGTTCCAGATTTCAGGTAGTCACTGACTGCAAAGGATTTGTGTCCAAGTATTAAAAATAATCCTAATATTTACGATTATATTAGTTTGTCCAATTACTTTTGTGCCTGTGAAAATGGCTGTAATTCCTTAACAGTTAATGCAATATTTTTATTAAACCCCTTGAATTAAAGCTGAAAGTCTATACTTCAATCACATCTTGATTGCTTCATTTCAAATCTATTGTGGTGGTGTATAGAGGCAAAATTACCAAAATTGTGTCACTGTCCAAATACTTATGGACCTGAGTGTACAAACTCCCTGGTTTATCTAGTGGGGTTTCCTGCACAGTATTGTTACATAGTATTTATGATGGGTTTTTGAAGGTAAATATATTTTACATATTAAACTAACATCCAATCTTTAGTTCAGTAGGCTACATCAGAGAATAATGAACTTAATTTTTTTATATATAGTGTAAAACATCTAACATTTAATCATATAGATATAGGAGAGAGATAAAATGACACAAAACCTACACCACTGTCTTGTATTAACAATAATGATATATTTTTTTAATAAAAATGAATAAAAACCTGTGTGTGAAAGGAGGAGTTAGAGTATGTCTATTTTCCTTTTTTTTTTAAACAACACACAAACCATCTGTAATTTTTTTTTTCACCTGCACAGGCCTTTCTACATGTTTACTTGAACCTTGAGTGATTACGGATGAAAGAACAGGCTAAAATGTCTGGCATTGTACCGGGTTCAAGTCCACGGCGCGCGCAAGGAGAAGACGAGGACCGAACAGACGCACTGACATGTTAAAAGCCTCCAACACAAAAGGACGAGCTGCGTGAAAGCCCGTCAGGTGTTAGGAGTCAGGATGGCAAGAAACGGATAAAAAATACACACACACACACAGAGTGAGGGGGAAATTAAAAGACAGGAAACGCTGTTTTCAGCACGAGGCAACTCATTTACAGAATGGTCCAGGACTTGAAAACAATTATCATCTTCCTTCCATCCTCATCGCTGCATCCCTCGCTTTTGTGAGGAGGCCCCTTTTTGTTTTCCTCAAGGACGTATTAATTATCGTAGACGAGGCCGACTTTTTATTTATTTTTTTTACGTGTTAAATAAAGCGTTGCTTTGTGCTCTGTTAGATCGGCTCTGATGTTTCCTGTGTGCGTCTGAGAGAAATGGAAACACGACAAGAACATTTGTTCTCCTGATGCAGGTTCGTTAAACAGCGCATGTTTATTTGTTTCTGCATCCACATGGTTTTTTTTTTTTTTCCCTTTTCAGTCACAATCATGCTGGTGTGCAGTTAAACACCTGTCCTTCAAACAAGGCAAAGTCTTTTTTTTTGACAACAAGCTGCAAAAAGAGTAAAAAGATGAATATATATTCATCTTTTTACAATTTTTTCATCTTTTTATGCCTATGTATATATAGTTTTTTTTAATGATAGTTTTCAGTGCTTGTCATGGCAACTGAATGTCCAAGGCCGATGGGAATAATTATTTTGAATTAATAGTTATTATTGGTAATGCTACTTTTTCACTCTGTGGTCTAAATGGACCTGTGTGTTTGCTTCTGAGGATAAAGAGAATAACACACACACACACACACACACACACATACACACACACACACAGGATCTGTAGACAGGCCTCAGACCTACAAGACCTTCAATTTACTTTGTTTATTTATTTATTTATTTAACAGAGACAACACACATTAATCAGCATCAGTATTGTCAGATTTTTCCAAATGGCTCGTTTTCATCCGCTGTCTCTGGGCATACTGATTTTTTTAAAAAATAAAATTTAAAGCAGCAATAAACGGACACGGTTACACAACACATTCAACACCAAACACACTAGAAACTCACAACACAACCCATAATACAATCCCAACACTAATTTATAAGATCATTAAAAACATGATTTATAACTACACATAATGCTGACACTCCTGAATTTCCAGAAATTAATATTATTATTGTTATTTTTTTTTTTTTTTTGTATGATCTCTTAAATCAGCCGAACGTTGATGTTCATTCCACTCGTTTGATGCGCGCAAATGAAAAGCAGATTAACCAAAAACACACTTTTCCATAAAATTATTACAAGATCGCATCTTGTAAACGCCATCGTCGAACTGTTTGTGATTTTATATCCAAATTCTTCACACACTGGAGGAGCAAGATCATTTAGAAGTTGAAAAATGCTAACACTAGATTGGAGAATTTCATTCAATTCTTCTTTTTTTAAAAAAAAAAAAAATCCATATTTAGCTAAAACTATGATGATGATGATGATGATGATGGTGTTGATTTAGGATTTTATCTAAAAACCTAATTTGATGTTTAAGCCATTAAATGTCCATGTTCTTATTCAGATATTCATCATAAAGTGGATTATTTAGTAACTGCAGTTACAGGAAAGGTGTTAAGTTATGAGTTACTGGAACTACAGACGGATCCTGGAGCCTGGAATTCTGTAATAATCCTTCAAACCAAACATAACTGTGTGATAAGATTTATCTTCTGCAGTGATGGACTGGAATAGAGATGACCTACAGTCACTCTCTCTCTCTCTCTCTCTCACACACACACACACACACACATACACACTCACATAAAACTGCATTAAAAGGAAAACATTTATAGATTATATATGTTTGAGATAGTAATATCTTACCATGCTTGAATATTAAACATATCCTTCTTCTTCTTTTTCTTCTTCTTCTTCTTTTATAAATGTAAATAAAACACAATCTAAAACACAAGTTCATTTAAAGACAATCTGCGCAAATGTGATTCAGCGTGTTTTAAAGAAATACATTTGAGCACGCAAGAATCGGAGAAAGGTTTTGCAATTTAAATGTAATACATATCTCCTCTCCACAATGAAATAATTGTATAAAGTAAGCGTGCGTGTTATTCACAAACTCACAGAAATCAGTGTTTTAAGATGAAACCATAAAAAAACAGAAATTCACCTCAGCGTTACGGATTTATAAAATGAACACATAAAGGTAAGCTGATGTGAATTTAAAGGTTTTTTTAAAGCCTTGAGTCTCTCTGGACTCTCTGGAAAGCGACGCTTTGGAGCTGGGCTTACTTCTCAGCACAACCTCGACGGAAACATGCTTCAGTGTGTCACGAACACCATCAACGACACACTGCTGCCATCTGTTGGCCATTCTGTGAAGTGACGATCGAAGGGGTGTGTTGAATTCTCTGTTTGATGAACGCTGCACAACACTAACCATAACTATAAACTATACAAAGTGCAATATGTCATAAATGAATACATTAAAAACTGTAATAAGAGGAATAAAACACTTCAGGAAGTGCCGTTATAGGAAAATAATCAACTTTGGGGTGGTAATTATTATTTTATTATTATTATTTAATAAAATTATTATTTTTTAAAATATTAATATTATTATTATTTTCCTGTAACAGCATGACACTGAGTGTTTTATTCCTTCCATATCTACCTTCTATTTGAGTTTGATTTTAATGAAGTGTTATTTTAAATGGTTACCTTTTCTTTATTACTTCTCATGTTTCTGATTATAAATCCTAGATTTTTTTTTTTTTTTTTTTTTTTTTTTTTTGGGGGATCTAGACTGTTACCACAGTGAAGTGTTTTATTCTTATACCACTCTTATTCCACAGCAATTTTGTTCACTATTATAATTTTTTATTTATTAAAGAATGGCATGTAATAGTTTTTATCCATTTATGGTTACATTTAATGTTGTGAAACATCCACGAAACAGGTTGGTTCCTGTTCTCACTTATGTTATAGCAGCTATAAAAGTTAATAAGACAAAAAAAACCACAGCTTGTCAAGTTACAGAGAAACCACAAAGTGTAAACTCCTCCGTCCTGCAAGTATCAGAATAGTTACAGCTTTTCCTCTGACTGTTACAAAAGCACTGACACTGGAGACTCCTTCTGTAAATGTTAAATAAACATTTCATTTCTTTAAGAAAATTTCACCATATTACAGACAAGTCCCTGTGAATGAGTTGTTACTATAGAAACGATAAGGTATTAATATAAAGCTGTGATTTGCAGCTGCACTACTGTCAGAGCTGCTGTTATAGAAAATGAATCAACACCTTCTCCTGTCCAATCAGGATCCAGAACTCAGGAGCGTGCCTCAGATCTTTAGGCTTCAGTGGCCTTCACAGAGCTTCATATTCAGTCTCAGGATTTCCGCTAATGGATTCAAAGCAGCGACAAATCGGCTTCGAATCATCCGCCGATGATGAGATTTATTCTGTCGTGTCTTTTTTTTTTTTTTTTTAGCTACAGCAACGTTCTGCCTGACTCTGCACTCTGAGCGACGGAAAGCCGTGAAGAGCGTCGAGATTAGCACAAGTGTCGAGCAGCGCTCGGATACAAAGCCTGTTTGATCCCGGAGGATTGAAGGATGTAAGACCTTCAAAGCCGACAGGCCCTTTTGTGGTGATAGCACATGTTTTTTCTCAATGTACTTACCCATCACACACACACACACACACACACACACCGCTCTCCACTGCCTATTGTATTATCCTCTGCCTCGGCAGCTGTCGGTACTACAGAGGCGCCGTTAACTTGAGGGAATATCTTTTAGCTGCTGCGTTACGACCAGCTGTTCGCATTGTGCAGGCGTCGCTCATCCGATTCCGATAACTTAACTCTTCCATTTGAGGCCTTTGAATCCCCGGTCATTACGACGCCTATTATTCTTCAGTGCAAATCTGCGCTGGAACCCGTCCACATCTGTAAGCAAAAGCGTTCCACCACGCCGCAGCTGCTGCCAGATGTTTTCCATCGCCCGCCATATTTGATTCGGGCTCGTGTGAGGGATGGGAGACTGTAAGTACACCTGCTCAATCAGCGTGCAGCGAACATAGACCAGCTGATTGCAAGCTGTTTGGCTTTCTCTCAAAATGAGTAGTCGAAATGACTCTATAATATAATGCTCGCTCTTCAAAGCCTGCGGGGAAAACAAAAAAAAGTTCTCAAATTTCCGAGGTGGGACTGTTTTTGGAGCGTCGTTATCCCATGGAAGTGGACTACAGTCGATAACAGGAGTGGCAAACTCTTTTAGGAATCAGGGCCGCACCAAAACATCCTCTCACTTCTCATTAATAATAAGCATCTTATTCATTTCATATGAAGTTTATTCAAACTGCTATCATTTACTGGAGAAAATGCTAATTTTTAAAAAAATAGATATCACAGTTAATCTTCATCAGTGGATTAGTGATATTATTATACACATTCGAGTATGTTTTACTATTTCAATTCTTTACTTATTTTAATATTTATTTATGCAAATGAGTATTCATCTAATTAAGTACGCATATGTTTGTATGCTTCATTAAAAATGGACTGCTTTGCATAAAAAAGTGAAATGTAAAAGTTATAAATGCATAAATATTCACCCCTGGATATACTGTGATATTGTTTTCTAATTCCTGAGTGATACGTTTCTAGAACATTTTTCCCCGGATTTGTTTTGATTTGGTCTTGATGCAGTTTGTTGAGGTATGTTCTCTCAGACGTATTTACAGTAAGAGCATGTGACACTTTAATTACACATTTTACAATTACACAATTACACTCCATTCAGCTGCTTGCACCAGATCTAATGCTGAAGTCGGAAGCGGGAAGTCGGAGCTCGGAATTACGTCATTTTCATCCTCTGTTTGTTCAAACCACAAAGCAGGGGGAAAGAAAACATGAGTGTCTCCATGTTTGTCTGTTGTTAGCAACAAGCTAGCCAGCTAACTGTGATGAGTGATGTATATTTCCCTCCTCAAAAACAGTGAAGTATAGAGTCTGTGTTATAGATTTAACAAGTGACTGTATGTTATCTGTATTGATTGATCTAAAGAAAATACTTGTATATACATTATAACTCATTTAAAAGTAAGAAGTGCCACTGTGTTTACTGTTAATGCTGTGAGCAGCCATGTTGATTTGATGTCACTTGCTGAACTCAGGGCTGAGGAGACCGTCCTGAGTTCCTGAGTAGGAATTCTTGTTTTTTTTTTCTAGTTGGAGGTCAGAAATTACGACCTTTAGACCGGGTTTCACTGTAATGGGGGTGAATACTTACGCAATCACAACTTTTCAACGCTTTTTATTTACAAATAATTATGCAAACTATTTCCCTCACACTTCATTATCATGGGTTATTTTGCATCAACGCACCACCGTTACATTATTTTTTGTGGTGATAATGAAGTGACTCCAGACATCTGATTTGAAATCTGGAACATGGAGCAATTTTAAAGAGCGGCGTGTCCACGTTTTCAGACGTAACCCTGTGTTCACACTAGCAAGCGACAGGTGGTTGATCTTCTACGTATGTGCTCGACACAGAGCCACGATTTCAGTGACAAGACACATTTTCAAACTTATATGCAAATTAGTTATGTAAAGCGATAAAAAAAACAAAGATTCCTCTGGGCCAATCCTCTGGAGTGTGTGGTCCGACGTTTCTTCAATTCCCCACTCAGAACTTCGGTTCCTACCTGCAAAAATGGAAGGAACTCTTATAACCATGGTTTCATCATATCCTGTTATATACCATAGACCTGTCATTAAATGTGTATAGAAGTGTTATGAAGAAAAATAAAGCTTGGAAAGAAGTAGCAGAGATCGTTGGTGCCTCTGTAGCGTGTGCATAGCTAGTACAATTAGCTTACTTAGCTAATCTAAGCTACACGAGAGTGTGATTTGTAACACAAACAACTGATTTTTTTCATTTTTGTGTCTACATGGTTGGCTTTCGAAGATATATATCCACTGTTTCTCATTAGGACTAAAAAAAAAAAAAAAAAGAAAAAAAAATGCTGGACAGGCCCCGCCCCCAAGAGCCAAACTACAAGCAACACAAGAGACTCGTTAGCCGTTTAGAGTCTTTCTGATTACAGCAGCAGCTCTACGGCATCCAGGTGAGACTATAAACCGAAGTGAGGCCGAGACTTATGAGCATATAAACTGTTTTGTGATGTGTAAATCTTTAGGCTATATTTATTTCATTATTCTGACCATCCACAAGCCAGAAATTTGTTATTGCAGACAAAATATTACATTCCGTACCTTTCTGTGTATCTAAATGCCGCCTGAAGTGATCTCTGATTTCCAAAGTAATAACCCGGCTCATATTTCGTACGCTTATTATAGGCTTTTAACTCATGATATGGTGTTTACATCTACTTCACTTCCCCAAATCACTTTAAAAAGGAGAAGAAGTTGACTGGCTGATAAGGTGCACAAATTAGCACTAACAAGACTTTCTGCTCAACAATGAGGAACCTAATGAGGTTACGGTGAAATGAATCCACGGCGAGCAAGCTGTGTACAATTAGCCTAGCCCCAAATATAAATATCCCCCCCACACGCACAAAGAGCCATTAATCAGATAAAAATAGAGCGGAGGAATCTTTTGTGATTAACGAGGTGAGACGTGTGCTAATTACTGTTTCCTCCGCTTGTAATTAGGTTGGCACGTCTAATCAAGATGAATGAACACCCTGGCCCGTTTTCCGCTCCCCGTGTCGCCGCACTGGCTCCGTCCCAAACGCTCTCCCTACTCCCTATCGAAGCGCACTACATCGAGGTTTAATAAGAATGGCTCATAAACACTATCTAGTGCACTGGATGTGCCGTTTGGGATTCGGCCATCGTTCCAGGGGGCTTTTACTGTCTTCGTTTCACAAATCGCATTACGCTAACCTTGTCTCTGTAAAACACTCTGTGCTTCACTGGTCATAATGTGAAGCTGTGCATTATTACATTAAATAAAATGCACATAAACACCAGGTGTAGGTCAGTAAACCTTTTATTTATAGGAGTTAAAAAGTAGTTCAGGGGAAATTGTAGTCTTTTAGCACCCCCTTGTGGTAGTAATGTGCAAAATGTTTTTTTTTGTTTGTTTGTTTTTGTTAAGTGATTCTTGTCATTCATTTGATTCTGATTCAAATCTTTAATTCACTGATTTTCAGAAGTGAGCAAAGGTTCAAGGTTAGTAGGGTTAGGAAATATAGATTAGGGTCAGGTTAGGGTTTAAAAAAAAACCCATAATATTTAACAAGGGAAAAAAATTCCTTTGGTGCACAGGCTGGAACAGCTTTCATTTTATTATTCACAGGTGAACATATTGTATGAGGTCTATCAAGTAAATAAATTATAAATATATTATATTATATGAAAGACCTCATTATACATACAAAAAGTTGTGGATAAGTGCTTCCAGGGTGAAGGTTCAGAAGAATGAGTGGCCATTTTAACCAGTGCCGGGTGAGTTTCCCTCCACACACTATAAGTTATTAATTTACCCGTAATTTTTTGTTTGTTTGTTTGTTTGTTTTCATGTGGATAATTTAGATGTTGAAAATTTAGACGTGTCTCTTTCTGTAAAATAATTTGTGCTTTGAGATGCTGTGGACGCCATCTTGGAAATCGAAATTTGTCACTGGTGTTATTGTCACTGGTGTAACAGCCTGTTCTTATGACACTAGTGACAATTTATAATTCCTGTGACTTAAAGTAATGGCACCTCATTAATCAAAATGTGTCAGAATTAATCATTATTATTCATTACTATCAGAATTTCTAAAAAGAATATAAAACCTAACTCAAAATTTCAACATTTTGATGGTCAACATATTTTGAGAATGACTCACATTCATGTATACACACACACACACACGTTTGCCTTACTATCCTTGTGAGGACCTTCCACTGATGTAATTATTAATGCAGCTAATTAATGCTATGCTACATCTAAACTAACCCTAACTTTAACCTCAGTAACCAAAAGAAAACCTTTTATCTTTTATTTTTATTATTAAAATCTACAGTGTTTGTATTAGGAAAGAAAAGCAGTAGTTTTCCACATGGGGTCCAGCCAAATGTCCAATCTCAGCCCTGTCAGATATTTTGGTTGTTGTGTGACATCTGATCCCCAGCATGATATAAAAACACGGCCACTCACTAGTGCTGAAAAATGTACTGAACGTTTATCATTATCATGATGAGCATTTTACACGATGAAGACATTCGATGAAATATTTAAGTCATTGACGTTAACAAGAGGCAGAGCGGTATAGTTTACGATTTCTTCTTCCTGTTGCCACTCCCTACTCGTAGTTACGAAAGTTTATACGTAGCTACGATGTCGTATGAGCAGCTGAGAACGAAAAGGCAAGCCGAAGATTTGGTTCCCAAACAGAGCAACACTTCAGTTGTCTTTGAGCTGGATAGCTTGCAATAATCACTCTCAGCAATATATACAGAGGATAGCTTAGCATTATCTGGCTAGCTTGCTACTATCAGCTTTGCTGTGTTCTGATGTAGCAAGTAAATAAACTGGAAAAATTTATACCACACATGTTAATTTCTGATTTATCGCAACTGCGCATCTATCGCAATCTTTATTACGCAAGTTCATAGAGAGACGAAGTGACGTACAGGGATGACTGTAAACGATATGTTTCATTACTGAATAAATCAGGAATAGAAGGTTAATGATAGAGCCTAAGATCTGAAATATGACACCAGGTTCATTTTCATAGGCAAATAAAGTGAGATGTAGGCCTGTGATATGCGACCAAACTGTGTCACACTACTTCCTGAACGGTTCGAGACCTGAGGGCCAAACATCCCAACGCTGAAACTAAAACCGCTTCTGTAACAGAGCTACATGAATATTTAATGATGTTATGTGAGTCTCATGTGTTCTCCAAGAACAACATTTTTTCATTTCTTTAGTCTCAATACAGGAAGTAGAACCTTTGCCCTAGTATGGTAGAAATTTAGTCAAATCAGTATTTAAAAAAAATATTTCCTTTGTTCCTTTTATGAAGAAATGAACTGATTCAAAGAGTCGACTCAAAGAATTGACTCAAAGAACTGATTCACTCATGAAAGTCACTACTACAGAGAATAAAGTTTATGTTATAAAATGGTTGTTTTTGATCTGTCAGTGTTTTCATTTCTAAAATAACTAATAGTACTTATTTATATGTAAATGAGGAATTGCTAAAAAAAAAAAAAAAAAAAAACCCTCAAATATATGCTGTCAAATTACCTCAGCAGCCAAGCTAACTAGCTAACCATTGCCAAGACAAACAGTGTGGCTTCATGAGCATTATTACTTCATGCTTGAAATTAAGTTTAAAATATAAAATGATATTTAATTATACTCAGTTTATTTGTGTACACATTTTATGAATTCCTCTCTTGTAGCTTTACAGTGGCCTGACTAGCTAACCGTTGTTCAGAGAAAGCAAACAGGAGCAGATGCTAGGATGTTTGATAATTTTATTAGCATTCAGATGATGTAAATACAGACTCTAAACTTCATCTCTACATTCCGTTTATTTAATTTCCCTTCCCAAAAAAATTACAGAGTTTATTTCTCAGTTCATAGCATTTCATTTTTTTAGAAAATAAACCAAAAAAAGAAAGAAAAGTAACTCTCCCGTATGTACAGTAACTCACAAAGTAAAGATATTGCAGCTGTTTTTAAAGATGTACAAATATTCACATATATTCTTCAAGTGGTAGTGGACACTTGTGTGGGATTATTTTCTGTACAATCACATGTCTGTGAGAAGAACTTCCTCAGTTTGAATAGACACGGTCCTACTAATGAAGACAGAGACAAAGAAAACAGTTTGGAAATAATGTCATTTTGTAAATTTGAGCAGTGATTTGGTGGATCATGAGAAGTGTTTTACAGACACAGATGTATGAACTTTGAAATGTGGTACTCGATGAGCGAGAGTTTATTTCTAAGAAATGCTTGACTAGAAGAAGATGAATTATTAACAGAGCATCACATGTAGAGATCTGGGTTTTCACAGTATCTATTATATACAACATGGTCAGATTGTTACAGTTTCAGTCACACTGATATATAAAAGAGAGAGAGGGACAGAGAGAGAGAGAGAGAGAGAGAGAGAGGTAGGACTTAGAATAAGTAACTGAAGCCCTATTCGGACAGGATTAGTTCACAATAGTTACATATAACAGTTTATGTATAAGAAGACTCACTAATGGGAACCTTGACTGATCAGCTTCAAATCGTATAATTGTCGATGAGTTACTTTGATTTTATGTATCAATTACACCATCGAGTTTAAATCACTTACTTATTCAATTTTTATTTATTTTTTACATTTTGTGAAACTCCATTATTTCAGCTTCATGACAAATCCATAAATTGTAACAAATAAATACTAGTTATTCAATTAGGACAAAAGCAATGGCACCCTTTAAAAGGAGGAAGAGTTAGTGTATGTCTATAGTAGTTTGATGCACTGCGGTGGCTGAGCTGCATTACTGGAAGATTTAGCGTACGCCACACTTAAGATGTGCTCTTTCACAGTTTAGTCGCCATTTCATTTCTTTCTTTATTTATTCTTCTGCTCTCTCTGAGCTTTTGCCTTTTATGGAGTTTTGTGGGTGTGGTTAAATGTAAATTAGCTGTGCTGAGACCGTTCTTGGTAATTTATCTACATACGCACATGTACGAAAATGATTAATGTATAATGATTATAGTTACAGTGGGTATAAAGCCTTGTTTTATATTAGCATATTAGCACAATACCATGATTAGATAAATCCATGATTATATATTATATATAGTGAACACATCGTGGATGTGATGCTGTTAGAAGCTCATTCGTCTGTTTTTACGAGGGTGAATCAAATGAAAACCTTGTGCGACATTTCTTGAATTTCTGTGAATTGAATTTCTTTCTAGAGGAATCCGGACACTTGTTAAGCGCTGGAACACTTGCATTGAAGGAAATGGAGATTATGTAGAAAATGATAGAGTTTAGAGCCACCTGTTTGCACTAAACGATTCAAAATAAAAAAAAATTAAGGTTTTCACTTGAATCACGCTCGTAATTTATAGCTGTCCAGATGTCAGATGGGCAAACACTTTTTTTTCAGATATCATCCTAATAAATGATCCTGTCCGAATAGGGCTTGCGAGGTGGAAAAAGAAATTTTGAATCAGACGAAGCAAAAAAAAAAACCTCCCAATCCATACAACTTTTTAGTGCAAGTCTGGTCTTATAAATCCAAGTCAAAACTCAGGGTTAATACACTTAAGACCAATTGAAGAGAGCTTGATTAGCATCATGGTCTGTCCATCAGCAGTCCTTATTAAGGCATCACGGCCACTTCAACAAACATCCAAACAAACCTCTTCATATTTATATAAAAAGAAAACTCTTTTTAAGGTGTGCAGTCTGTACAAGGGAAGAACCTCAGCACTTTGGTGTAGGGTGACAGCTACGGGCTCTTCACAAAAATATACCATCTCTTTGCTAAGCACCTTTCTGACTAGATTCTGAGTGCTGCAAAGGGGCTCACAGTGACAGGAGGAGGAAAAAACAGCAAGCATGAGCTCAGCTTGAGGTTCCTTTGGTCCCTCAATCGCAGAACTGAAAGCAGCTATAACGGCTACAACCCTAAATCTGAAAGCTCTAAAGCTAGCAGACGGAAGCAGTAAACCTGTATTAACTCATTTTCACTGTAAACAAACAGGAATGACATATAAACTACTGAGTCTGGGACGTTAGCATATATATGTACATTTTTGGACCACACTGTCAGAGATGAAAAATGGCCTTGTTTTTTGGTTGTGTTTTTTTTTTTTCCTAATCCCCTTTCACTGCACCAAGTCGACCACGTTGTGTGGAACATCTACAGACGTCATCTCGGGATCTATCAGGTCACCAACAACCCATGAGCATGTATGACACTTCAACACGGCTCTTAAAATATTAAACAAGCTAAAAAGGAGGTGCTGAACAGAGAGAGATTTTTTTTCTCATGTTTTTTTTCTAGCATTCAATCTAGCAAGTGCAGCATTAAACCCCCAGACCGAAGAGCTCTGCTGGTGCTGCCCACGTCCACCAGGGGGAGCACAAACCACCCTGAAGGAGGCACTATTCCGGAAAGTTCAGCGCCGTGACCTCGGGTTTCATCTTGAAGTACTGGCTAAAGCGAAGAACCGCATATCTGGGAAAATTAAAAAAAAGAAGAAGAAGACAGACGTTACTGTAAACATTACAGGTTTCACTGATAGTGAAAAGATAATTGTTCAGGTGTCCAAATTTACCCCAAGAAGTCAAAGTCGATGGTGGAGTACTGAGCCTGAATCAACGCCCACAGGCCCCAGAAGAAATGAGATGCCTAGAGAGAGAGGGAGAGAACATAATGTGAAATTACAATTTAAAAGCCATTCCATGTCTCCTTAAGTGGCTTACAAATACCTAAGAAAAACCTTCATCTTCCGCACTTTACTAGTAGACTTCTTTCACACCTTTTAGTCAGTTTGCCTAGTCCAAACCTGTTTCCTCTGGTTCATTTGCTATATTTGGTTTGAAAATGATCTCGTAAAACTCATTTCGCTCATCGGTTAGATACACGACAACAAAATAAGCTAAACAAATCTTTAGTAAGTGGAGAGAAAATCACCCAAGCACAGAGAACACAGAGTCAGCGCTCAATAACGGATGAGATCATTTTATATATTATAACTATATAACTCGTTATAACCTCGTGCATCACATCCAGTGATTATTTTCTCTACAAATCTCCAGAACACCTTTCTGCAGTGCTACAGCTCTGTGCTTTGGCTCAGTTTAGCAGCTCACATCTCCGGAAAAATGTTTCCATTCACGTTTGATTCACTTCCTGCAGTGAGTCGATTCAGAGCTGAATCGCTTTCGCTCCCGGACCCGACTGCGCTCTGTACTCACCTGCATAAAGAACCGAGGCGGAGAACACACCAGGGTTCTGTTCAAACAGACTAAACTCTGCATATGTGTACACATCCATACAGTTGTACAAAACAAATGGTTCATGGTGCACCGCTAGAGCACGTTATATTACAGCCAGTGTTGGTGTGTAACTTAAACCTACAATTACAATGCAAAAAGACATTTTCGTGCAACTGAAGGACAAAACATAAACACATTTGTTCAAGACTGTTGTTCTGCGATAATGCCGGTCCTTTATTTTTTTTAACCACCACCATTCCAAGTGGTCAATTAATACCGTAATTAGGCGTATAAACACATGACATAGACCACAATGGTATTTTGGTAAGAGTGACTCAGAAGTGTGTTGTAAGGCTACATTATAGCTAACAGAAACAGAGCGAGAGTGCATTTCTTTCTTCTAACAACTTTAAATAACGCCTGAAACAGCTTTAGAGAATTACTTCAGTGTACTTTACATTCCCGCTTATTTTCATCACTCGGATTCCTGCCCCAGTTTTGCACAAGCTCCCATGAAGAGAAAGAGCTCATTGTTTAGAAAAATTAATACTGCATTTAATGGTCTGAATAGAAGCGAAACTGATATTTTTAGTTCATTTGGTTTAGTTGAACATGGCACAGAAACAAGGGAACCACAAAGAAAAAAAATGTCTGAAAGTGTATGGGGCTGAAAACGTCCTTATGAAACACTTTCATCCATTTATTAGTAATAATGGAAAATGGTAAACAAATCTTTTTATCAGGCGTGCTTGAAAAAAAACAGAGAGCTGGTGCTTAAAAAATTACTAGATAATGATATAAATAAGTAGTTGTGTATGCATCTAGTGTTTCTCTTTTGTGTGATATCACATCAAAGATGTAATGATAGCACAATTTAAAGAGTTCAAAGTTCTTTTGATAAGACTTACTTAATATTTTAATTACAAAATGGATTAGAAGTGTTGAAATAGAACCTACACCTCTGGTACCAGTAACTGCTAAGTGCTATTGTCCCTCGTAAAAAAAAGGATTGTCCGTGTTTACAGGGACCAATCGGAGCTTCATTTCCTGTGAGTGATGACATTTTAAAAACCCGATATGCCAGTTCTGTTTGAGTTGGCTTGGTGACATGCACATTAGAGGCGACGTGGCGCACAAACAAAAAGCGCCTCGTGATAAGACTGAATCCGTGTTTTTTATCATGTGAGCGATGATTCAGTGGCCCAAGGCTCCGAGCCAGCGTTCACCACGGGCTTTTTTTTTTTTTTTTTACAGCTATGTCTCTAGCTCTAATCTGACCAGCGTCTGCTTGTTTACTCTTGGACGCTTGTCCATTCTTCTGTCTCATTCCAATTACTACACCAGAAAAAAAAAGAGAAGATGTTCAATGTGACAAAACAGCGATGGTTATTAATTAAAGCTGAGCGGTGTTTCTTCTTCTTTTCACTGTTTTTCAAGGTCCATCACGTCGGGGCATTAGTGAAAATAAAGCAGCCCGGTTAATGGAATTTAGTGCAGTTGAGTTTTATTATTTCTCTCTGGGTTTTTTTTTTTTTTTTTTTTTTAGTTTGTTTGTCTGCCATTTCTAAAGTGAAACCACAATCATGCTTTTATGTACCACAAGCTGGGGTGAAATTAAGTTTCCTTTTCTGTGAAGAAAATAACGTTGGCCTCAAAAGAGTAGAGAGGAGAAATGCCTGGACTATACTTCAATAGAGAAAAGAAATTAAAAAAAAAGAAAGAAAAGAAATACACATTCATGCTTTTAAAGATTCCCAGCTGAAAGCTTTAGAGACCCGGTTAAGAATCCAAACAGCAGAACAATGCCTAAGATGCTTCCGAGGGTTTTTTCTTTTTTTTTTTCTTTTTGTGTTGCGACATCAAACACTGCAACTGGTGGATGATGTAAATGCCACTATTTACTTTGAAACCGGTTAAGGATTAGCACTGAATGATGTTTGAATGCTCAGGGATTGACCCGTATTAAGTGTCCTCTCACAAAAAACGCCCAGCTTTTTGTCAACGTTTACAAAACGATAAGGATCTCTTATTTTAAAAAAAACATAACTCATTGTATTTAGGATGCCATTAAAGGTGCAGTCAGTGATTTTTTTGGGGAAAGTTAGCTGAAAGTGTTTTGAAAATGAAAAGCAAAGCCATGGCCTAAAAGAACTTCCCCCTGGCTCAAAGAGCTGAACTGTAGTGCAACATGATTGACAGGTCCTGATCGTGTCCTGATCGTTCTGATTGGTTCTTTGTGATCATTTATTTACAGAGCCTGGAGAGCGAAAAGGGTGTGGGTGTTTAACTTATATTACAATGTTCGTTTGATATGTGTAACTTTGACGACAAGGTTCAGCTGATGACCTTGAACTCATCACAAGCACCAACTTGTCTTTCTTCCTGCCAGGACGTTTATTGTTGCCCTTATTATAGCGCTGTGTAGGGTCACACAGAACGAAGTACTTATGACAGATGGAGCTACGTATCTACATCTCTACCACCGGCTCTGTCCTGATTGGTCAATGGTATGACTACTACTCTTATTAAAATACTAATGGGCACGTCATCTCAAACGGCTAATTATTGTTATTATTTTTTTTTTTTAATAAGGTTAGATCTTAATTGAAAGAATATGACCAAGCCTACATTCATACAGACATAACTGTTCATTTTCTACACACGTGCACTACATAAAGATTTCAGCAACCTTTCAATTGAGATTTTCTCAATTCTACGCAAATTCTACGTTACGCCGCTGTAAAGCTACAAATCCAAACACCGACCTCGAATGATTCCTCAGACCAATCCTGTGGTCCGACGTTTCTTCAGTTCCGCAATCACAGCTTTAGTTCCTAGTAACTAGTTCAAGCAAAAATGGAAGTAAAACTTCTAATTTAATCCTGTCATATACGACCTCTCGTTAACCGTGTATAGAGACGTTACGAAGAAAAATAAGGCTTGGAAGGGAGCAGCAGAGACTGTCGGTGCCTCTGGTGAGTATGCGTAGCAAGTCCAGTTAGCTTGTTTTGCTAATCTAATCTAAGAACAAAACTAGTATGAAGCCTAGAACGTAACATAAAATGAAAAATAAATACATTTTAAACTAAAGTGGTGTGTATAAATCGTATATTGGGCTGTATAGATTGGCTACTACTGGAACAAAAAAAAAAAGTGGACAGGCCACGCCTACAAGCGACAAACTAAAAGCAATTTATCACTTGCCAGTACGAACGTAGTGTAACATAGCTAGCTATATAGCAATGATCGTAACTAGCTTAATGTAAATTTTTATGAGTAGTGATATTATTC
Organism: Pangasianodon gigas; assembly: GCA_022758105.1. Lineage (NCBI taxonomy): Eukaryota > Metazoa > Chordata > Actinopteri > Siluriformes > Pangasiidae > Pangasianodon > Pangasianodon gigas. The sequence continues at coordinate 4,990,971 of CM040471.1, read as the reverse complement.
ATTTCACTGTATTTGGTATAAACGATTATTTATAACGTCCGAGTGAAAGCGGTTGACACTCACCAGGGCGAAGCGGTTCACCTGGACGTACAGGACCTCCACCTCAGCCTCGGACACCTCAGTGCCCTGATCTTTATACTCCTTATAGGCCTCCAGATACGCTCGCAACCACTGCAGCTGGAGGCTACGCTCAGGATACAGGCTGTAGTCCACCTCGTTCAGACCTGTCAATCACAACCAGGCCACGCCCACAAACATTAACATTAACACACAGGACATGTAGTCTGTCTATCACTGCTGTTAAAATGCAACTGATGTCATCACCACTACAGGTTTCTACTGGTTTCTAGAGGTTTGTAATGGTCCGTAATGGGATTCTGTGATCTGTCACTGATTCTAGACATGTTTGACAGTTTTCTAAAGCAATCTTGATGATAATGACTTTGGGATATTAAATGATTGTAGACACATTTAAGCCAAACACTGATACATACTGACATTTTAGGGTTATCTAGATAGAACTAGATCAGTTTCTTTACAGGTTTCTCGCCAATTCAGCATAAAATCAGACCATTATCAGATTCAATTATCAAACTTATTATGTTTTTTTTATGTATTGATTTTATGTTTTTTTTTCAAAATCTTTTTAAAGGTCATTAATTATGAAATGCCTTTGAAGTCCCTAAAATTAACGATTCAAAAATCAATTGTAAATTAGTCATACACAATAAACATCAACAAATTGAATTGAGTCAATAAATTATTTAAAAAAAATAAAATAAATTATTATATAATAATTCTTCACATTATTGTTTGCATGTTTTAAATAAAGTGTAATTATTGCAGGATTGGATTAGGGATGAAATTGCCTTAATGGTGGATTTCAAACCTGAAAATCATGAAAAATATGAAAAGAAAAATTTTTTTTTTTACTTTTTTTAAATTAAAATGATTATTTATGATTTAGGCACAAATCATGTAAAGGGAAACCGTGACAGTTTTTTTATTATTATTTATTTTTTATATTTACAAAAAATTATAATTTTTTTAATATTTTTTTTTATCAAGCTAAAGATATTTCAGATAAATGTTGTGTATTACTACTCTCAACATAAAACTATTTTCAATATTTCCATTCACATATACATGTGAATTACTACTCTAATTAGACATCTGTAACTATGAAATTAGGTTTAATAATCAATCCTCTCATAATTAGAAATATTGGATAGATCTGTTTGTGTTTAAGACGTTTTCGCTGGCTGATGTGTATTATTTTTTCCATGAGGAATTACCTGCAAATTCATTGAAGTGGTTCCCAATGTCATAGGCTTGGTAATTGTACCCAGCGTATTCGTAGTCAATAAATTTGACATGTCCTGAGGAGGGCAAACAAAGGAAGGTTTGTTTAGAAGAGAACACTGACACGCCGCGTCCAAACCCTTCCTAATCCTCGAACATTATAAATCTACACACAAACCAAATCAACACTGTTACATCTGAGCTCTAACGTGACTGTGGCAGCTCGGAGTCGGAGTGAGGCTTCGTGTTGTGAAAGGACAAGAGAGACGGCACGCAAAAAAACCTTTACTCGTTAACGAGGCGCTGAGGCGGATCAGGACATGCAGTCCGAGCACAAAGCACATACAAGAGCGCACACACACACACACACTTACAAAACATGCTTATAGTGCTTAGATTGCTTTGGAGTTAAAGAGAACGACATGAGCAGAGGAAGTGAGGAAGCTGCTTTGGCCTGATTTCTACTGATAGTGTGTTTTGTATATATTTCTAAGCGCTCAGAGCCAAGAAAAATAGGCAACGGCGTGATTCTCGCATAATTACAGAATCTCATGAGGAACAGGAGTGGAGAAAGTACAGAGGAACCGTCCTTCAGTTTGGAAATCTTAAGTAAAAAGTAAAAATAAAGAGCCAAAAAATGCACATGAGTAAAATCAAAAAGTTCCAATCTTTTCCATTTGTTCCAGGATCATTCCAGGATTTTTTTTTTTTTGCTGATATCAGACAGATATCGATCCTGGGTGTCGGATCAGTGCCATCTCTGGGAAAAGTATGTTTTGTTTTTTCTCTTGGACATGTACTTGAGGAATGCTGCAGTGCATTGTACTCAGAACTCGGAAAAACATCCTCCGACGTGGAAAAGTGCAACAGAACGATCATTCAACTCGGAATTCTGCTGATTTAATCACGTTAAAAATTACGAGGATGACAATGTAGTTGACCTACATTACCACGTTATTTCTCTTCATTAATCACACGGAAGTCATTCATGTATATACTCGTTATTTGTTTATAAAATTCAGAGACACACAAATATGATCCGTGTATCTTTTTCCGCATCACTGGAAGACTTATAGATGGAAACTCTTTACATCGAAACTACAGAAATTTCTGAGTTGTGAGTACAGTGGATTGCAGCGTAAGAGTACAAGTATTACATTGCAAATTTCAGTACTTAAAGTACAGTAACAAAGTACAGTTACTGGAGTATTTTTCCACCCCTGTTCGGAACGTTTCAGGAAATCTGTGAGCGGCAACAAAAAAAAAGTAAAGGCGTATTAGAGAAGATTTTAAAAAAAATAAAAATTAGAATGAAAATGGAGAGATTTTCCTTCTTGTCTGTACATGCTTCGAGAGTAGAAATGTACAAGATAGAAAGAAGTGATAAGGAAAAAGGAGAGCATCGCCCTCTAGTGGCTCGGGAAAGCAAGTATCAGGCGGCGGAGGACATTTCAGAACACTGAGCCTTACTCCTCCTCCATTACAGCACACCAGAGTTTTTGTGTTTCTCTGAACATGAATAAAGCTTTAACTAATGTGTAAAGTGTGTGTGCAAACAATCTAAACAACACCTTGCTTTCCTAAACTTATGGTGTGTGCGTATGTGTGTGTGTGTTTGTTTTTTAATTTAAAAAAAAAAAACAAGGTTCTGATTTGACAGTAGACAGAAGTGTTGGTCTACAAAAAGAGACACGTGAGGTGGTTACCGGGCCCGTTGGCATCCTAGCCGGACACACAGAACAGCTCCAGTCAGTGGCTATAGGCCTGTGTAGCAGATGAAGAGATTTGGGGCAAACTCACATCTGTCACAGAACACACACAGCTTCACTGCAGAGCGGCCTCTGCGTCCCTCCCCCTTCCTTCCTTCTTTCTTTCTTTTTTTAAAAAAAAGATTCGATTCACCGAGGACCTTCCCTTTCCCGCCCACCCGCCCACGCCGCCAAGAGCACCAATGAGACATCATCGGCTTTGAGTGCCCTTTTATGCAAACGGCGCAGTTTTCCTGCACAGGTGGAATCTCTGGTACACTGTGACTCACAAAGTATAATAAATAAAAGCACAAAAGATGAAGGATAGGGAGACTCTGTCTGTCTGTCTGCAGTTTAAAATAATAAAAGACAGTATTCAGCTTTACAGTGTTAACCCCTCCCCTCTCTCTGTGTGGTTAAAGTTAGCTGGAGGAAGTGGCTTTGCCTTGTTGTCAGCTTCTTCCTTCCGTACAAAACACTCGCTAATGTTGCAGCTATGCACGTTTGAAGCGCGTGCCAGCCATCGCGCCACGTCGCGCCACGCCACTCTTTCTCGGTTATTCATAGGGAACACAAAAAGCATTCACAACATCACACAACAAGGGAATTAAATACCCAACAACATTCCCACAACCATACATTTTTTGCTGCTATAATCACACACACAATGTAGAAAAAAACAAACAAAAAATAAACCCTTCTTGGATTTATAGTTATGGTTTTTAAGATGAAACAGGATGAGGAAGGCCTTTGAGAGGGGTTTTTCTTTCTTTCTTTCTTTCTTTCTTTCTTTTTAAAGTGCAGAAAAGTGTAAAAACCAGGCCTACCTCAGGCAGGACAGTGTGTTGTGGGGAAGCCAGTGGGTTTATTAGTGAAATCAGGGTGAGGTAAAGGTGCTCACCTCCTGCCTGTTGGTAGATGATGTTCTTACACAGCAGGTCGTTGTGACAGAGCACGACGGGCGAGTCGAGCTTGGAGAGGCTCTGCTGGAGCCACAGCAGCTCCTCTCTCAAACACGCCGCACTGGGCACCTGGCTGCTCAGCCTGCACACACACACACACACACAAAGTCAATAGTTACTCAAGCATGACGCGCTCCATATATCCTTTCCATTCTGCTTCTTTTAATAGTTACTAAACGTGATACAACAAAAACATCATATCACAATATTTCAGGACATTTCTACAATACACAAACTGCCAGAAGGGTTGCTTTTAAAAATAAAACTTGAAAATGTGGGTTTGATGACACTTTTACTTAATGTCTACAAAAGTAAATTAGCAATAAAGTAACAAAAAGGAGAATAATGTGAAGAAAAAATATATATATATATATTAGAAGTTTCAAACAGAAAATTTTATCCATGGCTTGTAATTAAAAAGATTTTAAGTACTGATACAACTTTTTTTCTGACACTGTAACTAAAACCTTTAAAATCTTAATCTTCAGAATGATTATTTTTAAAATGAAGCACTTAAAGTATAAAGAAAGCTGAAAGTATGACAGACAAAACTGCAGCTGCAAATATAATAAATATCATAAAGTATAAATATAATTAAGATCATAAATATAAAGTATAAGTATAATAAATATCATAAAGCATAAGGTGTAAATATAATAAATACCAATTCTAAAAAATAAAAAACATACATATTTTCACGTGTAAATATTTCCGGTTAAAAAAAAAATCTTTCCCGAATCTAATTCCAGTCTTTTTTTATTTGTTACAGGATCGGATCAAATTCTCTTTTTCCCTCCGATATCCAATCCACCGTATTTTTGCTGGTATCCTGGGAATCGGATCAGTGCTGACTCTAAAATTAAGCTCTAAAAAACATCATGATATTGCAGAAAAAAGTATTATGACATAATGTATCACAATATCGCTATTTAATCGTCGTCTCGCCCAGGCCTAGGTTTGATCTAACTTTACATGGAAGTTTTTCCTGTGATATGAATCATAAATGTGTTGTGGTCTCGTGACGTTTGAACGTGCATGTCACGTGTAGATTTGTTTACACAGATCCAAAACAAGCCTCCTGCAGTTTGCATAAATGTGACTCGGAAGAGTGTTTGGTGTTTAAAAGAGTTCAAATACCATAAAAGGTAAAAGGTAAAAGGTAAAAGTCGCCTGGATAAAACTAGCTCACGTTACAGGGTTCTTGCTTTTTTTTCTCTCTCTCTTCATGACAAAAGAGATTCAGTCCTTTTAGATTGATTTTGTAAACTTTTCCAGAATCTAAGGTCACTTGAAATGTGATATGGATTAATGAACATGTGATGGTGCAGAAAATACAGGGAAGTCCAACAACAACAATTTATTTAATAAAAAAAACACACACATCTTTAGATTTACACGTCCCTGTGCATGAGCTGTTACTATAGAAACGATAACGTATTAGAACGAGCGCATTAATAAATTAATAAACCTTAATAATATAAATATGTGCTTTTGTCTCGCCGACGTTCCACATCATCAACTGTAACTAGAAATGGATATAAAGCAATGTGTTGTTTATTCATAAATTAAAAATGAATATTCGTTGCTAATTTGCTGTGGTATAAGAGGAATAAAAAACTGTTATTTGAAACATCTGGCTTGTTTGTCGATGATTTTCCTGTTTTATTTGTTTCACTATCGAATATCACTCTTTTCATCTCAGCCAAGTAGCTAAGTATCATATCATTAAAACTTAGTTAGTACTAACTAAGAATTAGCAGGCTTAGCTTGCTAGTTAGCTAACATGACTAATTTATATTGCTTCAACAAACATATGACGCTCACCTAAAATCTACACCAAGAAACTAGCTAGCTAATGCTAGCTATCTAAATCATGTTCTTACTGAAGAGTTGCCCATGATGCGTAAGTTTAGCTAGCTAACTTTATCCGACTTACAGCTGAGTCTGTGGCGTCTGTTTGAGCAGCACCTCAGCTTTCAGTGCCACAATGACGTCCAAGATGCTGTCCAAGATGTCGTAAAACGTTACGTGTTGAACTTAGATTTCTCTCTAAGTTTTATAAGTTATAAACACCCAAAAGCTTTATAACTGCCTAATGAAGCTTCACACTTCAGTATACTCATAGTGAACTTGAATACACCTGGAATACATTTGGATTTTTTTTTTCATACAGGCAACAACACAACCACTTTATCAGCATCAAGACATGGCCTGATATCATTTTGCATACAAGTGAAGACCTTATACAAATCAAAACTGGGCTGGTCCGATCTGATGGCAGCCACGTCACATTTGCATTTGCATGAACAGGTGGAAGTGTATCATGTGATATCTGCTATATTCCCCTTTGAGCTCTACAGGCTCTCAGTTAATCATTCTGTTTTTAAACAATGAATTTTTAATACCTTCTGTGAAAGCACTACATAAGGAAAAGCCAAAGGCTATTTTCAGTAAATAATTAAACCTCTAGCTAGAATTATAATGTTTAAGGCTAAACAGTGACATTTCATAAATAAATAATCAACTGTTACTTACAAAACTATCTGAATAACTGAAGAGTGAGTTTCAGCTAAAACATAGATATTGGTAAATTATTATTATTATTATTATTATTATTATTTCCTGAGCATTTTGTTTAATTACACTTTTTTTTATAAAAACTCCATACTTTTTCACATATCACTAGCATAACAAGACTGTAGTGCACGTGTTTACGGCGGATTCACGTGTCAATCTGATGTCATTTTTATTGCGGAAGAAAAAAAAACGCAGCTCTTTTTGTGTATTTTTTTTTTATGTATTTTGCGTGATAACTCATAGTAGAGTATTCCGATGTAACAATGCGCAGCTGTTACGCAAAAATTCAACTGAGTCAATTGTTGGCCTTAATTCGTGAAAAGTTTTGAGAAATCAGAAAAAACTCCAACAGTTTATGCTTAAGGATAAAAGCAAGGTCTACAAATTCTCCAGCTTTGAGTGGCTGCACTGAAACAGAGAAGACATGACTGAAAATACGTACCTGCTAGAATTTCTTAAGATAGAGAATGCATAAAAAAGTAGAAGTGGATACTTATAACCAGAGATTTAATTGGAGATTAATTATCACCAGTGACAAATAACGCAAGAGCAAATAAAATGGAGAAGATGCTAATGACTCTGTGCTTCCTGGCAATGGTGAAAATGGTGAGAAAAGGACATGATGTGAATGTAGGGTAAATAATAATGACTAAAATGTTCCAGTTTTGAAGTGCTCTCGTCAAAACCACACGTGTGCAAGACCACATGCTGTAACCTACATTCCTGTGTGGTATCTATAGTCATGATCTATCACAGAATACACCATTTCAGCCACTTCGGTTATAAGCTTACTTATGAGTGAGGAATTTTACAAACAGCTGTCGATTTTAATTATTTCTTATGAGTGAATATATCTCTGGTTACCTGTGATTTTGCTTATATAGTATTCTGAATTATTATGTATGTTTATTTCTCTCTCATCAGTGTTTTCTTATCCTGAAATAAAGGTACCAGACTGTACTTTTCCTCATTGCTGGGTTACTTTAATGGTACTTGGGCCTTAAGGATCACTGATATACCTTTACAGCTTTACTATAAAATTTGCACCACATGCACCTTGCTGGGTAAAAGATATAAATGTTTTGTACCATTGATGTTGCCCAGGGATGGAAACTATTGAGTAACTGTACATCATTACATTACTTGAGTATTATTTTGGCTTATGTATACACTACATGGCCAAAAGTTTGTGGACACCTGATCATCACATCCATATGTGGTTCTTCCCCAAACTGTTGCCACAAAGTCTGAAGCACACAATTGTATAGAAAGTCTTTGTATGCTGTAGCTTTACAATTTCCTTTCACTGGAACTAAGAGGCTCAAACCTGTTCCAGCATGACAATGCCCCTGTGCACAAAGCGAGCTCCATGAAGACATGGTGTGTGAAGGTTGGAGTGGAAGAACTCGAGTGTCCTGCACAGAGCCCTGACCTCAACCCCACTGAACACCTTTGGGATGAACTGGAACACCGACTGCACCCCAGACCTCCTC
>CM040471.1:4964788-4982789 GCA_022758105.1 Pangasianodon gigas | reverse complement strand
TCACAAATCCCCACAGCCACACTCCAAAATCTAGTGGAAAGCCTTCGCAGAAGAGTGGAGCTTATTGTAACAGCAAAGGGGAATAATGGGATGTTCAACAAGCACATATTGGTGTGATGGGTTACACATACAGTACTTTTGGCCATATAGTGTACTTTAGTTAAGTGTTATTGAAACACCTGTACTCTTACTTCATTACATTTCCAAGAAAAAAAAACCATACTTTTTTCTCCATGTATTTTTATTTAGACCTTCGAAGCACTCATTACAATTCTCGAAAGTCTTTTCTTCTCTAATCTGGCCGACGACTGTACACTACACATCAACTGAATGGACTCTAATTGCATTGTATTTACATTTCAGTTTGAAGCATCCAATCAAATTCATCAATGTAGAGATGAGAGAGCTGGCTGGTGAGTGGGAATTAGCAGGTCACTATATTTGGTTAAAAAGTGTTTCCTTTAAACAGCCATAAAATTTACACTTGGGTCCAGCTTGGGACTTTAATTTTATTGTCTTAAATGGATTAAAACTCCAACACACCACTTAAAACTATAAACTATATATATATATATATATATATATATATATATATATATATATATATATATATATATATATATAAAATTTAAAATTTTGCCTTATAATAATAAGTCATCATATCTCATATTATCCAGTAACTACCATTAATTAATCAGTAACTACCAACTATCAGTTTGTTGATGGGTTAATATTATAGTGAAGTTTCCCAATAAACAAACGCTAAATAATAGGATAAATTCATGAAAGTATTTTTTATGTAACGTGAATTTTTGTGGTATATTTTATGGGAACTGAAGCTATCATACTTACTGCTTAGATTCCTCCTAATCTTAGTTAGTTAGTTAGTTAGTTAGATAGTTAAGACTTGCCTTAAAATTTTGTAACACATTCCCACCCTCGGCTTTTAACTAAGAAATGTCTCACTGTAATTGAGAAATACTGTAAACACCACGCCTAATCCACTCTGAGATTAAAACATTATGATGTCCCAAGCCAGCTATAGATATGTAAGATAAGGGACCAGGCTACAGGCAGCCAAGCACGTGTCAGGCTGATCTCTACAGATTTGGTATTTACCGTGAGCGTATGAGTCATAAATGGGTGTTGCATGTAGCTGTCAGGATAATTCATGGTTACCAGCTAAACAAATAAGACGAGCAGCTGTTATTTATTTACTGCTTTCTGCACAGAAACTCTGAACACAAACTATTACAGATTTTACCACAGCAGCTCTGACACAAATCTGTAATACCAGCTGTGAAGCAAATCACAGGTTTATAAAAATAAATGCTTTTTAATATGTTATCGTTTCTATAGTAACAACTTACACAGGCAGACGCTCCATATAATCTAAGCCTAATAAACGGATAAACTAAAAACAAGCAAATGTCTATTTATCGATATGGTGAAGTTTTCTGTACAGAGACGGTTATTTAACATTTACGGAAGGAGTCTCCAGTGTCAGAGTGTTGTAACAGTCAGTAGTAAAGCTGTGATATTTTTTAAACTTTTCCACCACAGGAAAGTTTAGGAATGGAGGAAGCTTTCTCTGTCTTACAAACTTTGAGAAAGTGAAGGAATGACTATAGCTGCTATGAAGTAAGTGATAACAGGAACAAACTTGTTTCTCTACATTCAACAATGTTAAATGTAACTATAAATGGATAACAAGTACATACATGAAAATTATAATTGTTTGATGTTGCTGTGAGGAATTGAAAACTTCACACATGATACACAGTGTTTCATTCCTTACATAACAGCTCATTTTGGGGTGAAATTACACCTTTAATGACTTGTAACAGATTGTGGCAGGTTTATCTTTCTTGTATATCCATGACTACATTACGAAAACGGGCGACAATCCAGGGACGATATGAATTTAAAATGATTTTTAAGCGATCCAAAAAAAAAAAAAAAACACAACACAACAGGTTTAACTAATTGTATTGGTTAAAAAAAAAAACTAATTGTGCTGCTAAAAATTTAAATTGCTAATGGGTAATCAGTACAAATTTTCTTTTTGTCCTCTGAGGAAACTGTAGACTAGTTTATATAATAGTTTTAAAGTTCCAAAGTAGATTTAATGGGGACAAATGAGAGAGAGAAAAAAAAACATCTGATCTGAAGTCTGATCTGATCTGTATTCACTTCAGATATCTGATGAAGGCCTGCTACTTTCTGATAGGGTAAGTAAATCTTTCTCCCTCGTTCTTAGCCTGAGGTATGCAGCATGACTGGTTGGTTTGTATACATGCTCATTTGCTACTCTGTTTGTGCAGCTTTGTGTTAGTTGATAAACAATATTCCTTTTGTATCTATCTTGTCACCCATTCTACACATAAACTGTGTGTTGTTGGATGTTTAAATACCCACACACTTCTCAGCCCCAGGCCATGTATTAGCTTAATGCGGCTCTGTGTAAACAGAGACAACTCCCTCGGCTCATAATGTCACCTAAATGCTCACCTCTGGTTCTTTTCTGGATCCTCGAAGCGGGTGGGGACGAGGGAGAAGTACTTGCCCATCTTGTGCCAGAGATCAGACCGGGGAACCCAGCCGTTGTGCGCGTGGATGGCATGGTACTTCGCCATCTGCCTTGCAATGAGCCTAAGATAAAAACATCAAAAAGCTATACATCAGCATGTCTTTCATTATCCAGCTAGTCAGCTAATCTAACAGGATCTTGAGTGGTATCCAACATAACGTTAGCTAAAAGGACAGAATTTCTGAGAGAAAGTTTAAATCCTGTACAGAGACCATGCTAGTCAACAAGCCAATGAGCTCACCTGACAGGACTCCTGAGAGGATTTTATAATAAATATATATATTAATAAATGTTTATAATATTTACTGTCAACATCTGTGAACAAGTTAATGAGCTCACCTGACAGGATCTCTGAGATGATTTTTAGTTTATATTAATGTTTATAATAGTTAGTGCCAAAATCAATAAGCAAGCTATATGAGCTAACCTGACAGGATTTCTGAGAAGATTTTTAAGCAAGTGTATGTAATTTTCCCTGCTAACACTGGCCATCTAGCTAACATGAGTTGACCTTTGACAGGAATACTCAGAGCATGTTTAAATTGTGTCAATAGATGTTTATAATATTTACCATCAACATTAACCAATAAGCTGAGCTTATCTGACAGGATTTTTGAGAGGACTTTTATTTCATATTCATAAATGTACTGTATATGATCTACACTACTAGTACTAGCTATATAGCTAATTAAGCTAAAATTTTACAGTAATTTCTGAGGGTATTTTTTAAAGTCCTGTACAGAGATGTTTGCAATATTCACTACTAACGCCTTATTGTTGTATATCTTATAGTACTTGTCTATGATGTAGCATTAGTAGCAGTGATCCATAAAATATTTCCTTTCTACCTGCACAGATCAGCTAGTAAAGATAGTCTACCAGCTTGACCAGCTCAGCCAGTGGTTTGGCAGCTGACCAAATTAGATTTTTCAGCAGTGACAGGCAAAACCTGACTATTGTTCTGTACAGAAATGTTTATAATATTTACTGCTAATGCTAGGCAACCAGCTTTATGAGCTAACCTGACAGGATTTCTGAGAGGAATCTTAGGTCATGCTCATAAATGTACTTCTAGTACCATCTAGCTGGCTAACTTATACTAACATGACAGGTTTTGTTAGAGAAAATTACAGAGATGCTTATAATATTAACTGCTAGATATGTACACTGCTAGTCCTGGCTAGATGGCTAATTGAAGCTTTGAAAATTTTATAAAGACAATTTCTGAGAAGGTTTTCTTAGGCTAACCTGAAAGGATTTCTCAAAGGAAGTTTAAGTTCCACTCAGAGATTGTTATAATACTCCCTGTTATAACTAGCTAGCTAACAGGAGCTAACCTGACAGGATTTCTGAGAGGATTTTTAAATCATATTTATAAGTGAATGTACTCTTCACTGCAATTGTTAGCTATCTAGCTAACAGGAGCTAACCTGACAGGATTTTCTGAGAGGATTTTTACGTAAATGATCTATACCACACATACTAGCTAGATGGATAACTTAAGCTAACATTGTACAATAACAATTTCTGAGGTAATTTTTTTTAAGTCTATTTATAATATTCACTGCTAATCCTAACCAATAAGCTACATAATATCATGGGAGAAGTCCCATTCAAAGATAGATAATACTTCCTGCTAACTTTAACTAGCTAGCTAGCAGGAGCTGACATGACAGAATTTCTGAGAGGATATTAAAATCATATTCATAAGTGTATATAAACTTTATGGCTAGTAATACCTAGCCATATGTGGCTAGTAAGACATGGCCAAAGCTCTGCTCTCTCATTTGTAAGGCTGTGTAACGTATAAATATTGACTAACCGTGTAAATTTGTGTTCATTTAAGTTAAGTATTTTCAAATATTAAGTACTTCACCAGTCTTAAGATACCTATTTTTGTCATCCTGTATTTAAAAAAAAAATCTTTAATATTTGTTTTTGCATTCACCCGTACTGGAAACCGATTTTCAAAAGAATTCTACGTGATTCCTGACAGAATGGATTAGCTAATATTTACTTTTTAGCTAGCAAGCACTGATATTTCACAGCTTCTTTTTTACATTATATAAGCAATAATAAACTACATACATACACTGTACACTGAAAAAATGAAACCTTTTTGCAGGTAATGTTTTAGTTTTTCTCAACTATAAAATGTAACACTTTTTTGCAGTTGAGAAGAACTAAAAAAATTACCTGTTTTTTAATTATTTATTTTGATCCATGATTCATTTTTTTTCAGTTTTCTAAACGGTTCAATCTGATTGGCTTTGCTCTTGGGAGTGTGCACACACCCTCACAGGCATGTTTCTTGCATGTCTGTGCTACTATGGTGACGTTAATGTACAGCTAACGTGTGCAAGGTTTTTTAGGGCAGGCTGTGAATAGACACGAGATGGAAAGATGCCTCAGACAACTTTGGCAAGACATGAGGCATTTCCTCACGTGTACGAGGCCTGGGCGGGGGGAGGCTGGGGGCTTGGCAAGGTCACGAAGCAGAAGGATCGCGTTACAAAGAAGGCCATGGCTTTAGCACAGAGAGGAAATGAACATGAAGCTCATGCCAGGCAGAAAACCTGAGTGGCAAACATGCAAAACTGTAGTAAGTCATCCACGGAGCTTCCTCTGCCACGTACAGTGTTGGCTCCTCACCTGAAAATGGCGGGGTTGCGGATGTGCTCGGGCTCCAGGGCCACGCCCTCCAGGAACTCATAGCAGAGGCCGTTGTTGAAGGTGCAGTAGAGACGCGGGGCGCAGCGGTGCGCCTGCAGCACTCGAAAGCTCTTCACCTCGTTGTCTCGGTCTACGAAAAGCTCTGTTTTGTTGCCGTAGATACGCACCAGCACCACGTCCTGCAGCGCCCCACCCACGTAGCAGCCAATCAGCTTGTTGGTGATGCCGTCTGTGAACGTCTGCCAAAACAGGGAGAAGAATGAAGTGATGACTCATGTGACACTGAAGATAACACTCAGGGTTTTTGTTACTGTCCATATAAATCATGCTCCATATTCCCTGACGTGTCTCAACATGCGCATGTAGGAAGAATGAGAGTTCAGTGATCTTACAGAGGGAGTAATCTGCCGAACAGTATTATATAATATTAAATAATAAAAATATAGACAAATCCAGGATGTATCCACCCACTGGGTCTATATTAGTACTATATAATATAGATATCGTGATAAAGTATGCCAAACTACTCTTTTCTGACATATCATGATATCTTTTTAGAACAATTCCTGGTTTTTAATAATTTCAAACTATGACTGATGTTAAAATGCTGTACTATGTGTACATTAAATAAACAAACATATTATTAAGTTTTTTCTGGCAGATTCTTTCTGGCAAACTTGTGTATCACAGAATGTCTAGAAGTATCAGGAGATGATATTTTTGTCATATTGCCCACACCTAGCCTCTACCACTGTCATGTATTTTTATGAATTAGCATAGTATTCCAGGATTGCTCTTCCAAAGAGCGAAAAAAAAAAAAAAAAAAAAAAAGAGCCAGTGAATTTCCCATACTGTGTTAACCTGCAAGTTGAGAATGCACTGTTACCGTCTCCTTTCCACCCCACCCACACTGTCTTATTACATAATATCTCCTCTGTCATGTCAACTTTTTATTCTTTTAAGTACCAGATATCTTACAGTATGTTTCTATATTTGTCATAGAGCTGGCTGATACAATATGGTAATGCTTTCCCTGAGAGTATTGTGAGTGTCATGTACTAATTCTTCTTTCTTTATTTTTCCCCTTTTCCTTTCTTAAAAAAATCTCTTTTTTTATGTTAAAGCATCAAAACGACTTGTTTTCTCTTGTCTTCACGAGGCATCATTGATTTTTTTTCACTGACATTAACTGTAAAGCTAAATACAGAATACATACTGTGTATTTTAAAAATAATAGTAAAAGTGTTGTCATAGATATTTTTGTCATATTTCCAGCTCGCATTTGTCCTTGCACCCTTTTTTAATAATTATTCTTTTTAGCACTTTTTTTTAAATCACTCAAGACTTTTGCAAGATGAAACCCCTCACAACAGACGCAACAGAAAAACGTTCATCAAATTCTGAACATGCAACAGATTTCTGTAGCCGAGAGCCAAGAGAGCAAAACTGGCCGTGCTCTCTGAGGTGGGAGGGGCATACACTCTCTCCCCTGCCAATCAGAGCGACATAGCCAATCGTTGGCATGTTCGCGCTCAAGCATGTATAAGAGGATGGATAGCACTTTCCTATGAGAGTGTTACGCTGCACTGTGACGCACCATGAGCAGCAGATTGAAAAATTGTGATTGGTTGGCTTCATGTATCAAAGGTGGTTGGTGGGAATTGGCAGAATGGGGATAAAATTATTAATAAACATAGAAAAAAACTAAACGATTGCCTTTCTGACAAGGGAGTGACTGGAATAGAGTACCTTAAGTGTCTCCAACATTGTTCTAAACCGGGGTTAATCATTGTGAAAAATCATGTTCATTGTTGAAAACTAAACAATAACTAAACAAACATTTATGACGCTCCTGAAAATATATGACGAAATTTCTGTGTAATTTCCCTCAAATAAAAAGGAGATGAAAATGTCAGAACCAGTGAGTGAACAAAGATTAAACTTCTTCCCCTCATATTTTTTTGTAGACTCACTTTGCAAAGACGATGCAAAACAAGAGGTGAGATTCTGGTCACGCACTGCACGCTGCTCTCGTCACACACACTGCTAGCTAGACTCCAGACTTTATTCTAACTTTGTAGATGGAGAAATATGCGATCTTACAGCTTACTTGTTTGGAAACATTAACAACCTTTTAGAGTACAGTGATGTTATTTTGTGATAAAATATTAACCCCTTTGGAAAAACTGCATTTTGTGTAGCATACATTTTGTTAGGGTAGTACAATATTAGCTAGCTAGAACTAGCATAGCTAATGACTCATAAGATAGCGTTAGACAAGCATAACTCCCTGACAAGGAGATAGACAACTTTCATTTAGCAAACGATTTGCCATTTCCTTTAACAAACAACTTATGTTTTTGTTTTGGGAACTTCTAAGGGAAAAAAGCACTAAAACTAATTTCATTGACTAAAACTGCTTAGCTGTAGTTTTTCGTAGATTAAAACTAGCAATCTATTACTATAACTATTATGTATTTTCATCAAATGACTAAAAGTAAAATTAAAACCAAATTAGTGGATGAAATTAACCCAAGTCAGGTACCTAAGTGTTTCCCCAAAATGACTCACATACAAGAAGCTAATTATGGATTGATGGCTTTTTTTTCCCAAACACACATCCATTACCGTGCTAATACCAAACATTTTATTACTATTTCCATGGTGCCCATGTAGAGCCTCTCTCCTCTCCTGCACAAATCTCTAGTTTCAAAGTTATTGGCATCATAAAACAGCCCTGAAATAAAAATGGCCTCTACAGTGGTTCAGTGTCTTTGATTTCTAACCGCTCTTATACATGCCTCACACGCCTGCTGTTTCTGTGGTGAGAGAGAGAGAGCTGCAGATACTTCCCCCACATGAAACAAGCAGATTCTTTTTTTCTTTTTCTCCAATGTAGCAAGCCAACGTTTCTGTATTTACCCAGTGGGCTTTTAGCATTGTTTTAAAACCGTTCCAAAGGAGACGATGGAGTATGTACAATATCGAGAAAGACGTCGTAAAATTTGTAATTACAAGAAAAAAATTGCAATATTTAAAAAAAAGTCATAATGTTATGAGAAAAACATTGCAGTATTTTGACTTTAATCTCAAAATATTACAACTTTATTTAGACCCCATTGTCGGATACCAGCTTCTGAGACTAGCAGTGTGCATCTGGACTGGGATCCTGCAGAGACGCAACAAAAAAGTCACGCATACTGTCAGTTTTTACATTCATGTGGGCATTTAGAGCAGTCAGATATGAAGCTTGCAGGACAAAGAAAGACCACGCTCATTAACGTTAACATTAACATGAACGTGTGATGCTGTGCGATGCATTACAGCGCTCATTCAATCATCCTTAGTAACCGCCTGGTCAGGGTCACCAATAATAGATAAATAGTTTATATTTTTTGTGAAATAAACTTAATATTTGTTACAAAACATCATGGGCATGTGCAAACACAAATGGTAACAATTTCTGTGAAGACCTATAATTACATTCATACACTTTATTATAAAGCATTCATAAGGCATTATACACATTGTTATAATTATTTACAAAAAGGCATTATAGTTTATAGCAATATTTGTAATGCATTTCATAAACTGTTAATAGATTGCATTATAAGCAGTGTTTATAACCCATTATAACACCAATACCAAGTTCGTTCAGAAGTTGTAAAGCTTTATGATTTGATTTCCTAAAAAAGAATCTCTGATACAATTCATCTGTTAAATATATAAAAACAACAACAACAACAACAACAACAATACAGATCTCATGATGCACTATACGACTGCACTACTATTTTTTCGTATGGTGATATGTTATAAACACTGCTTATAATGCATCATGTTAGCAATTCATAATGCATAATAAAGCTAGCTATAAAGTATAGAGCAATTTCATAAATAATTATAGCAACATAGGTAATGCATTATGAACGCATTCTAACAGGATAAGAATGTGTTTATGGTTCTTTATAACTATGAAAGTGTTACCACACTATCTACCACACTACACACACCATGCTGACATTTCTACATCTGGAGTTTTTTCCAGAGGTTTTCCAGAAGTTTTCCAGGAATAAGGGCAAAGCCGAGGCCACGCCCACTCTGGGTTTAAATCCGAATACACATACAGATAGTGTTGTTACTTTTCCCTCCTGTTAATATATACATACAATGCTAACACTTGCTATGAAGGTCATACATATACTGTATTAACCTATGAATACATTCATAACCTGTTATAATGCATTCATACAGCATTTTATATTCATTACCACTATAATTATTTATGACAAGGCATTCCAGTTTATAGTAATGTTTATAATGAATTTATACATTTCCTAGTAATGCATTATAAGCATATATAAGTGTTTATGACGCAGTATGCCACCTATACCAAATATAAACCTAGTTTATCAGTGCGTTATATTTAGTCGTAGAAACACCGACAGGGTCTTGGTAAAAATTCTTGACAAGACGTGGTAAAGTTTGTAGTATGACTTCCTGATGATCTCTCTGGTGCAAGAACAGTAATAAAACAGGTCTCATAAGGCACTATACAGAGTTGCTCGTTTTCTTTGGTAGTGGTGTTATAATGTGTTATGAACAGCACTTATAACATATTGTGTTATCGATTCATAACGCATAATAAAGCTAGCTATAAAGTCACATCATTTGGCAGAGTGCAGTGTAGTGCATTTTCATAAATAATTATAGCAGGGTGTATAACGCCTTAGGAATGCATTATAACATGATACGAATGTGTTCGCAGTTCATAGTTTATTATAACTATGACTTATGAAGGTCATAGTTATAATGAAGCATATAATGAAACCAAATAATTCACACACCACACTGACACTGCGGACATTTCTACATCTGAGGGTTTTTTCTAGTGTTTTCCAGGGATTAGGTAGTGAAAGAGTTCATGTTTATTTAAAGAAGAAAAACGTTCAGGTTTAGGCCACGCCCACTCCTGTATCCGCTACAGATACAGATATCCACTAATATATACAGACAATTTACGGCTACAAAAACCATATTGTAGTAGCTGAATATTCATATGCATGTGAATGAATCAACAAATAATCGGCTTAAATGCGGCATTATAAATGAGAACGGCTGTAACTGATACCGTTTAGCATTTATGCTTGTTTCATAATAATAATAACATAAAACAAAACTGTGAGGACAAATGTAACATTTAGCACCTTGTTCATCTACTGAGACTAGTTAATGATTAAGATTACTGTTACTGTGAACAGGGAATAAAAAAATTTAAATTAAAAATAGGGAATTTGTTTTAAGTAAAAAAATAACACAATTGAAATTTGTGGATTTATCCACATTGCACTAAATCATATACAGATGTCGCATAATCCTAACAAGACAAACTACAAGACACTAAACTTAATCCACGTCGATATTAAAGTTATGAGGACTGATAGAATTCCACGCCAGCCCTGGCATCGTTCCTGCTAGTTTCACTTTTTCACGTTTTACTGATTCTGCACTGCGACTTTCAGTCTCACCACAACACTTCTCCTTTTCTCTTCTTTTCTTGGCATCTAAAAGTGACAAACAAGCTTTTTTTAATAACCACCAGATCCATGAAGTGTTTTTTTTGTTAATCTGTAACGATGTTATTTCTTCAGTGCAAGGGATATTTGAATATGTTCCAGGAAGCAAAGTGTTGAAAGTCAAAAAAAAAACAAAAAAAACACAATTATAGTGTTAAACTTTAGTCCCTGGTTAATTGTCTGTACTGAAAGTCATTTCACTGCGTGTGCTGTTTTAACTGCTGGTGTCTGAGTAAATGTAAATAAGGATTAGGGTTTAAAAAAAAGAAACGTACAGCAGTTTATGGGTATAGACGCATGTGCAGTTATAATGCGTGGTTTGGTTTGAACGGCTCTGCGGTTTCACACTACCAAACCAAGCTGACTGTTGTGTGTGTGTGTGCGTGAATGAACAGTTTGTTTCACTTACATTTTTTTTTTTCTTTTTGCTTTGCTGACAAAAAAAAACACACAATGTTACTGTGTAATCTGTAACCAGTGTTTCTGTACAGCAGCTCTGCCATTAACGAGGAGGAAAGCGGGATCTCATTATCTATTCATGTCATTTGTTGTGTCACTCCACCCTCACTGTTGTATTTGCTCCTGAAATCGCGTCATTAACTCCATCTTTGGTACAAAAGAGGCGCATAGTGTTAGTCATAGAGTCATACATACAGATCCTCATTGTCCCCTGGTCTAAAGTGGATCTGGAAAATTCCGATCCCTAAACATGTGCACTATCAGGAGATTCTGCGAAGGCAAGAGGAATGATAGGAATTTTATTTTTGTACAAGGGTTTGGCATGTGCTGACTGAGCGCCCCATTTTGCTTCATCGTCGAAGGAAAAAAAAAAAAAAACAGCCCGACGTGTTACAGCTACGCCCCCCGTGCACATTGGATACACGAGCACGTGATGTCGCCGCCTCCTTAACTTCCACTGGGAAACAGGACATTCCCTGGTGTTTGGGAACAAAACATGACTTTATGCTTAAGAGAAATAACTGAGTAGAAATAAGAGAAATAACTGAGTAACTTAAGAGAAATAACTGAGTAACAGATCTCCCTTTATTTTTTTTTTTAAACATTTTATTTTGTAGACTGGTCCAGGTTTACTTATTATTTTTTGCTATATGTCCTTGCTAGGTATAAACACCACCTCAATGTATGCATGAGGTGTGTGTGAACGTGGTTTAAAGATCTTCTCAGCGTCTGTTTGAGTCCAGCCATGACCGAGACCCTGGAGCTTATTTAATACACCCCAAAGGAAAAAGTAGCCAGGGCGAAACCAAGACTCAAACCTGTTCGGCTAGAACGCGGCTGAAGAGAGTCGTGACCGGTCTCCATAGCGCTCTAGAAGTCAGCACAATAAAACCAGCGGAAACCTGAGCTGTAAAAAGCAGAGCTGAACTGAACTCGAGTGGCTGGTTTGAGTTTCTGTGTCTTTTCAGAATCACCACACACACACAATGAACTCTCGCCCCGACCCACGTTTGTCTTCCAAATAAAAGGGAAATAAGCTGGGTCACACGCAGCACGTGAACGTCCTTCGTCACGACTTTCAGGAGTTCTCAGCTCAGTCTGCTCGCATCATGTAGTAATAAACCAGCTATAAGCTATCATTTACATGAATTACCAAAGAGAATGATCTGTTAGGATCAGGTCACCACTTCATCAGGTCAAAGGATTAGGGAATTAACTAAAAGGTTGTGTGCTAGAGTATCAGCTCGACAAAAATGAGAAGTAGCTCTCAGCTGTGATCACGTGACATTCCCCAGAAAAACAGTAAACACACAAAAATAAACTGTTTCCAGTAAATGGACATATTATAATCTGTTCTTATGCTGGATATACCGAATATGTTTATATAAATCTATTTAAAATATTGTATTTTTGTGCATTTCGTGTTGCTTCTATATCACAAGTCCTTTTCTTTAAAATTGTCATTTATTTTATTTTCAAATGTATTTTTTGCATTTTTATTATTCATTTTATTTTTCATCACTAAAATCTCTAAACGCACCAAATAACAGACTTTAAATAAATAAATAAATAAATAAATAAATAAATAAATAGTATATTATAAGATTATATAAAATTATATATATTTATATATAAAGTTTTTGGGCATTTAGTGTTGTTTCTAAATTACAAACACTGTTTATTCCACAAACACTGTAACAGTTAAACACTAGTAACAGTTAACAAAGCTTTTTTTTCTCATACAATATCTATTTCCTCATATTAGCATGTTACGCAGTTATTATTAAAGTGATTTTTCACCATAAAACAACATCCGAATTAAAGGTCCAGACAAAAATATCTAAACGATGGTGATTCATTAGACCAGACTTCGCCTTTCACAGTGATGCTTTGTTATGTTAATGTTTTTTTTATTTTATTTTTAACTCTTGCACAATCACTGACATGGAACGCAGTGCAAATTCAGTAAGGAGTAACGCACGACTGGGCATGGCGTTACAGGAAAATAATCCACACAAGTGTTTTACTGCTTTTACACCACAGCAATCTGCCAGTGATTTTTTACTATTAACCTCTTTTTAAGCTATTACTAAACATGTCACGTTTTTCTATTCATTTAAAGTTACATTTAACAATTTAGTTCCTGTTCTCACTTATGTTATAGCAGCTAGAAACCATTGTTCCTTTTTCTCTCTCTCTCTCTCTCTCTCTCTCTCTCTCTCGAAGTTAAAAAAAAACTTGTTGTGTTACCACAAAACTGAAAAGTGTAAACTCCTCTGTCCTGTAGATGTCGGAAGACTTAACATTACAGCTTTAACTCTGACTGTTACAGAACGCTGACACTAAAGACTCCTTCCATCACTGTTTACATAAACACATTCTCCTTACAGAAAACTTCACCACGTCAACGAGAACATGCTTCTTTCATAAATTCGTTTATGTCTCGCGTCCGTCGTACAAGTCCCTGTGGACGAGCTGTTACTATAGAAACGACATCGTATTTGAACAAGCGTATTAAAAATAAAAAACTCATGATTTGCAGCTACACTATTGTCAGAGCTGCTGTTATAGAAAAGTCATGATGTGCAGGTCACAGTGAATGTCACTCTGTCTGATGTTTGTGTACGTAATAAACATTCAGTGTGTTGTATCTTGCTAAACGATGCAGAATGAAGATACAATAACGCCAATAAAACAATGGCAGTCTGGAAATATTAGTTAATTTTATGTACCCAGATTGTGCCATAAAGATTCCCCGGAGATGATCCTGCGGTACATGAAAGTGTCCGTGCTCTGCATGGGTCATTTATGTGCCGTAAAGTGAACACAATCCCTGAGGTCATTTTAAACCCCGAGTGGAAAATATGACGCTTCTTCACCTCCTGCAACAAGATCCTATGTTAACCAATGTAGCTTTTCAAAGCAGCTTCGCGTGACAAGTTATTTCAGCCACTCTCCTGCACATGAAGCACAATTTTACAGCCACGACTCCACACACGTCTCCTCTTCTGAGTCCACAACGTGACTCTGACATCTATTTGTTTTATATATATATATATATATATATATATATATATATATATATATATATATATATATGTATATCTCATCTAACCTGTCCTATTGGTGGATCGGTGACGATTAGTGTCTGTGATTTTGGTACAAATTTGAACACTTTTTTTTTTTATCAGAAACTGGCCTAGAAATGGCCGTCGTCAGCATTCATACTGTCGAAGCAGCTCCAAAAGCCTTGAGCTGAATGTCACGCAGCATACTTCATGTAAATTTTGTGTGGGGAAACTGAAATAATATCTATTAATGCTAAAAATGAAATGTGGAATGTCTCAAAAAGTTCAAGCCAGATGTTTTGTGCTTTGAAATTTGACGTTTGTTTCCATGGAGACTGTTCTTGCGAGTTAATCATTTGATGCATTAAGTCTGTTTAGCGCACGACGTTAGCGCCTGCTTTGAGAAAAACGGATATCCAGGTACCACATGCATGGTGGGTGTAGAGTCAGTGTTCGAGCTATAAAAACTCATCAAGGAGCTTGGTGTGAGCCGAAAATCAAACTACATAAGAAAGTTAACCAATTATTCTAATGAATGTGACACACTGTATAATTAAATATAAAGACAATCCCACAAACTTTGTAGCTAGATTTGGTGACTTTTAGAACCATTTAGTGACTTTATTTAAGAAGGAAAAAAAAACCTAGAGATGAATCTAGTGCCATTTTGACATTAACGACTTTCCTGGACTCGATGCGGCTCTCCAGGTCACATCACAGCTGCTGGATTTACGAGGTGAGAGAGCAGGTTTCCTCGACTCACATCCAGTGTGTAAAGCCAACAACCAATCACTGGTCACGATTGTTCTCAATGTCCAATTACAGATCACTATTATTCCCAATCACCAATTACAGATCACCATTATTCCCAATGACTAATCTTTGATCACCATTACTCCCAATAACCAAATTACAGATCACCCTTATTCCCAATGACTAATCACAGATCACCATTATTCCCAATGACCAATTACAGATCACCATTATTCCCAATCACCAATTACAGATCACCATTATTCCCAACAACCAATCTTTGATCTAAATTATTCCCAATGACCAATCATAGATCACTATTATTCCCAATGACCAATCACAGATCAACATTATTCCCAGTGACCAATTACAGATCACCATTATTTCCAATGACCAATCATAGATCACTATTATTCCCAATGACCAATCACAGATAACCATTACTGAGGAATTTTGCAAAATGTAGATGGTTGTTAAATTTACGTTAAATTTTACACTGAAAAATGACCAAAAAAAAAATTCATACCTGTGCAAAGTGTTTTCTTAAAACTAAACTGATATTTATTTATTTATTTATTTATTTATTTATTTACATGTATTCATGTGACAGATGCTTTTACGCACTGAGCTGAGCCTGAAGGTTACGGTTCTTGCTCTGAGGTCCAGCAGTGGCAGCTCGGCGGTGCAGGGATTCAAACTCACAACCTTCTGATCAGCAGTTTAGACAGTTTAGCTCTAGACAACAATCTTTCCTGTAAAACCTTCTCTTTTGAGAGTGGGTCCATCACTGAAAGACTAGAGTTATGGTTCTGTTAGGCCTGAGGATGCAAATTTACGCCTATTGCATAAAACATTTCCATTTCTGAAGGCTTTATCAGCAGTATCTCAGCACCTGCTGTTCTAAAACTGAACCTGCTCAGGTGTAGGGTCTTGTCTTGAAGTGTGGCGTTTTGTTTTTATTGCTTTATTTCTTTTTTTCGCGGAAGTCGGACGCAGCCGCAACACTGAATTTATAATCCTCTCAGGGAAATCCCCATCATCTAGCTTCAACTGCGTGTGTGTGATGAAGGGTCACGTGTGCAGATCATTTAGACGTGCATTTGAGAGAGATTAACAGTTTATAAGGTGGAGAAATACCTTTTGAATGAGATGTCGGAAATTAGAAAGATGATTTTTTTTTCTTCTGGTGACACGTGAAGGAAGACTAACCGCCCTCTGGCGCTCCCCCACCCACACACATCCCTCCAATCACCACTCCAACTGCGTCCCTGAGCCTACTACAACAGGAGATACACACTATCCTGAAATATCCTGAAATATCCTGAAAGGCGGAAATCCCGGATGGCTGCGTGTCGCGCGCGGTGACGCAGCTGCGCCTGGACACTTCCATCCTGCGCGCTTGGCGGCCAATCGGGCATTTATTTAGCCTGTTATTACGCGTTATAAACACGACATAAGGCGTGCATAAGGCGTGAGAGGACCTGCACAGGGAGACTGTTACCTTCATTTTGACCTCAGTCGGTTTCCAGTGAGGTCTGAGCGCCTTGATGAGCTGCAGCGCGCCTGGTCTGTAGTCCTGCTCGTCCACCGTCACGTCCAGCTTGGGCACGACAGGCGCACCGTCAGGGACGTGGATGTAGTTCGCCATGGGTTAGAAATGCGTGGGGAAGAAACAAAGGAAACCCTCGTCACTTGCAAAGTCAAGAAAGAAAGAGTTAAAGTCGGTTGAAGCGCTGCTGCAGCAGGTTCCGTGAATGCGCTGCGTCGCGCTGAGGAGCGGAATTTAAAGCGGGTTAAGTGTTAATGCAGCTCGGCTACGCCTTCTCCTCTCCTCCCGCCCCTCTGGAGGAAGAGCGCGCAGTGCATGCTGGGACCTCTGTGACTCATCCGCTTTTGCATCAGTTCTGGGCAAAGCTGAATTTTTAACACTAAGGTTTCATTTGCATAGTAATGTGCATGTATGTACATTCTGTCCAAAAAAAGAAAGAAAGATACTGAACATCTTTTCTACACTTGTGATATTGTTAAGCTCTTCTGGGACACAGTGCATGAGTGGTGCATGAGTTACCTGCTTTTTCAGTATCACTCTGTTAAGTCTGGAAGGTTACTGTTATGCAACATAAAGGGGTTGGATGTTTGTGTAATATAATAGTATGATTGTGGGTAAATTTTACATACACAAATGTAGATTTGTTAAAGTTGCTCCAAGTTTTGTGGCATTTAAAAAAAAGGACTTTTCTTTAAATCTTTAAAACAACTGAAAAAGAGGAGTGCCTTAAGACTCTCTCAATTACTTGCGATATACATTTATTAACTCCCCTGAAGCTCAATTTATTTTATATATATATATATATATATATATATATGTGTGTGTGTGTGTGTGTGTGTGTGTGTGTGTAAGTATTTATTATTTGTATTGGAATGTTTTTTCTTTCTCTCCTTGTTAAAGTATGCTGCTTGGATTTATTGCTGATGTGCTTAATGATAATGCCTGTTTTTTATTTGAAGATATTTAATAAAGATTTAAAAAAAAAGTTCTGGACAAGGCAAAGCACTTACTCCTCATGGCCAATATCTCTAACTGATCTACTTGTCGATACAATACCAAGCGATACAAGACTAGACTCTCGATACTGATACTCTCCGAAGGCTTTTGTGTAAACGAAAAGCAGAAGTTTGCAAGTGAGATTTTGGAAATAGGCCTAAAGACTGTTCTGTGTTTGTGTCGTGTTCCAGGTGTGTATTCCCGCTTATGCTCGCAGTATTCCCGGGACAGACTCCACATCCATCCTCAACCCTGAGCGGGATAAAGTGCTTACTGATGATGAATGAATGAATAATTACTGTTCTCTCTCTCTCTCTCTCTCTCTCTCTCTCTCTCT